>SJYV01033143.1:856259-927945 GCA_006410875.1 Neotragus pygmaeus
TACTCCTTGGGAGAAAAGTTATGACCAATCTAGATAGTATATTCAAAAGCAGAAACATTACTTTGCCGACTAAGGTCCGTCTAGTCAAGGCTATGGTTTTTCCTCTGGTCATGTATGGATGTGAGAGCTGGACTGTGAAGAAGGCTGAGCACCGAAGAATTAATGCTTTTGATCTGTGGTGTTGGAGAAGACTCTTGAGAGTCCCTTGGACTGCAAGGAGATCCAACCAGTCCATTCTGAAGGAGATCAACCCTGGGATTTCTTTGGAAGGAATGAAGCTAAAGCTGAAACTCCAGTACTTTGGCCACCTAATGAGAAGAGTTGACTCATTGGAAAAGACTCTGATGCTGGGAGGGATTGGGGGCAGGAGGAGAAGGGGACGACAGAGGATGAGGTGGCTGGATGGCATCACGGACTCGATGGACGTGAGTCTGAGTGAACTCCGGGAGTTGGTGATGAACAGGGAGGCCTGGCGTGCTGCGATTCGAGGGGTCTCAAAGAGTTGGATACGACTGAGCAACTGAACTGAACTGAACTGTTAGGAGAAGGGATCATACTTGAAATTGTTTTATGAGAATTCATTTCAATTTATTTCATTTATTCATCTTAAGTTATGAATCAAAATCTCAGTATCTTTTTCTATTAGAGCTATGTCCTTTTCCTTAGACTACCAGTTGGCATCTTGAGAATGAAGATAATTGCACGATGTGAAAAAGGCTTAATATTACTAAGCCCTGGGCTCTTATAGGATGGCCTCCTATAGGAGGGACTGGGGCTAACTTTCTGTACCCAAGGATGGATTGACTCAGATATCCCTAAAGGTTAATTTTTCTTTCTGCTAGTGAACCAGACACTCCAACAGACATATTTATTAATTCAGACCAGATCTTTCATGTACTGACAAGGAAGATAATTTTCCAACTTCCAAAAGGCCCACTGTTATTCTGGTCTAGATAAAAAGCACTTGCTGACTATGTTCTCTTAGAAGTCAAGCCATGCCTAATTTCCTGTTCCCTGGAAAGAATGGTGACCCAGAATGGATGATCAAGCCCTTCAACTAGAAAAAACTGGATTCTGCATAAGTAGGATGAACACTGGAAATATGTTGTAGATGTAAGCAGGGAATATTTTCAGGGCTGCTTTGGGAGCAGTTGAAGAACAGTCATAGTTCATTGTTATCATCTTCCCACATCCCCTTTTAACAGTATTTTCCCAAATCTTTATTTTTGTCATCCACTCTTAAAATTCTAATACATAGTTCTTGTCCCTCAGATCTTTTTTTATCCAGACACTTTCAATACCTAGTCTCTGCTCATAGTCACATTGGGCAGAATCTGTTAGTTAGTTCACAAAACATATAGATGACTCAAAGTGACTAAATTGTGATGTTGTTTAGGTGTATGCTGCAATGTAAAAAGGGAATGTGGTTTTGATTAAAAGAGTAAAGGTCTAATGGTGGAAAATTTTTTATTGGGGCATAGGCTATCACCATCATATCTTATATTGGTTCATTTTTTCTTTCATTCAACAGATCTTTATTGAACATCTGTTATATTTGAGGCACTCTTTGAGTACTGTAATGGTTTTGCTTTAGGTGGAAGCTGAGGTGACTTGCCCTAGTCTTTGGGAGGATCATCACACCCTTGCTCAGCTCAGATCCTCCCCCACTGCAATCAGCAGAGTTTCCAAGGTTGAACATGAACTCCCCCAAGTTACTTCTCTCATCTTATTTCATGCCTCTATCCAGCATCTGCTCTAGCCGCATTGACCTGCTTGATGTTCTTCAAGCCAAATAAGCAAGCTCATGTTTAGGAATCTTGTATTTGCTGTTCTTTCTGTTTGGAATACACTTTCTGGATATATCCATGGGGCTTATTCCCTGTTTTATTCAGGACTCTGCTCAAATGTTACCTCAACAGAAAGGCTTTATTTGATATGGTGTTTTACTCCTTAATTCTCTGTTCCCTTTTCTTGCTTCATTTTTTTCATAGCACTCATCACCACCTGGCATTATATATATTTATACTGAGTGTGGATTTTCTCTTTGCTAGCATATAAACGTAAACTCCATAAAGTCAGGCATTTTGTTCTGTTCCCTGTATTATTAGCACCTAAAAGAGCCTGAGCATAATATATATATATTCAATCAATTTTTAGATTGTTCAATGACTCTGCTTCCCTTGGAGCATTTATAATCCAGTCTTCTTAATCTTCGATTTGTATCTTTTGTCCACATAAACAAGGAATAGCATTACTATACCAGAAGTTATCTGTTCAGGGAATTTAATCATAAGAAGTCTCTGTTACTTACTGAAGACACAACTAATATTAGATCCGTGAAGTTGCTTTCCTGGAGCCCTGTTTTTAAGATATTTGGCCATTGTGACTTTGGTTCAGCTCTGTTGTTATTTTTACATGGTGCTAATATGCTTCTGACATATTTCAGAGACCAGGCTTGTCATTTACTTTGAGGGGTCCCATGAATTTCTCTCTTACACTTTTGAAATGAAATTTCAGAATCAAATCAAATTTATTGTTTCAATCAAACTGGATTTGATTTACAGATGTCTGATCCCTTAAAAACAGATCTAAAAAAAGAAAGCTTCCATCAACTTCAGTTCTTGTTTTCTTGTCTCCTCCAAACAAGAACTAAGGACTTTCTACAAGCATTTTCCGTAAGACTTTATTGTGTTAAAAACATTGGTGCATGTTAAACTTAGTACATTATACTTGCCTGTGTTTCAGGTTTGTTTCATCAGGGAAGTAGTATAATCCACAAGTAAGTTGTGTATGCTTTCAGAATGTGATTATTGCTCATAAAAATGGTTTTAATTGAAAATTTTATGTCATGGATAGCCTATAGCAATCTTAGATGCACATACCTATATTTATGTGTCTATAATTTATTTTTTAAGATTCCCTATACAACACTATTTTGAAATTACTAAAGGGGTTTTCTTTCTTTTTTTGTTACTCATCTGGGTAACTTAAAAAAATATTGCTGTTATGTTCAACTGTTGGCACTGTTGCAGGCAACTAAAAGCTTAAGAAAATTATTCCCCATCTGTCCCCCCCCAAAAGCCACATCTTAAAAGGTCACAAAAGGAAACACACAATTCAAATAATCTCCATGCTGTATCTGAGATTAACTTGGACACAGATGTTTTAACTTACAGTTTGATCTGGCGTAATATATACATTTAACAAAATCCTGTTTTGTATTGCTTCTATAAACACTGAAGTCTGATAAAAGTGTATTGATTTTTATGCTATTTAAGAGCTTTTGAACCAGTGCTTAAAGCAAGTTGTCTCCAAGGCCTAAATTAACTCTTTCAGCTTTTGACGATGGTTTCCGTGTAGGGGTATGTGTATATACATGCAAGTATGTGTTTGTTTATGCTTGCAATGGATTAGAATGGCAAACTGTTTTGTGGTCTGCAATATTTTACTTGCTGGGGATAATCATTAGACTTTGTTCTTGATTTCTTTCTTAGAAGATGAAATGATTCAACACTGTTCATTACTGCTCATTTCCTAACCACACTGTAATCATTACAGGCCTAGATATTATCTGAACAGTTACTGAAAATATTAATGCAACATGAATAGGGTTTTCCTCTCTCACTCTGAGCATTTAAATATGGACATCATACTTCCTCCTCTTAGTCCTTAGGCCTTTTGTCCGACTGATCTTAATATGAGAACCTTGAAGGAAGCAACTCAGGGAACATGAATCCAGTTTGTCTGTCTTGCTTTCAAAGTTATTCTTGTACTGTCTTCCTTCTTGGCCAACATTCTAATACAGTAAAACCTTCCTACATATGAGTGAGTTCCATTCTGAGAGTAAGTTCGTAAGTCCAGTTTATTCCTAAGTCCAACAAAGTTAGCCTAGGTACCCAACTTTTACAGAAAACTCCAGATGCATGAAGTGACTCACATGATTGGACACACTCACATCTTTGATAGTTCTCAACTTGAAGGTTCCTACATAGCAGATTTACTGTACATTACATGGTAGCTTCTCACCCTTGAGCAGTAGCATGGAGCCACCACAGCTGCAAGTAGGCTTCTCCAAAGTATATGCACCTTCAAATCAGAATTGTGATGACTCCTGGGGAAAAAGATACCCTCAAATTGAAAATATTAAAAGAAATATAAAATTCAGCAGCAACACAACCTTTTGAAGGTACAGAGACTTTTGCTAAGAGGAATCTCTTAGGATAGTTTCAAAAGATAGGTTTTGAACTAGATAAGACGCTTTCTCATATAAGGGCCTATTGGACTTTGTCATTTACCAAAAGTCTTCACATAAATGATTTCATTGGAGCCTGGATATAACCTTCTGAAGTATATGTTTTAGAGATTCTCACATCGCAAATGATGATGACACAGTCTCTGAAGAGGCTATGTGGTGAGGCAGGACCTTAAAATCTGCATTTATTCTTTTTCACTAGGCAGAAAGCTCACATCTCTCTGGATATAATGGACAAACAAGCATTTAATTTAGTGGGAAGTTAATGAAATGACTATTTTGTGATGTTGGACCACATTTCTTCATTTTAAAATTAATCATCTGGGTACACAATAAGCATTCAGGTAATAAGACTACTATATCTATCAGTAAATATATTTATTTATCTTATCAGTCTTATACACACATACACACATGCACAAATACCTCTAGACCAGGGACAAAAGCAAATGCAAAACCCCAAACTAGAAATCTATAAAGTTTCTTAGAAAGTATTCTTTCTACCTTAAAAATCTCTTGGGACTTCCTGGTGGTCCAGTGGCTAAGAGTCTGCGCTCCTAATGCAGGGGGCTCAGGTTCCATGCCTGGTCAGGGAACTAGATCCTAAATTCCACAACTAAAGATTCCGCATATAGCAACTAAAGACCTGACATAGCCAAGTAAATAAATCAATATTAAAAAGAAAAGGATTACAAAAGTGTTTTATATACTAAACATTCATTTACATTTTCTAAAATGAAAGTGTCTTCCTTTGGCAGAAAACCCTTAATTTCCTCAGTGAGGGAATTCTATCAGCAACAGTAGAAGAGAAGATAGTGCAATTCTGAAGGATGTGGGTTTAAATCCTGGCTCTGTGACTTACTAGCTGTGTGATCTTGAAGAAGTTAACTTTTCTCTGTGATCCTTAGTTCTTATCTGCACAACATAAATAATAGCATCTATCTTGAAGGATGTTTAAAAGATTGAAGGGAATATATGTATTGGCCAAGATGACTTTTAAAAAATCGTGTGTTTAATGTATGGAAGGAACAGGACTTTGGTTCCTGAAAATCATCATGGAACATTTATACTACCAGGGACATGTAACTCCATTACCTGAAATACCAAGTAAGGGAGATGAGATGTAGAGGGCAGGAAGTTTACACTGGAAGGAGCTGCAGAATCCTAAAGTGAAAGTGAAGTCGCTCAGTCATTTCTGACTCTATGTGACCCCATGGACTAACCTACTAGGCTCCTCTGTCCATGGGATTTTCCAGGCAAGAGTACTAGAGTGAGCTGCCATTTCCTTCTCCAGAGGATCTNAGAATCCTAAAGTGAAAGTGAAGTCGCTCAGTCATTTCTGACTCTATGTGACCCCATGGACTAACCTACTAGGCTCCTCTGTCCATGGGATTTTCCAGGCAAGAGTACTAGAGTGAGCTGCCATTTCCTTCTCCAGAGGATCTTTCTGACTCAGGGATCGAACCCAGGTCTCCTGAATTGTAGGCAGACACTTTACCATCTGAACCACCAGGAAGAAAATAGAATCGTAAGGGGATACCTATCCCTGATTTTCCTCCAGTGGTTGAAGAACCTTTGGCAAAGTCACCATTTGCCTAATCAGTAATGTGTGAAAAATCAGCTTTGGCTCAATATCTCTTCCCATGTGTCTTTGACTTACACTTGTTCATTTTACCCACTAAACTTGCTTTTATTATCTCTGGCTCCTTAGAGCCAGCACAACTCTGCGGGAATGAGCTGGATCTGATTTGGATTCTCACATCTCTGACAGAACTGTCAGCTTCATTTCCATCACAAAATCCTGGTTGCCTGTACGGGTGTCAGAACTCGATATTTCCCATTCTGGGTTGAACTGGCACAGCTGGGGCAGAGAAGAATCTTTGTACACTTTTGAACTGAGCAACCTGGACTGACTGAGAAGATACAAATGTGGGTTTGAATCTCTTGTAAGACCTCAATTATCTGAATGTGAAAGGATCATTGAAAAGTAAACCTTGAATTAATTCATTAATAGTTCAGAGTTATTCTATTAAAAACAATCAGACCATCTGATCCTTTTGACTCGTGATCTATTTCGAACAGAAAGTGGCATTAAAAAGTTTTTAATCTTAGTAAACCTTTAAATGGCAACCCACTCCAGTACTATTGCCTGGAAAATCCCATGGATGGAGGAGCCTGGTAGGCTACAGAGCATGGGGTCGCAGAGTCGGACATGACTGAGCAACTTCACTTTCACTTTTAAACCTTTAATCACAAGCTAAATGATAAGGTTAGTGTTGTTTTTCATTGAATTATTTGGAAAATTTAATAGGCAGAAATGTATGTAGTTATTCTCTAATTGAAATGTGAAGTATGATACCCAGAGTTGATGACATGTAGCTTGCCCCCATAAAAATAAAAGCTTCATCACTACACTGTTACCAAACCTGGCTTGTATAGTAAGGAAAGTGTAGGTCTTAAGAGAAATAGCTATACACTGGAATACAGTAAGTCTTCTACATACAAACATCCAAGTTGCAATTGCAAACTTTCAAAGATGTGAATGTACATGCCATCAACGTCATATTTGAGTGAAATTGCAGCTTGCTCTCCATCTCCAGTTGTTGATGATCCTTCAGCTCTATCATTTCCCACCTCATCTTCTTCCTCCAGTCAGTATCTCTTCTTGCCTGTTCACTCGATTCTGGCTGCTGTATACCAGCTGTTGTACCGTACTACTGTACTTTTCAAGGTACTGTATTGTAAGGTTAATTAAAAAAAATTTTTGTTTGTGTGTTCTTTATGTATTATTTGTGTGTAAAGTATTATAAACCTGTTATAGTACAGTACTATATAGCTGATTGTGTTATTGGATACCTAGGCTAACTTTGAGACTTATAAACAAATTGGACTTGAACCCACTCTCAGAGAAGAGCTCATTTGTATGTAGGGGGTTACTATAGTGGCTCAGTGGTGATTATATTACATTTCATAAAATAAGAATTTTCCTAGTTACCTGGAGTTGCTACTGCTTTTATTTGTAAGACTGATTCATTGTAAACATTTTTGGTGGGCATACTGTATTTAGTTCACTGTTTTTTAAATGGAACATGCGATAGTTTTTTTCTGAAAAACACAGGGTTAAGAAAATTGATACTTATTTTTTCATCTATTTATTCAACAAATATTTTCTGTGACAGTTCTTGTATAAATTCAGGCTTTAAGAAAAAAGATGTAACCATGTGAATAATGGGGCAAAAAGATTTCTAAGCAGAGAGAACAGCATGAGTGAAGCCCTTGGGAGGGAAAGACCTTGACAAGTTTGCAAAATGATTGGAACTTAGTGAAGGATGGGGAGAATGAAACAAGAGACTGGAAGTGATAAAGTAATAAACTTGGGCTCTTAATGTGCATGTAGCTATTGTCCTTAATTTGATATCATGAGCCTGCTATACGTTTTGTGACATGTGTGATGTCTTTATTTTGTGATGTTCTGACGTCGTTTCCTTGTCTGTCTTCGTTGTTGTTCCTTCTTTGACTTGGCAGCAGTTATTGCTCTGATTCTGGTAACTTGATCTTCTTTTCTTTCTAATGTGCTTTCTGTTGCTTGAAGAATAAGATAACCAGACTAATTAGAATTATGTTGAATTTAAGGGTTAAAAAAACAAACTATGAATTTGTAGTATAAACTGTCTCCTCTGGGCAAACTCTATACATTTTTATACACGGACCCGTTTCCTTCTGGACCTCGGTTTCCTCCTGTATAAAAGTTGGCTAGTGACCAAAACATCACATCAGTGCCCAAAGCATCACATCAGTGCCCTTTTAGTCAGTAATTTGATTTACAGTGGTTTTCTAAGTGATCTTTAAAAATTAATTACATTTGTTGTGCTTTCCATAGTTAAGCGTGCCACGTCTTAACTATCTTGAAGTGTTAACTATGTCTTTAAATAATAGTACTCTCAATGCATGAATATTGACTAAAAGAAACTAAACAAAGTGTTGAGGATCCTTGTCTAAAAGAGGATCAATATTTAATAATAAATCATCCATTACATTTTTCTTCTGCTGAGTATAAAATACATTGTATGAAAATGTGAATTCAAGTGAAAATTATAGTTTTGAGCTCCATGCCTAATAATTTCTGCATTTTCTAAATACATGTACTTATTTTCTTATTTCAAAAATCTGTACTCTAAACTTGCTGCACACAGGAGTGTCCAGTTGTACATGGATGCACAGCTATTAACTGTTTGAGGGGAGAAGCTGTTTCTTCTATTCTGATATCAACTGCTGCACGTGCCACAGTACTTTGAGCAAATCAGATGATCAGAAAGATATTTATTGAATGAATGCGTAAGTGAATAAAATCCACTGGCTTGAATCTGGATTTGAGCCTTTGCTAACCGCCCCAGAAGTCATCATCTAGCTGCTTTTCTGTTTTCAGAAAAGCTTTTGTCAGGCCCATTTCTTAAAAATAAAGTGTGAATTTGTGGTACTCTAGAATGCTCTGGGTTTATGTAGGAATGTGTAAGATGGTCTTCAGCTGTCTTAGGAGAAAAGAGTTAGTAAGCAACACTCAGGTAGAAACAAAATAGTCAGACAGTGGTCAACCTCAGCAAGGTATTTGTAAAACAGCCATCAAGTGACATTCTTTCTTGTTTGGGGATCCAGAAGTTGTCCACTTACCTCCAAATCTCCCTCCTGGCTAATTGCAGGGGAGAGATGAGTGGAAGGCCAGGTGCTGGACAAGTGCTGACAGCTGTCCTGAATGTGGCATCTTATTTCCTGCAGGCCCAGGTCTGCTTAGCATTACACAGTATTTAGCTTTGGTTAGGATGTGGTCAGTGTTTGTTACAAGGTGTATGAGAAATAGGCTTTCCAGGAGGAAAGTTTCCGAAAACTTACACTGTGTGTGTAAATTTTAGTTTAGAAAATTGCCTCTAAAAATTCAGGTGTGTGTCAGGGGTACAGAAAATGTATTGGTTGGACAGAAGCAAAAATATTTCTTTTGTCAACCCAAGGGAAAAATCCTTAAGGTTTATGGTCTATATTTGAAAATAAATAAATTCATTCTTAGAAATATTTGGAGATCTCTGGCTCTCAGATGGTTTGGGGTCCATTCATCCATCAGTGGTCAGATGATTCTGAAAAGTTTTGTGGGGGTCAATGAAAGGAAGATGAGGATTTGGGGTAAAGGCTTGTAAGGATCACAGATACATTTGTGTTACTACAATCCTTGAAGATCATGAGAAAGTAGCGGAAACTATTTATTAAATTAATCTGCTTAAACTTAATGGGGATTATCTTTAAAAGAGTAGCAGTGGAAAAAAGGCATCTGGGAAAAAAACCTTAACACTTCTGGAAGAAATTTATTATTTTATTCTCATTATATTACTGTAGTGTTTAAACTATTAACTCTTTCTTAAGAATACTGATGATGTGTGAGGTCCCCAATGGCTTTAGATTTCAGTGATGCTGTGATTAATGAAGAACAAAGGGTGTGTCTGAGAAAGACCTGGCATGTCCCCTTATTTCTAAATCAAAGGTGTCATTAGCAGCATCCGTTGTGGCATCAAACTTCTGTGAAACAAGAGGAGACAGAATTTAAACCATGTGGATAAGTGATTCATCTTGATGCATTGTTTGGAGAGTTGGCTGAGAAACCCCTGGACTGAGGGAGGAGATTAGACTCACAAAGATGCATCTCAATGTGTGAGCACAAATGTTCACTTTCTTTATTTTAATTTGAGCTGTGACCTCTCAAAACTGCTTGCTCAGCCTTTCTTAATACCAGAATAACTTAAAAACAAATCATATCTTTTACCAAAATTGCATAAAAGCAGGTCCTCTGGGCCCAGGGCTTTGACAGGATTCATTCTGAAATGATCCTGTGTCATGCAACCTACACAGCAAATTTGTTACTTTTATTACAGAAAAATCACACAAGTTTTTCCAGAGTCCAGCTGTGGATCTTTAGATTGTCTTCATGTTACTCGGAACAGAACAACTGTTTGAATCAAAGCCAAAGATGTCCTTGAATCATTTGGTATCAGGGCACTAATGAGCTCTGCAGACATTTCAAATTCCTTTCCTTCCCTCTCTCTCCCACCCCTTCCACCTTAACCAGGTGTGACTTAATCCTGTCTATTTTCCCCCTAAGTAATAAGCTGTAACACACACACATAAAATTTATGTATATATAATTTTTCTGTACTGTAAAGTGAGTTTTCAAAATAGTGTTTTTTTCTTTTTAGATAAGAGCTAAATGTTTTGCTGATCTGCTTTTATTAATAGGTATGTAAAAACGGAGCTTCAATTTTCATTGTATCCTAAGGTTTATAGAGATGACAGGTAACTTTCATGATCTGTTAAGCCAACCATTGGTTTTCAGAGATGAGAGCCCTGAGGCTCAGAATTTGAAGAGATTTACTCCAGATCACACAGGTAATAGCTGGTAGGGCTTGACTAGAACCAGGCAATTGAATTCCTGGTGCTTTTTTCCCTGGAGAGAGTGATCTGAGAGGTTTATAATTCTTATTTTTCCTACTTTTCTCCACCTAAAATTGCATGTTATAAATGGGCATGTGTTATCCACCTATGAGACTTCCTTCTTGTTTTTCATGGTGAATTTATGAAATCATATAATTCTGAAATCATGTTATGTGAACATATGATTTCTATGTGGTATGCTCACTGCTCCCCACCCCCACCCCCACCCNAATTCTTTATAGGTTGAACTTCTGAATAATTTAAAACTCCTTTAACTTTTATTCCTAATTATGTTCTGAACAAGTGTGTCACCTTGAAAGAGATCCTATTAGTTCAATCTCCCCACAGATTATGGGTAAATCAGTTTTTACTTTCAGTTAACTGACACTTATTGAGTACCTAATAACTATGGAGCACCTTGAGCACCTAATAACTATTGAGCACCAAATAACTCCTAGAATTGCTCATGTAGACACTTTGCCACTGAATCCTCACAACAGTCTTGGGGAATTAGGTTGTCCTACTCTATGGATAGACATAGAAACTGAAACACAGAGTCTATATCTTGCCCGAGGCTTATTAAGTGGCTGAATCTGAAATTGAAATCCAATCATTGGAATCAATATGCAAGATCCCCCAACCCCCATTATATTCATCCTTATCTCATTAAGCATTTTTTTTCAGTATGTCTTATACTTCAACAAGATAGGGGAGTGGTTGGTAGTTGTGGTGGGGGCGGGAGGGGGGAGTTGGGAGAAATTTCAGAAGTTTGAGAGTAATTCTTTGGATTGTGTGCCTCACATGTTTTGTTCAAATTCGGCCACGTATGTGAAAAATGTTTTAACTGTATATTGTTGAAAGAAGGGGACTAAGTCTCCCTCAGTTTTTGTTATTGTTGCCTTTTATTTCTGTTTATAACTTATCTTAGTTAACTTCTTACCATCAGTTTTTAAAATGGGGATGAGTTCCATATTCTAACCCCTGGAAGACAGCTCTTAATTATCTAAGAACCACAGAGAAGAGAGGATGGACGACATTTGAGTTACTAGCTGATTCAAAACAAGAAGTTGTCTAGTTGCTTGTTTCCACTAAATTCTTTGTCAGAATTTCTAATCAATAGCAAACATATACTTCAACTCCATTTATCAGTTCTAATCAATAGCAAACATATACTTCAACACCATTTATCAGTTCTTTAAGTGGGCCTATATAGAATAGTAAAGCAGAAGAGAAATTAAAAATCTCTTTTCTGTTTTCAAACCAATAAAATTCTATAAAGCAATTATCTTTCAATTAAAAAAGTAAATTGATTAAAAAAAAAAGATTTAGCACCCAGGAAGCTACTCCTTTTTAAATAAAGTTTTTCAAAAAAAAAAATCTCTTAGGTTTCTTCAGATTGAATCATGTGTACCCGAATAAAATTATGTCATGTGTAATGCTTGTCTTAGGTTGTGAAAATTAGACAGTATTGCTGAACAATCAGTCTTTTATAATTCACTGTTGCTTGTATTGGGTGTTTTGTCAGTTAGTACTGAACAGTAAGAGATGGGCCCTTTTATTTGCAAAAAGATAAAAAATAAGGATCATGAAGTTCATCTAGCTTTTTGAACAATTCAGCTCTAATGGCAGAGAAGGAATGTTTTTTTAAGAAAGTGAAATTAATGAAAAGTGTTCATCTGTTGGTAGAGCAGCAGTTTGAAGATTGAATGTTAGCAACTTTGCAGCTTTTGGTTATTAACTCTATTTTGTCTTCTGTCTTGCAGCTGTCAAATAAGAGTGGCAGGTTTTGAAAAGGCAAGAGAGAAAGAAGTTAGAAAAAGGAGTATGCCCTCACCAGAGGAAAATGCTTCTCAGATATGATTTAAAAGCTTTTGAGATAGCTACTTCCAATCCATTGAGAGCAGAAAGCATGTGGATCAGGAAAATCAGAAGGCTCTTAGAGGTCTGAGTATTATTGCAGACCTAGAATGTGAATGTTAGAATGAGGTCATCAGTTCAGTTTGTTGCTCAGTCTTATCTGACTCTTTGCAACCCCATGGACTGCAGCATACCAGGCTTCCCTGTCCATCACCAACTCCTGGAGTTTTCTCAAACTCATATTCATTGAGTCAGTGATACCATCTAACCATCTCATTCTCTGTCGTCCCCTTCTCCTCCCACCTTCAATCTTTCCCAGCATCAGGTTCTTTTCCAATGAGTCAGTTCTTTGCATCAGGTGCCCAAAGTATTGGAGCTTCACCTTCAGCATCAGTCCTTCCAATGAATATCCAGGACTGATCTCCTTTAGGATTGACTGATTTGATCTCCTTGCAGTCCAAGAGACACTCAAAAGTCTTTTTCAACACCACAGTTCAAAAGCATCAACTCTTCGATGCTCAGCTTTCTTTATAGTCTGACACTCATATCCATACATGACTAACGGAAAAACCATAGCTTTGACTAGATGGACCTTTGTTGGCAAAGTAATGTCTCTGCTTTTTAATATGCTATCTAGGTTGGTCATAGCTTTTCTTCCAAGGAGCAAGATTCTTTTAACTTCATGGCTGCAATCACCATCTGCAGTGATTTTGCAGCCCCCCAAAATAAAGTCTCTGTTTCCATCTATTTGCCATGAAGTGATGGGGCTGGATGCCATGATCTTAGTTTTTTGAATGCTGAGGTTTAAGCCAAGTTTTTCACTTTTCTCTTTCACTTTCATCAAGAGGCTCTTTAGTTCTTCACTTTTTGCCGTAAGGGTGGTATCATCTGCCTATCTGAGGTTATTGATATTTCTCCCAGCAATCTTGATTCTAGCTTGTGCTTTGTAAGAGGAAGCTGTTCAAAATAGCTACTGGGGAGTGTTGTCTAGGTAGTCAGTTAGACCAGGAAGAGGGAGATGTCAGTGTTTTCCTCATTTTAAATGCAAAGGCTTGGCTGAGTTTAGTTAGAGCCATTGTTTGCAAATATATTTCTCATCCTTTTACTCTTTTGTTAATGAAATATCAATACAGAATACTGATTTTAAGAGTTGGTTTGGTTGATGTAGGGGAGAGAGCTAGACCCCGCCCTCCTAAGCTTCATCTTTCCTTTTATAGCAGATTCTGAAACATCAGATTTCTTCCAGACCCAGTACTGTACAATCACATTTGGAAATATGGTTGGTGAGCTCCCTGATCATCTCATTGCCCTGGGGCCAAGGTGAGTGAAACTCAGTCTAGTGATTCTCAAAGTGTGACCCCAGTAGGATCAAGATCACTGGGAAACTTATTGGACAGGCAAATTCAATGTCCAAATGTCTTGGGTGGGGCCTAGCAGTCTATATTCTTTTTATAACTACAGTTGTCAAGAACATCAAATTTTGAGAATCATTGCTAGGGCATTGGTTCGGATGTTTATATTTCTCAGACCAGTTGTATTGCTGGGTCCCCAGAGAAGCAGACACCAAAATAAGATTGAATTTATGAGGTTTCTAGCAGAGGAAACACCTGTGAGAGAATAAAGCTGGGAGGGCTTTCCAAACTCATGCACATCTACTCTGAATGAAGGAGAGAGGAAAGAAGATTAAGTGGAAACATCTCAGAATGTTAGTTTTAATTTCTGGGACATTTCCATTGCTTGTTTTTCTCTTAAAAATGTTAAATTTTCCTGAGGGGGAAAAATTTGTGGGAGGAAGAGGTGTATATTGAGTAAATTTGCATTGTTTTCTGGTCATTGTCAACCGATCTGTTGAGACTCTCTATTTTGATATACTCCTCTGAAGAGTTTAGTTCAGTTCAGTTCAGTTTCTTAGTCATGTCTGACTCTTTGTGACATCATGGACTGGAGCACGCCAGGCCTCCCTGTCCATCACCAACTCCCAGAGATTACTCAAACTCATATCCATTGAGTCGGTGATGCCATCCAACCATCTCATCTTGTGTCATCTCCTTCTGTTCCTGCCTTCAATCTTTCCCAGCATCAGGGTCTTTTCAAATGAGCCAGTTCTTCACATCAGGTGGCCAAAATATTGGAGTTTCAGTTCAACATCAGTCCTTCCAGTGAATACTGAAGACTGATTTCCTTTAGGATGGACTGGTTGGATCTCCTTGCAGTCCAAGGGACTCTGAAGAGTCTTCTCTAAGACCACAGTTCAAAAGCATCAATTCTTTAGCACTCAGCTTTCGTTATAGTCTGACTCTCACATCCATGCATGACCACTGGAGAAACCATAGCCTTGACTAGACAAACCTGTGTTGGTAAAGTAATGTATCTGCTTTTTAATATAGTGTTTAGGTTGGTCATAACTTTCCTTCCAAGGAGTAAACATCTTTTAATTTCATGGCTGCAATCACCATCTGCAGTGTTTTCACAGCCCCCCAAAATAAAGTCTGACACTTTCCACTGTTGCTCCATTTGCCATGAAATGAAGAGACCAGATGCCATGATCTTTGTTTTCTGAATGTTGAGCTTAAGGCCAACTTTTTCACTCTCCTCTTTCACTTTCATCAAGAGGCTGTTTAGTTCTTCTTCACTTTCTGCCATAAGGGTGGTATCATCTGCATATATGAGGTTATTGATATTTCTCCCAGAAATCTTGATTCCAGCTTGTGCTTCTTCCAACCCAGTGTTTCTCATGATGTACTCTGCACAGAAGTTAAATAAGCAGGGTGACAATATACAGCCTAGACGTACTCCTTTCCCTATTTGGAACCAGTCTGTTGTTCCATGTCCGGTTCTACCTGTTGCTTCCTGACCTGCATATAGGTTTCTCAAGAGTCAGGTCAGGTGGTCTGGTATTCCCATCTCTTTCAGGATTTTCCACAGTTGATTGTGATCCACACAGTCAAAGGCTTTGGCATATAGTCAATAAAGCAGAAATAGATGTGTTTCTGGAACTTGCTTGCTTTTTCGATGATCCAGCGGATGTTGGCAATTTGATCTCTTGTTCCTCTGCCTTCTAAAACCAGCTTGAACATCTGGAAGTTCATGGTTCATGTACTGCTGAAACCTAGCTTGAAGAATTTTGAGCATTACTTTACTAGCATATGAGATGGATGCAATTGTGTGGTAGTTTGAGCATTCTTTGGCATTGCCTTTCTTTGAAATTGGAATGAAAACGGATCTTTTCCAGTCCTGTGGCCACTGATGAGTTTTCCAAATTTGCTGGCATATTGAGTGCAGCACTTTCACAGCATCGTCTTTCAGGATTTGAAATAGCTCAACTGGAATTCCATCACCTCCACTAGCTTTGTTCATAGTGATGCTTTCTAAGGCCCATTTGACTTCACATTCCAGGATGTCTGGCTCTAGGTGAGTGATCACACCATCATGATGATCTTGGTCATGAAACTCTTTTTTGTATGGTTCTCCTGTGTATTCTTGCCACCTCTTCTTAGTATCTGTTGCTTCTGTTAGGTCAGTACCATTTCTGTCTCTTATCGAGCCCATCTTTGCATGAAATGTTCCCATGGTGTCTCTAATTTTCTTGAAGAGATCTCTAGTCTTTCCCATTCTGTTGTTTTCCTCTATTTCTTTGCATTGATCACTGAGGAAGGCTGTCTTATTTCTCCTTGCTATTCTTTGTAACTCTGCATTTAGATGCTTATATCTTTCCTTTTCTCCTTTGCTTTTTGCTTCTTTTCTTTTCACAGCTATCTGTAAGGCCTCCTCAGGAAGCCATTTTGCTTTTTTGCATTTCTTTTCCTTGGGGATGGTCTTGATCCCTGTCTCCTCTACAATATCATGAACCTCCATCCATAATTCATCAGGCACTCTATCAAATCTAGTCCCTTAAATCTATTTCTCACTTCCACTGTATAATCATAAGGGATTTGATTTAGGTCATACCTGAATGATCTAGTGATTTTCCCTTCTTTCTTCAATTTAAGTTGAATTTGGCAATAAGGAGTTCATGATCTGAACCACAGTCCACTCCTGGTCTTGATTTGCTGACTGTATAGAGCTTCTCCTACTTTGGCTGCAAAGAATATAATCAATCTGATTTCGGTGTCAACCATCTGGTGGTGTCCATGTGTAGAGTCTTCTCTTGTGTTGTTGGAAGAGAGTGTTTGTTATGACCAGTGCATTCTCTCAGCAAAACTCTAGTAGCCTTTGCACTGCTTTATTCCATATACCAAGGCCAAATTTGTCTATTATTCCAGGTGTTTCTTGTCTTCCTACTTTTGCATTCCAGTCCCCTATAATGAAAAGGACATCTTTTTTGGGTGTTAGTTCTAAAAGGTCTTGTAGGTCTTCATAGAACCGTTCAACTTCAGCTTCTTCAGCATTACTAGTTGGGGCATAGGCTTGGATTACCATGATATTGAATGGCTTCCCTTGGAAACGAACAGAGATCATTCTGTCATTTTTGAGATTGCATCCAAGTACTGCATTTTGGACTCTTTTGTTGACCATGAAGGCTATTCCATTTCTTCTGAGGATTCCTGCCCACAGTAGTAGATATAATGATCATCTGAGTTAAATTTACCCATTCCATTCCATTTTAGTTTGCTGATTCCTAGAATGTCGATGTTCACTCTTGCCATCTCCTGTTTGACCACTTCCAATTTGCCTTGATTCATGGAACTGACATTCCAGGTTCCTATGCAATACTGCTCATTACAGCATGGGACCTTGCTTCTATCACTAGTCATATCCACAACTGGGTATTTTTTTTGCTTTGGGTCCATTGCTTCATTCTTTCTGAAGTTATTTCTCCACTGACCTCCTGTAGCATATTGGGCACCTACTGACCTGGGGAGTTCCCCTTTCAGTATTCTATCATTTTGCCTTTTCATATTGTTCATGGGGTTCTCAAGGCAAAAATACTAAAGTGGTTTGCCATTCCCTTCTCCAGTGGACGACATTCTGTCAGACTTTTCCACCATGACTCGCCCGTCTTGTGTGGCCCCACATGGCATGGCTTAGTTTCATTGAGTTAGACAAGGCTGTCATCTATATGATCAGATCAGGGGTTTATTAATCATTGCTCTGACCACAAGTCTAACTCCTATGGGAAAGCTTTTGTACTAGCTATTTCTTTGCTGGAATGTACTTCCCTCTTCAGTTCTTCTCATTCATGGCTAAACATTCAGAGTGTGTTAGTTGCTCAGTTGTGTCCAATTTTGTGACTCCAAGGACTATAGTCCACCAGAGTCTTCTGTCCATAGGATTTCCCAGCCAAGAATACCTGAGGGGTTTGCCCTTTAGTTCTCCAGGGAATCTTCCTGACCCAGGCATCGAACATGGGTCTCCCACATTACAAGCAGATTCTTTACCATCTGATCTACCAGGCAAGCATTGAGTTGGCTGGGAATATTTAAGCAATTCCAGTGCCCAGGCTCCATCACCTAAGCCCAGTGAAATCAGTCTCTGATTCCTTAACTACTCAAATGATTTTCATGGGTGGAAAAGTTGAGAAGTACTGTGATGTTTTCTCATGGGTCTTATTTAGGAGAAAAGATCCATCCTATCAATTCAAACTAAATTAGCTCATCTAACACTTTCTAATAGCACATATTACTTTCTGATAGTTTATTCTTGATTTAATTCTCTGTTTTGTGCTTTCTACCACCAAGCAGAATATAAGCTTAATTAAAGCAAAGTTTTGTCTTGTTTATCGCTTAGCCCGAGATCTCAGAATGGATTCTAGAACTTATAAGCATTTGATCAATATTAATTTGTACTTTTCATGTGCCAAACACTGTGTTAGGACCCAGGGATTGTATAATAATGAATAACTATAGAACAGCAACAGATACCCTTCCCTCCACCAAACGTAGTGTTCTCTGTCTTCATGAAGCCCACAATCCAGTGAACTACTTATTTTTTTCTAACATTTTATTCTATTCTGTTAAGACCTCAGAAAAGTAAAGTAGTTAAAAAGGAAATATTTTGTGACATAAAGATGTCAGTGGCATCTGTTCATTGTAGTTATCTGGCATCTCTTCTTTTCATTGTAGTTATCAGTGACACATTTACATGGTTAAATAGACTCAGTGATTTATAGAAACTGAAATGACATTTCAACCCTGCCTTATAACACTCTGAGCTGTGGTTTCAGGGCTCTGCAATTTCTTCAGTCTTCCCTTGCTGCATAGTGCTGCCAAGGAACCCTGAGACAGCGCAGCTTCCTCCCCAACAGAGCAGGTCCTCAGTGGGATCCTCCTGGTGGTCCAAGACCAGAGCTGAATCTTCCTGCTGTGGTTGGGCTGCAGGAAGTACTCTGTAGTCCCTCAATTCAGCCTGACAGACACATGAAAGAGCCCAAGAACACACACAGAGTAGACACATAAACAAGTGTACACTCATCCATTTTTATGGAAACAGAAATGAATGGTGTGGGGGTGCCTTAGCACATGGAGTGTCTAGATTCTAGAGGGTTTAGTCAAGAGACAGTGGCTAAGTCTTGACAGCAGAAATTGCAATGAAGGAAAAGCTCAGCTGGGAGATCCAGACTAGGGCATTGCAGGCCAAATGATGATCCATGTGCAAAGGCTAATAGGCTTTAGCTAACACAAGGCCAAGGCCAGTAGTCACTTTTTGCTGATCTTGATTCTGCCTGTACTGGAGCAAGATGGGTTGGGCATTAGGTGAAGTCAGTGTTTCTTCATACTATCTTTCCTCCTCAGAGAATTCACCTCTCTGGGTCAAGATAAGAGGGTGACTTTTATATATATCTCTTAAATAGAGCAGTAACTTATTCCGTCATAGTTATTGTTTCCATAATCTCAACTGACTAGCTTATGTGGATTTATTTCTTTAATCATTAAGCTATTAGAAAATCTTCATCTAGAGCTTTGGTTTTGTAATATAAACTTATAGAGAGAAACTTGTTAGTTGATTGAAACCTGAATGTGAACAAGATATATTTTTCAATATTTAGTGTATATAGTCTGTTGGTTTGTCTGTATAAATGAGATGACAAATTCTTGATTTGCCAGAGGTAGTGCCTTTCTACTTAAAAATATAGTCCTCTAGGGACTTCCCCGGGGTCCAGTGGTTAAGACTCTGCACTTCCACTGCAGGGGCCATGGATTAAATCCCTGATCAGGGAGCTAAGATCACACATGCTACATGGTGCAGCCAAAAAATCAAAACCAAAAACAAACAAACAAAAAAAAGCATTTACAATATTAATGCTTTAGTGGAAATACTATAACACTTGTAGTTTCTCCGGGTATAACATCTACCTCATTATATTGTCTTTTAAATTGTTGTGTAAATACCCAAGTCACTGTTAAAGGCCAGACTGGAATCTCAAAACATCCTAGGTGGTATATCCACACCTGCCTTGCACTTAGTTTAGAGCTTAAGTAAGAAATCAGCTCACTGTGCCTCCACAAAGCAAAAAAAGCAAAGACATTCAAATGTGATGGAACAGGAGGAAGGCACATTTCTTAATGAATTTGTAATTGTAGATTTGTGTGAAAATATACTTGCACTAGCACAGAATAGTGCAGTTAGTTTGGCTCTTTTTTCTTTAACCAGCTTCATTAAAACAAAAAACACCTGTTGTTAATTTTGCTGTTTATTTAATCATGAATTTAATATGTTTATTATGTGCCAAGTACTATGATGGGCACTGAGTATATAATGGTTAAACTTTTTTTTAAAGTTTACAATTAGTGGAGGAGACAGGGCATTAAAAACTTCATAATTACAGGTATGGCCTTACTTGATTGATAAAGGTGGTAGGAGAGGCTGATGTGGGGATGTAATTTAAATGGGGGAGTGGGCAGCTAAGTGACATTTTAGCCTAGAGAGAGTTAGCCATCTGCAGGATACTTTATATTTCAGAGTCCAGAAAATCTGCAAACCTCTTATACTTCATGTTTTACTTTTGAATCCAGGAGAGGAAAATGGAGAGTAACTTGTTTTAGTTTTATTGGATTCTTGGAGAAAGATATAGAAATTAACTTTTCTGGGACTTCCCCGGTGGTCCAGTGGTCAAGACTCCATGCTTCCAAGGCAGGCAGTGTGGGCTCCATCCCTGGTCGGGGAACTAAGAGCCCACATTTTCTCCTAAAATATGGTGATTGTGGAAGAAGCCTAAAAGAGAGATACTTTATTTTGTTTCAAAATTGTGATTTTTATCCCACACTTGTAATACCCTGCCTCCCAAATGATGTATGTATATGTGTGTGTATAATCTTTTTCCTGATGAATATCGGGTAAAGACTGTATGTGCACAGGAAATAAGAAACAAGAACACCCGCAGGCTAGAATATTTGAATAATTTCTGCAAGATGTAATAAAAATAGGACCTAATTTAGAGAGGTTCTGCTCAGTCTGCCATTTACAGCAGGGAAAGGAAATATCCACCTGGAAAGTAAGCAGAGAGAAGCTTGAAGTGCCCTAGATCACCTCCGTGATTGTAAAGACCAGTCCATGAAACTAAAGAAAAGAAGTCATAAGGCACAGAAGTGAATGCTCCTCCTCCTGCATGTCTAATCTGGGACAATTTCAGGAAACATAATCTGTCCTCTTTATATTTTGGTACTGAAAGTATTGAACAAGAACACACATGCACTCTCTCATGGAACTTACTGTAAATTCCAATCCTGGACAAACATACACTGTTCTTTAAAAGCATAAAAGGGAAAAGTCACTCTTCACTGACTTTATTGAGATTGCTTACAGAAACAATAAGCAAACATAAAAACATCTCTATCTTCCTTACATGGAAAATAGATCATCACAGACTATAAACCTTCACCCATATTCTGGTCTGAAAATGGAATCATCCTTGTCAAAATAGCCACAACTGGCAGGATCATTAAGTATACACTTCACTGATAGAATCTAAAAGTTATTTCTTGATTGAGGACATATTAACAAAAAGTGTGCAATTGTTTTAGTCTGTCTCAACACATTGTATTTGAATTCCATTATTACAGTTCACAACTAGAACTAAAATTGAGTTACTATATGCCACTAAACATGATAATCAAGTCACAGGGTCTTAAGAGTGTTTTTCATTAATAAAAGTGCTGCAAACATAATTCATAGTTTGAGTATTTGATAGTCCTCCTTTTGGGGGATACCAGTTTTTCATCTATCCTAAAGATCCTCCTGAGAAACCTATATGCAGTTCAAGAAGCAACAATTAGAACTGGACATGGAACAGCAGACTGATTCCAAATTGGGAAAGGAATACATCAAGGCTGTACATTGTTACCCCGCTTATTTTACTTATATGCAGAGTACATCATGCGAAATGCTAGGCTGGATGTAGCACAAGCCGGAATCAAGATTGCTGGGAGAAATATTAATAACCTCAGATATGCAGACGACACCGCCCTTATAGCAGAAAGTGAATAACTAAAGAGCTTCTTGATGAAAGTGAAAGAGGAGAGTGAAGAAGTTGGTTTAAAATTCAACATTCAAAAAACAAAGATCATGGCATCTGGTTTCATCACTTCATGGCAAGTAGATGGGGAAACAATGGAAACAGTGACAGACTTTATTTTGGGGGGCTCTCAAATCACTGAAGATGGTGACTGCAGCCATGAAATTAAAACACACTTACTCCTTGAAGAAAAGCTATGACCAACCTAGCCAGCATATTAAAAAGCAGAGACATTACTCTGCCAACAAAAGTCTGTCTAGTCAAAGCTATGGTTTTTCCAGTAGTCAAGGTATGGATGTGAGAGATACACTATAAAGAAAGCTGAACACTGAAGAATTGATGCTTTTAAACTGTGGTGTAGGAGAAAACTCTTGAGAGTCCCTTGGACTGCAAGGAGATCCAACCAGTCCATCCTAAAGGAGATCAGTCCTGAATATTTATTGGAAGGACTGATGCTGAAGCTAAAATTCCAATACTTTGGCCACCTGATGCAAAGAACTGACTCATTTGAAAAGACCCTGTTGCTGGGAAAGGTTGAAGCTGGGAAGAGAAGGGGACAACGGTGGATTAGATGGTTGGACGGCATCACCGACATGAGTTTGAGTAAGCTCTGGGAGTTGGTGATGGACAGAGAGGCCTGGCGCGCTGCAGTCCATGGGGCTGCAAAGAATCAAACATGACTGAGCGACTGAATTGAACTGAAAGATCCACTCTGGCCAGATGTTGGGATAGAATTCATTTGTACTGCTACAGCAAAACCTTTTATTGAAGGCCTGTTCTTCTCCTGCCAGTTATTGCTTCAAACACAAAATTAGGTGGCTGGATAAGACCAAATGCTCTGGAGTTAGGTTACTCCAGCTTTCTCTAACCCTTTTGCCTGAGTTTCCACATCTCTATATTGGGAGACTGACAGTAAATAGCTCTTGCATTGGGCACACTGTTACTCCTATGCCTGTCACATAGCACATGCATGGTATATATTAGCTCTCTATCCAAAAAGGTTAGGAGAACAGTGATTTAATGTTGCCAGCATGTGGCATTTTCTGTAATAGTAATTATTCTGACATTATTAATCTTTCCTAGATGTTGTCATTTTTCCCCCACAAAGAACCTTAGGTTAGCTCTATCTTATTTTTTATTGAAGTGTAGTTTATTTACAATGTGTTAAATTCTGCTGTACAGCAAAGTGACTCAATTATACACACATACAGGTACTTTTTCATATTCTTCTCCATTATGGTTTATTCTAGGATATTGAATCTAGTTCTCTGTGCTATACAGTAGTACCTTGCTATTTATCCAATCTATATGTAATGTGTGTGTGTGTGCTTAGTCATTAAATCCTGTCTGACTCTTTGTGACCCAGGGACTGTAGCCTGCCAGACTCCTCTGTCCATGGGATTCCCTGGCAAGAATACTGGAGTGCATTGCCATGTCCTCCTCCGGATCTTCCTGATCCAGGGATTGAACCTGAGTCTGCTGCATTGCAGGCAGATTCTTTACAGTCTGAGCTACTAGGGAAGCCCTCTATATGTAATAGTTTGCATCTGGTAACCCCAAACTCCCAGTCCTTCCTTTGCCTGTGCCCTTCCCCCTTGGCAGCCACAAGTCTGTTCTCTATGTCTGTGAATCTGTTTTAGTTTTGTAGATAGATTCATTTGTATCATATTTTAGGTTCCACATACAAGTGATATGGAGAAGCAAATGGCAACCCACTCCAGTATTTTTGCCTGGGAAATCCTATGGACAGAGGAGCCTTGTGGCTATGGTCCATGGGATTGAAAGAGTTGGACACAACTGAGTGACCAAACTACCACCACCAGAAGTGATATTACAGGGTATTTGTCTTTCTCTTTCTGACTTATTTCACGGAGTATCATCATCTCTAGCTGTGTCCATATTGGTGCAAATGGCGTTATTTCATTCTTTCTTATGGTTGAGTCATATTCCATTGTGTATACATGTGTACCACATGTTCATTATCCATTCATTGTCAATGGACATTTAGGTTGTCTCCATGTCTTGACTATTGTGAATCGTGTTTCTATGAGCATAGGGGTGCATGTATCTTTTTGAATTATGGTTTTGTCCAGATATATGCTCAGGAGTGGGATTACTGAATGATATGATAATTCTATTTTTAGTTTTCTGAGGAACCTCCGTACTGTTTTCCATAGTACCTGCACCAACTTACAGCTTTATTTCATATATAGATATGACTTACTTAAAAACTAAACCAATAAAAAAAATAAAACACTGACTTATTAGGAAAATACAATTTTTTGAATACAAAAATTGGCAACCTGATAATTTACTTTATAACATATTATCCTCAAATAATGGTTAACTGGTTATCTGAAACTTTTGAAAACAGATTCATTAAATGAGAAGGTATGTCAGTGAAGAAAGATATACTTTGAAATACTCAAAGCCAAGTCAAGGAAAAAAAGGTGGAAAAATAGCCTGGAAATTTCTGTCTTAAAACAATATAAAAGTTTGAACTTTTATAGTTAATTTAAAGTAAAAGAATAAATAAATAAATAAAATTCCAGTGGGAATTTGCTGTATAATCAGGGAGCTCAAACTGGTGCTCTNGGTCATACCTGAATGGTCTAATGGTTTTCCCCACTTTCTTCAATTTAAGTCTGAATTTGGCAATAAGGAAGGAGTTCATGATCTGAGCCACAGTCAGCTAATATTTACTGAATGCTTAACTAGTGCCAGGCATTGTGCTAAATACATGATACAATTTACATCTCTTTCTATCCATAGATCAACCCTCTTAATAGGTATTACCATTGCCTCTATTTTATATATAAGAAAACTGGGCCGTAGAGCTTTTTTCAATAATACTTCCTCCATGGATCAGCTTTGCTCAGATAGTTGTGCCCAACTCTTTTTTACCTCATGGACTATAGCCCACCAGGCTCCACTGTCCATGGAATTTTCCAGGCAAGAATACTGGAGTGGGTTGTCACACTCTTCTCCAGGGGATCTTCCCTGTCTCCTGAATTGGCAGGCAGATTCTCTACCACTGTACCACCTGGGAAGCCCAGGAAGAAAAGTGGTGAACTCAAGGTTCTAACTCAGATATTCTAGTCTCTAACAATTTGTTCGTAGCCATGACCCAACATTTCTATACTAAACAAGCACTCTAGGCCCTCCCCATGGAGATTCTGATTCTGTAGGCCTAAGGGACCCAAGAATCTACATAAGCAAGAAGTCCTCTTGTAAGCAGGGTAGGGAGATCCCTGGAAAAAGAGAACTAGGCATGGCTTTCTTGACTTAAGAGAAGCTATTTTGGGTTTAAGCCGTTTTGTGATCCAAGCGTGGCAAAAGTGCCTGTCCTTAAACAGAGCTCAGTAATTAAGAATCTTTAGGGAAGGGAGGGAAGGCAGGGACAAAGGAAAAGCAGTTGAGAAACAATTGTTAGGGGTGGGATGGGGAGGGCATTTCAAGAGGGAGCGGACATATGCATACCTATGGCTGATTCATGATTCAAGTTGATGTTTGGAAGAAATCAACAAAATTCTGTAATGCAAGTATCCGTCAATTAAAAAATAAATAAATTTAAATTTTAAAAATGAACAATTGTTGTTGTTGTTGTTCAGTCTCTAAGTTGTTTCTGGCTCTTTGCAGCCCCGTAGACTGTAGCGCACCCGGCTTCCCTGTCCTTCACTATCTCCCAGCGCTGGCTCATACTCATGTCCACTGAGTCGGTAATTCCATCCAACCATCTCATCCTTTGTCATTTCCTTCTTCTTCCTTCAATATTTCCCAGCATTTGGGTCTTTTTCAGTGAGTTTGCTCCTCGCATCAGATGACCAAAGTATTGGAGCTTTAGTTTCAGCATCAGTCCTTCCAATGAATCTTTAGGGTTGATTTCCTTTAGGGTTGACTGGTTTGATCCCTTCTGTCGTCCCCTTCTTCTTGATCCAACCAGTCCATCCTAAAGGAAATCAGTGCTGAATATTCACTGGAAGAATTGATGCTGAAGCTGAAACTCCAATACTTTGGCCACCTGATGCAAAGAATGGACTCACTGGAAAAGATCCTGATGCTGGGAAAGATTGAAGGCAGGAGAAGAAGGGGATGACAGAGGGTGAGATGGTTGGATGGCATCACTGACTCAACTGGCATGAGTTTGAGCAAGCACTGAGAGTTGGTGATGGACAGGGAAGCCCGGCGTGCTGAAGTCCATGGGGTCGCAAAGAGTCAGACACGACTGAGAGACTGAACTGAACAGGACTCTGTCAACCTTTGCCCCACTTCCATACTGAATTCTCCTATGCTCAAGCCTCTTCATGAATATGCATGACCTTCAGTTTAAATCGTCCCTAATTTTGCTGTTCAAGGACACATTACTTTCGAAAATTTCCATACTATTTCAAGTAATGGACATTTGGGCTTCCCCAGTAGTTCACATGGTGAAGAGTCTGCCTACAATGCAGGAGACTCGGTTTGATCTCTGGGGCAGGAAGACCCCTCCCTGGAGAAGCAATCCACTCCATTATTCTTGCATGGAGAAACCCATGGACAGAGGAGCCTGGTGGGCTACAGTCCAGGGGGTCGCAAAGAGTCAGCCACGACTGAGCAACTAACACTTTCACTTTCACATTCTCTAGATCTTTGGCTTGGTTGTGCCTTTTGCCTTGACATCCACCAAGAGGTGAACCCAGTTTTAGGATAATACACCGACAAGATTCTTATGAACAAGTAAGTTTGGGAAATCTCACACTATGTTATACCAAATCAATGAAAATTCTAACGTACACATAACCTAAATTCTAACATATGTGTAACCTAACTTCTAGCATATGTTCACAGAAATTCCTAATTTTAATTTTTTATGTACTATTTTAGTTTGAGGATGAAAAACAACAGATAGTTTTCCATCTGCATGTATCCCCCACCTTTTAAGACGTACCCCATATTGGAGAACTTCATATCCCAAAGAAAGTATCCAGAGCCTTCCAGAAAACAGCAAAACATGATGTACTGATCATATTAAAATATAGAGTGAAAAAATAAAGGCTAATAAAAACAACTTTTTTTCTCTCATAATCCTCTTTAAAAATAACTGAAATAATCTCCATTAAATAAACATTGAATCTGTTCAGGTTAAAGAGTGGGGAAATAGTTGATATGATAAGCTTCAGTCTAATGAAGCAGAAGATATTAAGAAGAGGTGGCAAGAATACACAGAAGAACTGTACAAAAAAGATCTTCANCACCTCATGCGAAGAGTTGACTCATTGGAAAAGACTCTGATGCTGGGAGGGATTGGGGGCAGGAGGAGAAGGGGACGACAGAGGATGAGATGGCTGGATGGTATCACCAACTCGATGGACGTGAGTCTGAGTGAAGTCCAGGAGTTGGTGATGGACAGGGTGGCCTGGTGTGCTGCAAAACATGGGGTCACAAAGAGTCAGATACGGCTGAGCAACTCAACTGAACTGAACTAATGGCAATGAAAAAATGGAAGAACACTATTAGGGCAGTTAGGGCCTTGCAGCAAGCCAATTAGCCTAAGCATGTTACTTTTTACCTTATATTTCAGAACATTTTTTTTTGCAGATTTTTACCTTTATGCTTAATTTAAAAACATTAACATAAAGACTTCAGCTATCTTGCTTTCAGTCAATAAGCACAGCCTATCCAAAAGATTTGTATGACTTCCATATGTCATTTAAGCATTTGAGACAGGAAGACAATCCATCCCATGTGGAACCATCAGAGATAAAATATAGTTGGAACTGCATTTCCAAATTGGCTGCATATCCCAATCTGGCCTCATATATGGCACCTGCTCTCTCATCCTTCTTTTTTTCTGGTGATAAGTTATCTCTGGCTGCATTGTGCTAACCTTTGGGCACAGCTTTCCTCCTTGAGCCTGAGTTTGTCTCAGTATCGCTTTTATTGCCCAGTCTCTATTCATTTCTTTTAACTTGACTTGACTTTAGTTCCTTAGCCCCTGCATCTGGATTTGCTTTTTACCTACCTTTGCCAATCTGCCCTTAGTTTGATCTGCTCTGAGCCTCTATTTTTTGAATCCTTATCACATGACTGTCCATCATGTGTTACCCTCAGTAACGTGACTAACTGAATATATTCCCGCTCCTTATCATTTGGTTCTTCCACATCTCAATGTGTTAGTTGTGTTTCTCTGTATCTAGCACTGTGCTTCATGCTCTGGAAAGAATATGAAATAATGTAAGATAGGGTTCTGCTCATTCTTCTATCTTCCTGGACTATTCCTTTTCATATATGTCCTGAACTTTCAATGATCCACATCTCTACCAGCCAGCCAGACCTTGGTAGTCATTTCTTCTTTTAAATTCCTTTAGCATTTGTTGTCTAGGTGGCTCAGGATCACCTGAAAGATGACTCATTGTTGCCTAATGTTAGTATTATGGTAAGCTCTTGCAAGGCAGGTCTTCAGATCCTCAGTCCTTGGCTGTGTCTTGCATAGGCTAGATGCTCAATGACTGCTAACTAGTTTTCTGTGGAATATGTGCACAGAAAAACTGAGAATACAACTGTATCATATAAGCTAGTTCTAAATGGAACCATATAGTTTTAAATGTTGAGTAGTGTTGTCCAATAGAAATTATGTGAGGATTGAAATATTCCTTATCTTCATTGTCCAGTATAGCAACCATTTATTGCATTTTTCTGTTAAGCATTTGAAATATGGCTACTGTGACTAAGGAGCTGGGTTTAAATATGAAAAACTAGAGAAATATCATGTGACATCCCTTATATGTGGAATTTAAAAAGAAATGATACAAATGAACTTACAAAACAGAAAGAGACTCACAGACTTAGAGAATGAACATATGGTTGCCGGGAGGAAGGATGGGGGGAAGAGATAGGGAGTTTGGGAAGGACATGTACACACTGCTATGTTTAAAATGGATAAACAGCAAGGACCTACTGTATAGCACATGGAACTCTGCTCAGTGTTATGTGGCAGTCTGGAAAGGAGGGGAGTTTGAAGGAGGAGGCATACGTGTATGTGTATGGCTGAATTCCTTCTCTGTTCACCTAAGATTATCTCAGCATTGTTAATTTACTATACCCCAATATAAAATAAAAAGTTTTTAAAAATTACTTAACCATAATTAATTTAAGATTTAAAAAAAGTTGTAGTGTGTGGAGTGGCTACCAGACTGAATAATGCATGCTACAGGATTGTGGAGAATGGAATGGTAAGTGAGAACTGTGAACTGGGAAAGTTCTCATGAAGGAAGATGCACTTGGATCATAAAGATGGGAAACAGAGAGATGGGGAGGTATATTTTAGGTGAAGTGATACAGCAGGAGCTCTGAGGTGATTCAAGATGTTATGTTTGGGATCAGTTTGAAGACCTGAAGTAAAGCAGACTTTGAGAACCAGAGATCATAGTAGCAATAATAGCTGCCACTTATTATACTACAGTCAAAGTGAAAGTCGCTCAGTCATGTCTGACTCTTCGTGACCCCAAAGACTATACGGTCCATGGAATTCTCCAGGCTAGAATACTTGAGTGGGTAGACTATCCCTTCTCTAGGTGATCTTCCTAACCCAGGGATTGAACCCAAGTCTTCTGAATTGCGGGCAGATTCTTTACCAACTGAGCTATCAGGGAAGCCCAACAAGTCACCTGTTAATTTAATCTTCACAATACTATGACTCAGAAAATATAATTTGCCCAAGGGTACAAATTAATGTATGGCAGACATGAGACTTGTACTAAAGTCTGTCTAGCTTAAAAACTTAGGCTCCTAACATACTATATTATCTCATTCTCTGACATGTTAAGAAAAACTTAAAAGTAGAAAATTGTCCAAATGTCCCTTCATCTGCGAAATAGGTAAACAATGGAATACATGCAATCAATGGAATAGTGCTAAGCAATATAACAAGTAACAGAACTAGAAATAAATGTAACAGTATGGATGAATCTCAAATGAATAATACTAAGCGAAAGAAACCAGATTAAAGGCTGCATACTGTATGATTCTATTTATATGACATTCTAAAAAGGTAAAATTTATAGGGACAGAAGGCAGATCACTGGCTGTCATGAACTGGTGGTGAAGGGCAGGGAATGACTACAGCTAAACAAGAGAATTTGGGGGCTGGTGATGAAAATATTCTATACTTAGACTGCAGTGTTGATTACATGATTCTGCATTTGTCAAAACTCACAGAATTGTGACCTATACATGGTAAATTTTCCTATATGTAAATAGCACTTCAGTAAAGTTGACTGAAAAAGAAAGGCTTACAAGTAGTTCCAAGTTTATTTTCACAAAGGCAGGTGGGAATATGGTTGGTTATTCTCAGGCTATTTTGAAAAAATAAATCTAAATTTTTTGTATCTAAACATATCTTCATATTTATGATTTGTATATATACATATACAACCACATATAACAGAAAAATGATGTAGGAATTGAAGACTCTTAAATGTGTGTGTGTGTTTGTGTTTGTCTAAAGCAGTTAAATTTGTATTTGACATGAGTTGACACAGTACATGTTTATTCAACTTGGTGTTTATTTACCATCAGCATGGGAAAGAGGATGGAGGTGAAAGAGGAAGATATATTTTAATTAGACCTGAATGGTAAGATATCATATAATTTATCCCATTTTCCTTTCAAGTGAAAAATAACTACCATATGAAGTCATGGGCCCTTTTGAAAACTTATTTTAAAATTTCCCAATGCATAATGTAATTCTTGTTTGTATAATACAACCATTTGTATGAGACAATAGTACAATGATATCTTTTTGCATATACTAATGTTCTTTAATATTTCCAAGAAAACTGTCACACAATTAATCATCTAAAAGGCTTACGTGACTTTGTCTTCACTTGTGTTGTTGTGTGTCCATAAAATCCTAGATACATCTAATTTTTAGGCAGAGTGGATGTCAAAATATTTTATATGCTGCTCTGTTGTCTCTGAGCAGATAAGGGGTTATCTCTGTTTTACAACTGAAGAGGCAACAAACAGAGTAGTTTTATCACTTTCCCATGGTCACATTTCTAATGCTCAAAGAGTGATTAATCTTAATAAAGAACTATAAACAAGATTAATGAATGATTATGATTTAGGCATTTTTCTTGGTGTTCTGCCTTTAGCATTTTTCCAGGTTCAAGCTGTATTAGCATCATGTATAATCATACATAAATAATCCTAGTTAATCTTAAAATTGTCTTATTAGGGAAAGCATAAATTATAGAATGTATTATTTTTTTAATATACTGCATTTACTTTTTTGGATAAATACTTTTTAAATTTAATTTATTTTTTTAACATATGGTAAATAGTTTAAAAACACTTTTACTTTATATTGGAGTATAATTGATTAGCTATGCTGTGTTAGTTTCAGGTGTATAGCAAAGTGATTCCATTTATATATACATATATCTATTCTTTTTCAACTTCTTTTCCCATTTAGGTTATTACAGAATATTGAGCCAAGTTCCCTGTGTTATACAGTAGGCCCTTGTTGGTTATTTATTTTAAATATAGTACTATGTATAAGCCAGTCCCAAACTCCCAATTTGTCCTTCCCTGCACCTTTCTCCTTTGGCGACCATAAGTTTGTTTGTCAAGAATAGACTGTGTTTACTAATGTGGGATCTGAAGTGACAAATATGAATATGTTCAGTGCTGGCCTTAAAGCACTGAACAAATGTTACTATATTCTACTTGATTTTATCTTTCTGTCATTTATTTGCCATTTTTTCCTAGAATCCTGAGTAGTACAATGCATACATTTGCAGAGAAAATTGATGTCTGACATTTTTGCTATTTAGGAAATAATTCTCTTGCACTACAAATAAATATATAATTTAATATCAACATCTACATATAACAGTTTCAGAGAGTGATCTAATTAAAATGATAGAAATGAAATTGCTTTTGAACTGATACCAAATCAGTATTTGGTGTCATTGTAACTTGTCACTCTGTTCAGTAATCTTGTAGCATTGTTTAGATGTGTACGTTTGTGTGTGTGTATCCTCAAGACTGTTTCTCGGCAACATTTTTTATTTATCCCCTTTAGTTTTCTGTTTGTCTAGCTCAGACTTTTCAAGTCACCAAATGGTTGCCTCGGGAGAACATGCTGGCTAGAGGTCTTCTCCCAGTGATAATGACTACTCCATGCTTTAGTTTTCGAAGAAGTTCATTGTACTGCTTTTCTCCAAATGTAGTCACAAATCCTTAGCTAAATCACCCCAGATCATCAGAGCTTACACTGTCACTTGTATGAGACATATGAAAGATTTGGAGATAGCAAAGGGAGAACACAGCACTGGAAAATAACTCTCAGTAGTAACACAAATCCATATACAGCACAGACTCTTTTCAGACCAGCTGCCGACCTCTCTGAGCCTCCCCCACATAGCACAGGTAGCTTGCTCTTCACCACCAAAACCACTCAGGCCTCCAGGCTGGGAATCTGGGCCAAACCCTTGGCCCCAGATTTACTTGTCCTACTGTGACACTTTTCTAGGCTTATTCATACTGAGAACAACTGTCCCCTTCTGGGAAACCCCTTCTCTCTTCACAGGATTATGGTCAGATCCTCTGTGGCACCAACAAGAAAATCTTCAGTAGGCCATCGTTGGTGCATTTCCTAAATCCAATGTTTACAGAAGACCAGTGTAAAATAGAATGAAGTACAGCTGTGTTGGTTAAAGTAGGGTCAGGAACCCAAAGTCTCATGGGCTTGGGCTTCCTCAAGTTCACCTCAACCACTCCCCAGTTTACTCTGCTGGGTTTAGAATGAAGATCACATCTTTTTAAAAAACTTTTTATTGGAGTATAGTTGCTTTACAATGTTGTGTTAATTTCTACTGTACAACAAGGTATATAGATATCCGGCCCGCTTTTTTTGGACTTACTTTCCATTTAGGTCACCACAGAGCACTGAGTAGAGTTCCCTATGCTAGGTTCCATTAGTTATTTATTTTATACATGGTATCATCAATAGTGTATATATCTGAGTCCCAATCTCTCAATTCATCCCACCCAAGATCACATTTTTAAAGTATTGTTTCTCCTAGGAGTAGTTTATTGACAGCCTTCTTTTTCTGTCTCATCATGGAATCATTTTTGCTTTAGAGAAACCATTGGCACTGGCACTGATAATGAAATAAAGGAAGGAATTTTTTTTTATCAGATATAAGGAAAAAAACCCATTTTCATATACTTACTATTCTAAGAAAGAAACTCATAATTTTAAGACTTACAATGAACTAGACAGGTGCTTTTAAACATATATTACCTGCCTCAACTCTCTGATGAAACTGTTAGTTTCCATATTATAGTTGATGCAAATAGGTGCCTAAAAAAGATGAAGTTATTTGGCTTAGGTCATGATGTTTTGAGGTAATGAACCATGTGATGCTAAAAGCTACATTCTTTCCATTCCCCTTTTCCATCTGTGCAAGCTTCAGGAAATATATTGTGCTTCTTTAATTTCTGCTGCTGCTGCTAAGTCACTTCAGTCGTGTGCGACTCTGTGCGACCCCATAGACGGCAGCCCACCAGGCTCCCCCATCCCTAGGATTCTCCAGGCAAGAACACTGGAGTGGGTTGCCATTTCCTTCTCCAATGCAGGAAAGTGAAAAGTGAAAGTGAAATCGCTCAGTCGTGTCTGACTCTTAGCGACCCCATGGACTGCAACCTATCGGGCTCCTCCGTCCATGGGATTTTCCAGGCAAGAGTACTGGAGTCGGGTGCCATGGCCTTCTCCCTAGAATGTATTATTGTGCTGTGCATGCTAAGTCACTTCAGTTGTATCTGACTCTTTGTGACCCTGTGGACCATAGCCCACTAGGTTCCTTTGTCATGCAGTCCATAGGGTCACAAAAAATATATGATCTATTAATGCTTTGAGCAGAGAAGTAAGTGGAGTAGAGGCTGTGAGCCTTGAAAAGCACTTTATAGAAAGAGGGGAGTAGTTGAGCAAGTTGAGACTGGTAAGGTCGACAGTGTTTAAGAGGCAGAAGACATACCCAGACTGTACTGTCCTGTGCTGTGCTATGTTCAGTTGCTTCAGCCATGTCCAGTTCTTTGCGACCCTATGTACTATAGCCCATCAGGCTCCTCTGTCCATGGGATTCTCCAAGCAAGCATACTGGAGTGAATTGCCATGCCCTCCTGCAGGGGATCTTCCTGAGAGGGAAGATCCTGAGTCTTTTAAGTTTCCTGCATTGGCAGGCAGGTTCTTTACTACTAGCACCACTTGGGAAGCCCTCCATATGCAAACTGTGGTGTTGGAGAAGACTCTTGAGAGTCCTTTGGACTGCAAGGAGATCCAACCAGTCCATTCTGAAGGAGATCAGCCCTGGGTGTTCTTTGGAAGGAATGATGCTAAAGCTGAAAGTCCAGTACTTTGGCCACCTCATGCGAAGAGTTGACTCATTGGAAAAGACTCTGATGCTGGGAGGGATTGGGGGCAGGAGGAAGAGGGGACGACTGATGATGAGATGGCTGAATGGCATCATGGACTCGATGGACATGAGTCTGAGTGAACTCTGGGAGATGGTGATGAACAGGGAGGCCTGGCGTGCTGCGATTCATGGGGTTGCAAAGAGTCAGACACGACTGAGTGACTGAACTGAACTGAACTGATGTGTAAAATAGATAACTAACAAAGACCTACTGTATAGTACAGAGAACTCTTAGTACTCTGTAATGACTACATGGGGACAGAATCTGAAAAAGAGTGGATATATGTATATGCCTAACTGATTCATTTTGCTGTGCACCTGAATCTAACACAACATTGTAAACCAACTATAGTCCAATAGAAATTAAGAAGAAGAAAAAAAGAGGCAGAGGACAAGTCCTCACAGAACTTCTCGGACAGGGACATGGAAAAATACAATAAAATTTCAACTTAATGTTGAAAATGTTGGACTAGCTACAGCTGTATCACCACTCTTCCAAATCACTCAGCTCCCACAACTTATTAAGCATGAAATGTGGAAGCCAGGATATAGAGACAGTCTTTACTAACATGGACTGTAGCCTATCAGGCTCTTCCATCCTTGGAATTTTCCAGGCAAGAATACTAACAAAGTTTGAAATATTTTAATATTTATACCTACTTATACCTGTGACTGTTTATACTTGTGAGCTGGGTAGAATCTGACTTTGTTTCAATGGTTAATAACCTATGATCTTAAATTTAGTAGCTTAAACAATTTATATTCAACAAAAGCAGTTACTGGTACCTTTCCCCTGCCTAAAGTTGATGGGAAAATATCCTAAATAGGACACATAATTGGAAGAAAAAACAGCTTAAAATAACACTAAATCGTGGACATGTCTAAGGGCTAATAGTCACATTCGCATGTAGTGTGAAATCTTCCTTTTATTCACAACATGGCTGACATGTTTATAAGATGGAGTTCTTTTTCAGACCAGAGAATCCCACAGATGTCTCATCTGGGAGGACTTACGAACTATGTGACTTACTTGTTATTGTTAATAAAATAAACTGTTCAATTTAGAAATCATTTCTTATTCTTTTCATGGGTTTTTGCACATTTCCTTTGTAGCTTTAAAGGGATCCTTTGTATTTTTAATAGTTTACTCACTCTTTCCAATAAAAATAGCTAAAAAATAAAGCTAAAGTAGGCATTGTGAGTCTACCACATTCTTAGAAGCCATGTTGATATCTTATTGATGTTAAAAGGGCCACAGAGGCACGAACAAAGTTCCCCAACTGCTTTCATGAATGTATACAGAGCATTTTGGTCATGTTGAATGTTGTAGCTGCCAATGTAAGTTTCCATAGGAAACTGGATTATTTAAATATGTACAAAGTATTCTAAGTCAAATACTTAGGAAGTCAAAGGAGAATGTTTTAAGGTCCTATCAGCTAGTTAAGAAAACATAAGGCTTCACTTCTGTGAATGGACTCTATGCTGACAGCTTCTATTTTACCTGTTTTTTAATACTTGAACATATATTTCATTGCCTGATTGAGGTCTAGTATTCAAGGATGGGTGAGATCTTCTCTCAGTCTATTATATTTAGGTATTAAAGTGTTCATTTAGTTCTCCTCTTCCTTGCCTTCTCTATCAGTTACCTTCTCCATTGCCTCCCTAATTTAGGGGCTTATATACCAGTGCATTGAACAAATTAGTGAAAGTCTTAGTAATTTTCGCATGATGTTTATCCATACCTGTATTACCATGTTCCATTATTTAGAATCAGTTTTTATCACTAGTGATAAATAGGTTATAAATTCATGAGGTCAAGGATCGTGCAGTTTTTCCTTTTCATTTCTATATAACCACTGTGGCCAAGTGCCTATATCCATTGGATGTTAAATTAATATTTGATAATTGGATGAATTAATGCCACCTGTTTCTGGATAGAAAAACTGAAGCACATGACCTTTGAGACTGTTTTAAGCTAAACAGCAGGTAGGTAGAACGTGAGGAGATATATCTTTTTGTGATTCTAATCAACCTTTATTTTTCATCAGACTTGTTTCAGTAAAAAACTGTTTTTCATCAGATTTGTTTCAGTAAGGTATAATTCAATTTATTATAACAAGTGTGATCTACTTTATAAGCTTGGGGTGCAAATAAGGTCATGTGGTAGTGCTGTTTACCAAATATTCTCAGCTTCCCGCCTCCTAGTAATATGATGGAATTGTACTTCCTGGCTTTCTTATAGTGGGAATGGGACCATGTGACTTGATCTGGGCAAAATGTGGACAGAGGGTATGTCATTCTTAGGACCAAGCATTTAATATCCAGTCAGAGACCCTACAGAGTACTCATTCTCTTCAGCACAGTGGACTGGTAGGTAAATGCTTGAGATCATGCTTCTCTGTCAACTTGATTAAACAGTGCAGAGTCCACTATGGACCCAAAGTTGTCATTTGGCTTGGGAAAGAAATGAATCTTGGTTGTTTTAAGCCATTTATAGGTTTGTTTCTGTTCCCCAATGCTGGGAAAGATTGAAGGCAGGAGGAGAAGGGGAAAACAGAGGATAAAATGTTTGTTTTGGATGGCATCACCAACTCGATGGACTTAGTTTGAGTAAGCTCTGAGAGTCGGTGATGGACAGGGAAGCCTGGCATGCTGCAGTCCGTGGGGTTGCAATGGGCTTGCATGGGGAGTCAGACTATGACTGCACTGACTGTAGCATAATCTAGCTTATCCTAACTGATGAAAATACTTTCCTTATTTTTCCAATTAATCTTTGGGATAAGAATAATCATCTCTCTTGTCCATCAATTAGTCCTCCAAAATTCTGTGCTTTATTTTATCCAAAAAGCTTAGAAAAAAAAGACTCAAGTCTTACCAGTCCACGACTGCCTTTTCTCTATCTCTGCCATGGTTTCTCACAGACAGGTGGGTTTTTTGTCCACTAGAGTGAGACTACCCTTGCTGGTCCAGATCTCTGCATAGGTCTGAATAGTGCTACATGTCAAGATATCGGCTATTTAAATCCATACTTACATCCTCAGCTGTTACTCAAAGTGTAGCAGTGTGACAGGGTAGCTGAACCGCAGAACTCACAGCTGACTTTGAACAACATGAGTGCTAGGGTCATGAGTGTTAGGGGAGTCGATATCCCATGAGGTCCAAAATCTACCTGTAACTTTTGACCCCGCCCCCCAAAATTTAACTACTAATGGCCTTTTGTTGAGTGGAAGCCTTACTAATAACAAACTAGCTGATTAACATTTTTTTATGTTATATCTGTTGTATACTGTATTTTAAAATAAAGTAAGCTAGAGAAAATAAAATGGTATTAAGAAAATCATGAGGAAGAGCAAATACATTTATACTACTTAACTGTATTAATACTGTAGGTTTATGTCATCTAAGATGAGTTTTTTGAGTTTGGAGCGGAGAAATGTTTATTATTGCAGGACCATGAAAGGAAAATGGCTCATGCCTTGAAAAGCCTCATGTTCATTGAAGGGTTTCTGGAATGCATTTTTAAAGGGCAGGTGAGGGAAGATGATTTGCAGGATATGTGATGGGCTTGCGTGCAATTCTCTGGCTGATGGTGAGGTAGCAGGGCGGTGTCACAGGTTAACGGGGGTTGTGTCCCTGTAGTTAACATTATCAGTCCTTAGGCTCCAGGAGGCCTGGGGCTGTGTGTCTTGGTCATCAGGTAGTTCTTCTATTTGTTTCAGGGTTTGCACATCTGCAAAATGATAGGGAAATTTACATTAAATACTATTATCTAGGTACTTCAGAGAGGCGCTAAAGCAGATATGAGGGATGGCCTGTCCTGGAAGGGCCTCACAAGGTCCGGCTTGGTTACAATTCCTCTCCTTTTTTGGTACTCCTCCATCCTAAGGAGAACAAGCTTTGAACAAGAAAAGGAATAAAAGTTAAAACAGAGAAGTTAATCATTATCTTGGTGGAGGTCTCCACAGGATCCTGCTTGGTTACAATTACTCCAGCAGACACTGCTTCGAGAATGGCTTCTGAGTCTGACAAGCTACTCCACTTTTACTTCCAGGTACATTTCTCTCCTCAATGGCCAAAGCAGACGTCACAATGAGTGACTCTGATGCTTTTCAACGTGTATTTTAAGCTTGAGACACATTTCAGTTTGGACTAGCTGTATTTCAGGTACTTCACAGCTAGTATACCTTATGCACAATGTGGCTTTAAGCTTTTGGTTCTTCACTTACTGAATGATAGGATCTGTAAAGAGTATTTTAGCCCTTAGTTTTAAAATTCTAATTCTGGTTAAAGCTCACCAATGATGATATACAAAGTTCTTCCTCATCTCATAAATATGCACAAACAAAAGAAATCATTATTAAATATCATCCAACAAGTAAAATGGCAGATTAACTAAAGGGAAATTTTGCTTACATTTATTAAATGATATCATAATCATGTTTATATTATGACAAAGTTAATAAAAATTTTAAAAAGTTAGAAACAAAATGCTCAGTAGAATTGTATATAGGAGAAATGATAAATCTCATGAATAAATCTCTGATCAGTGTTTTGGGGCTATCCTATGAAAGTGTTAGGGAAATAGTGAACCCAGAGTGGCCAGAGCCAGTGGGACTCTGATGAGGCATTTATTTGGAAAGGAGCTTATTAGGATGTGCAGAAAGTAAGAAATAGATATGGATATTATTTGGAAAAGAATATGGTAAAAAAAAGGTGATGTAAGATGGTAACTTTGTCCAGTAGATGACAACCACCATGCCAAACCCAGCATCACTGTATATAGGGTACTAGTTTCTAAACCTTTCACATGGGATCCATGACTTGTATTGGGTAGGCCAAAAAATTTGAGTTTTTCCACTCTATAAGATAGTTACAGAAAACTTAAATTAACTTTTTGGCCAACCCAGTAGAACTGAAAGTATTTCCTTTAAACTGAGTTGGAGGGAGGGAGCATATTGGACTTTCAAAATACTAGCAAAGGAGTGGTGATTTCTAAAGAGATCATCATCTCTATTATCTCTAAGATTGCATCCTTTCCCAACCACAATCCTAAACATGATGGTGGCTGTAGAGATGGAGTCGTAAGAGACAGCTAACGGGCTCACCTTCCTCCTCACTTCCTTTTGGACAAAATGCTGTCTCTGTTTCCTGCTCCCCATTTCAGATGCCACAGGAAGCTGCCCTGGTTTGTGGCTAGATGCAAGAAAGGGAGGTTGAAACCAGCACTTTCAGGGAAGCCTCAGAGGCTGGTGCTTAAGATTTGCCCTCCACCCCTTGTTATCCTTGTTACAGGATGCCACAGCGTCGGGGGAATTTTCTGAGAAGTTTGTGGGTAGCTTGTGCATTCTCATTAATTAGGAAATTAGATTGTTGACTATAAATTGGAGATTTAGGAATGTCTTTATTTAAAGTTGAGGAAATGAAGCGTGGGCGGTTAGATGATAGCTATGCTGTTTACACCAAATTGCAGTGGTTTACTTGCTTTTGCTTTGGGGGTCATATTAACTTCAGCACCAAAGCCAGTCCCTTCAGAAGGCTCAGTTCCCTGCCAGATGGGTTTGTTTTATAAGATTTCCTGTATAAGCATGATTCTAAGTAATACATGTAATCTTATTGATTGCAGGTCTTCTTTCTCTTCCCTCAAACTCTCCATCTGATTTTTTTTCAAGATTGTCTTGTCCCTTCTAGAAATAAATGTAAAACCCAATTGTTTTTCATTTCTAAAGTCGAGTTTCCCTAAGCTTACCAGCTTGTGTATAATACGTAATAGATTATAATATCTCTGTTCACTAGTATAATTCCAGATTTCTAGAGCCCCACTCTTAAGCAGTCCTTTTTTTTTCTTTCTTTTCTTTTAAATCGAAGTATAGTTGATTTATAATGTTGCTTTAGTTTCTGATATACAGCAAAGTGATTCTTTTCTATATATATATATATACTCTTCTTTTGTATTCTTTTCCATTATGGTTTATTCAGTTCAGTTCAGTTCAGTTCAGTTCAGTCGCTCAGTCGTGTCCAACTGTTTGCGACCCCACGAATCGCATCACACCAGGGCTCCCTGTTCATTACCAACTCCCGGAGTTCACTCACTCATGTCCATCGAGTCAGTTATGCCATCCAGCCATCTCATCCTCTGTCGTCCCCTTCTCCTCCTGCCCCCAATCCCTCCCAGCATCAGAGTCTTTTCCGATGAGTTAAGTCTTCGCATGAGGTGGCCAAAGTACTGGAGTTTCAGCTTTAGCATCAGTCCTTCCAATGAACACCCAGAGATCAAATTGCCAACATCCACTGGATCATCGAAAAAGCAAGAGAGTTCCAGAATAACATCTATTTCTGCTTTATTGACTATATGCCAANAGCAGCAGCATAATATTAGAAAAACAAACAAATCCAAGCCCATATGAAGGATCCTGACCTTGGATGATATGAAAAGAAGCAAATAGCTTTCAGGGTAATAACTGCAGAAACTGGAAATATGTAATGTGTTACCTCTGGAGGTACACTCTAAAATTTCCTTGTTATTCACGTTTATCTTCTATGTTGTGCTGACTGAAGTTCCTAACTCATTTGATCAGGAACCGCAGGGAGAAATTGTGGACCTGTGGACACCAGGCTGCCCTTGTGGACTGTAACCACTGAGTACATATGTCTTCGCCACAAATCTATGTGGTGTTACTGCAGTGGATTTCTGAGTGACAAAAGTATACAGCTTCGAAGCATTTTTCTGTAGGGTTTGAGTCTGTTATGGAAATAATGATGTTAACCACACAAAACCTTGGCTCACATTGTGGTTCATTAACACAAAATTCCATGATGTGGAGGATCACAGTAACCTCAGTCTTTTCCCTTCCAGTATTGAATGGCAGCCCCTCTGCCGAAGAAAGCCCAAGCCTGTAAAAATATCCTGAAAAATAAGATCTAAACATTCAAATGGCCAAATTCAAAGTGTATTTAAAAATCCAGAATTGCCCTTTGCCCAAAAGGTTTCATTTAAAACATCTAGCATATTAAATTAGAAATACTTGCATCAGCCTTTTATAAACAAACTATTTCAATTTTGCACTGGAACTAAAAATGTTAATTTATTTCATAGACCTCTTCGTACCACAATACTGAGGATTTTAAGCATGGGTTCACCTTTAGATAATCGCAGCTCAACTTTATTGAGTGAAGTAGTGTTCCTTTCTCCCCCAATCTTGTCTGTTATAATAATACAAGATTTAATTATAGGTCTACCCTTAAGCTATGGGTATATATTTACTCAGAAAATGTGAAAGTATTAGTCACTCAGTTGTGACCCATGGACTATAGCCTGCCAGATTCCTCTGTCCATGGAATTTCCCAGGCAAGAATACTGGAGTGGGTTGCCATTTTCTCCTTTAGGGAATCTTCCCTCCCCAGGGATAGAACCCACATCACTTAGGCCTTCTGCATTGGCAGGCAGATTCTTTACCACTCCACCACCCAAATACATAATTTAAAAAGTAATTTTGTTAGTATTTTTATTTGCCCAAGATAACCCATTAGAAAAAAAGTGTTTTCCTTTTTACTTGATTTGAAGTAGTCTATGAGTTTCTAGAAGACAGAGATTGCATTTTATTCATCTCAGAATTCCTAACAGAATCTTGTGTGATGGTTTCAACAATTAGCAAAGCCAAAAATATTTGTGAGATTAAAATTAAGTTCCTGTATAAGAAATGATACTTCTATATTGAAAAGTAGGATTGCAAGTCAGTTCCTTTGAGATTTTATTCTAAGTTTAGATGGTTCTACGACTTGCAGTCTGTATAAATGATGGCCCTTAAACCTGTGCACAGCAGGGGAACTTGGGTCTAGGGCAAGATAAGTAGGCTAGAAATGGAAGAAACATCCCAATCTCATTTAGTATGTCCTGTTTTTCAAAATTCAACTCATGGTCTTGCTATGCCTTATGCTAATTAATAAGCATGACATCTGATTTAACATTTCATATTTGATATGTATAAGCTTACTCCATTGTCTGCTATTTCTAGAGTGATCATCCCAACATGCAAACCTAATCATGTCACTTCCTGTTTAAAATTCTTCAATGGCTTCTTAAGATATCAAGATAAAAATCACACTGCTTGGCATGATTTACAGTGAGTTACACCAGGCTTTTATACTGAAAAGTAGGATTGCAAGTTGGTTCAATTGAGGTTTTATTCTGAGTTTAGATGGTTCTAGGACTTGCAGTCTGTATAAATGGTTGTCCTTCACCACTCCCCAGCTCTCTACTGTCTTTTCCAGGTAGCTGGAAGCACCCGCAGCCTTCTAACAGTCAGTCCCCATTCTGCTTCCTAGACCCTTGCACAGGAGAGAACAGGGCCTCCTCAAGGCAGGGACAAGATTCCACGAAGATGTCTCCTCTCTGCCTGAGGTGTATTTTGAAGGGATAAGATAATACTCTGTGTGCACTTTCTTGATGTTAACAAATAGTTTTCTCTATTTGCCTCCTCTCAACAGGTTTTGGGGTTAATAGCGGACAAACAAGCTCCCCATAAGGACTGTGATGTTACTCTGTTATCAAACAAAGCACAGTGGGGATGGTTGTGGGTTCCTTGAAAGTGACTTGAATCTGGTTTATTATTAATTTTCAGTTTGTCTTCCCAGATCACTGGCCCTTACTCTGAAGTTGGACAATAGATGCATCTGTCTTTAGAATGTGAAAGGATGGCATATTTTCCCCTTCCTCTTCTACTAGTTATCCCTCATAAAATGTAAATATATATTCAAGAGAAGGAGTTTACCCCCATTCATCCTTTTAATAGCTTGATGACCTTAGTTTAACCCTTCTGAAGCCTAAAATATCTATGCTAAATCATTAAGGGCAGAAAATCATTTTCCTTCCAGTTGAGGGAGGGACATTTTGAATCCCCTATCACTTTCAAAGGAAAGGAATCAGATTGTAAGATAGAACCGATTTGAGATGCTTTCTGTAAGCCATGATGCTCAGTAGGAGTGAGTTAAAGTTTCCTTTTCCAAGAAATTATCACACCCCTCAGTGAAGAGCCTCCCCTTTGCCCTCTTCCCATTTGCTGCAAAACTGGTGTGCTTGATATCTGGAAGTTCACTAACACCTCATTGTGAGTGGGAAGAATAGAACAGAGAGTGCTGGGGAGCAGGCGAGGACAGGAGGTCAGTGCGTTGACCTGGATTTGGAGGCTTTGGTTCCTTGAACAACTTCACCCGCGCCCCGCGGGCTTCCTTTACNATATATATATATATTCCAATTTCGGGGCTTAAAACTTCTTTTGAATTTCATGTGCTTACTTATTTTTTTGTGATTCTACAAGCATTATATATACCAGGCACCGTGCAGGGTTGTGCAGGGCACTAGGCCATGGAGGATGAAAGAGACGTTTGGATAACCAAGAAGCTCAGTCCAGAGGGAGAGCTTATATAAAAGGGCATTAATAGGACTTCCCTGGCAGTCCAGTGGATAGGACTTCACCCCCACTGTAGATGGCACAAGGTTCAATCCCTGATCAGGGTAAAACCCTGCATGCCATGAACCTCAGTCAAAAATCGAGGAAAAAGAGCTTTAATATTAATAAGAAAAGGGACAAGTTGTTTGGAAAGCACTGAGGTTGAGATAACAACACTACAAAGGTACAGAATTAAGGTATACTTCATAGGATAGAAAGGTGAATACTGAGAGATGTTTGTGTGTTTGCCTGTTGGGCAAAGTGGTCAACAGCAGATAGTAGGTGGTAGAGTGAAGGAGTGGTCCTGTGTGTGACTCAAGAAAGCAGAGCCTGTTGAGAGGCTGAAGTCCATTAAGTGGAGAGTAGAGCAAGCCTAGAGTGGTAGTTTAGAGCCAGCTTAGGAAGGACCTTAACCAACATGCTAAGCAGATTGGATTTTATTCAGCTGGATGTGGGAAGCCATGGGAGCACTGTAACCAGGAGAACATAATGACTGTTCTCCATTTTAAAAAACTTATTTATTTTTGGCTGCGTTGGGTCTTAGTTGCATCATACAGGATCTTTCATTGGGGAGTGGGGCTTAGTTGCCCCAAAGCATGTGGGATCTTAGTTTCCCTGTCAGAGATTGAACCTGTGTCCCCTGCATTGGCAGGAGAATTCTTAACCACTGAACCAGGGAAGTCCTTACCCTTCAGTTTAGAAATATCTCCAGACAGTATAAAATGGATAAGGGGTAAAGGAATGTCAAAATACCAACAGGAGGCTATTTAACAAACTATTGCAGTAGAAAAGAAAAAGGAATGAGGGTGGAGATCCAGGGGAAGGGATTAATTGGAAAACTGAGGAAATCCATTGGGTATAGAGATTGAAAAAGATGGATGAAAGGAGGAAGGCTTGACTAGTAGATTCAACAATGATACCAGGGTGAGCAGAAAATGATGCATAGTCGTGAGTTTGAGATGACTGTATGTAAGGATACCCACTGTATATGGGTATGGAAAGATGAGTCTTGAGCTCAAAGAGAGGCAATGGCTAATGGGGAAGATTTGGGACTCACCAGCTTGAGTCTGAGGAACCAGTGAGAATGCCACGAAGTCTTTATAGAGACAGGGGGATAGAAGCAAACTTGGAACATTTCATGTTCTATTTTACTTAGTAGAGTAAGGTGACTATTTTAATACCTCCTTTTTAAATATCAAATATTGTCAAGGATGTGGGTTTTGGCTCTTAATGAGAAACCTATTTAGAAGTAAGTTTTTATTTTATTATTTTTTTTAATGTACTTCTACATGATAGAGTCTCGAGTCTTCTTTGTGGAGTTCATTAGCTTTAGCATCTTGGATTTATGTCAATGTATGTTTTCAAAAGACCATATTAAATCAGAAATGACTTAAAAATAAACTGCATGAACTTGGTCTATACAGGTTAAGCCTCGATTAAGCTATAAATGTGATAAAGTGTCAAAGATTGGGTTCACATTATGCATCTCCATTTAAAAAAAGATTGGGTTCATTTTGGGTGGCATTTGGGATGGAAAATGGAAAAAGATCTAATTTCATCTGATCTTGAGGGAATCAACAATTATTTTCTTAAAATCATTGGATTTATTTTTTACTTTAATAAAATATTTATTTATTTTTATTTTTTTGCCTCCACCAGGTCTTAGTTGTGTCATGTGGGGGTCTAGTTTTCTGACCAGGGATTGAACCCAGACCCCCTGCATTAAGAATGTGGAATCTTAGCCACTGGACCACCAGGGAAGTCCCTTCATTTTAAAATCTATATTCATAGGCATAACTGGTTCTAAAAAAAATGCCTAGAATTCTAATCTCTTAATGAGGAGGGAGGAATTTAGAGATCACGCTGTAAAATCTTATGTTTTATAGATGAGGAAACTGCCCAGTAAATTTAAGAAGCACTGCAGGCTGTATCTTATGCCTCATTAGGGGATTCATAACTCACATTGTCACATTAAAGGGTCAGAGAAGCTCTGCAGGAAAGAAAGTACTGATTTTGTTTAACTTAGATTTCCCAGTCTTATATGATGACTAACCCAGTATTTCTGAGTTTGAATAATGGTGTTTTAAAAGTTTGATTTGTAGTTACATGGAGTAGTGTAAAATTTCAAACTATTAGCCATACAACTAAGTTTAGTTAGTGAACATTATTCATTCCTTTATATTTATGGGCATTGTGGTAGGTACCTAAGAACATAAGGATTACTCACTAGATATTAGTAATGATCATAGTAGTAGTAGTAGCTAAAACTTGCTGACTGCTCACTTGCTGCTAAGAAATTTGCTAAGTATTTTACATATGCCGTCTCTTTTAATCCTCCCAACCCTGCCAAGGAAGTGAGTAGTATTTGAGTACTGCATATGTGAGAAAAGAGAAAATTAAGGCTCAGAGGGGTGAAGTTATTTTCTTAAGGTCACAGACCTTGTTAATTACAGAACTGGGATTCAAATGTATCATGAAATGTTATGGAAAAAGTAATGAATTTGAGTCAGTTCTACTGAGGTGGGCCAACCAAGAGCCTGTTAAAGAGAGTGAAGTAAGTCAGAAAGAGAACAAATATCATATATTAAGCACATATATGTGGAAACTAGAAAGATGGTACTGATGAACCTGTTTTCAGGGTAAGAACAGAGAGACATAGAGGACAGACTTGTGGACACAGTGGGGGAAGGAGAAGGTGGGAGGAATTGAGAGAGCAGCACTGGCACATACATATTGTCATATGTAAAATAAATGGCTAGTGAGACGTTGTTGCATAATGCATGGAGCTCAGCCCAGTACTCTGTGACAGCGTAGAGGGGTGGGATGTGATGGGGTGGGGGTGGGAAGGAGGTTCAAGAAGGAGGGGACATATGTGTACTTATGGCTGATTATGCTGTTGTATGGCAGAAACCAACCCAACATTGTAAGGCAATTATCCTCAAATTAAAAATAAGTTAAAGATGTTATGAAAACATACTGGAACAAAATTTTTGGCCAACCCAAAGTTTCTGTCTGATCCCATCATTCACATTCTTAACACAACAGCACTGTCCTTAGAGAATATACAGCCTAAATAATATCCACAAACATTCTCACAATGGGCTTCAGGTAGCTTGACTTCAGAATCTCAAACTGTCGTGTCTGATGTTAATCCTTGATATTACCTTGACAAGTCTTCCATATTTAGCAGACAGCATGACCCCTTTCTCTCTAAATCTGAAGCTATTGGTCTCAAGCTGTTCTTTGTTGGGATATAGTATCTCATTTCTTCCATATTACATAATGCAACATATATGAAGTAGATGAGGATATAGCTAATTTACAACTTTCCTGTATGGTTTCTGAATATTCCTTTAAAAATTTTTTTTAAGTGGGGAAATTGGGCACTGTATTTTAAATCTTCTTTATACACTCTAGGCAATACTTAAACATTTAACTCTTAGCAATTTGTGTTTTTAATGGAATAGGGTTTTCCTTTTGGGTCATTTTCATAGAGTAACTTGGGTTGTCCAAACATACTCTGAAATACGTTGGGGATTATGGTTTCAACACATGTAAGCCTAAGGCCAAAGTATGAGTAACACATGATATTTTGTTACATTTCATGAACAAACCACTGTTTTGTGGTATAATGCAAAACATAGCTAAGTAGTTTAGATCACTATCAGGCATTACAGGGTTAGGTTTTCAATTTATGTGATTACTGAAAGCTCATTAGAAGTATATTCTCTAGCTCTAGGGAATGCAGCCTAGAAAACTGTGGTTTCCCTTGTGAAAATGATATATTTTTAGTTCACTTATTATGTTTTTAGTTTATCTCAATTATATCCCTTTGTACTTTTAGGACAATAGTTGAATTTACAAATAAAATAAACTTACAAAATCTACTTACCAATGAGCCAAAAAGGTTAAAAAAAAAAAAAAGGAAAGAAAAGGAAGAATACACATTATTTTTATTATCTTAAGCTTGGTCTCTGGAATATCACAGATTTTCTATCAGTGAAAACACTATTACAAATTTTTCTCTTTAGGTAGTATCAACTGTAATGTGGTAGAAAACTCTAAATTCAAGTTCTGGCTCTAGTATACACTAGAAAAGCATTTTGACTCTTTGATTTTTGGTTTAATCACTTAGAAAATTGGCCTACCATCACGTGCTCTGCTATATGAGAGCTCTTCTGAGAATGCTAGGAATGAGATGAGCTTTACAATTACTCATACATGGGGTCATTTTCTCTTTCTGACTCCGTGATCTTGATTAAGTTATATCTGAGCATTGGTTTCCTTATTTGTTAAAAAATGATAATGGTAGTGTCTACATGATTGACTCATCGGCACACCTTTCATTGCACTAGACTCTGCTGTGCTTCAGGATATTGTGTTCTTCACAAACTGAAGATTTATGGCAACTTGTGCATGCTGAGTCACTTCAGTCACGTCCAACTCTGTGCGACCTTATGGACTGTGTTCTGCCGGGCTCCTCTGCCCATGGGATTCTCCAGGCAAGAATACTGAAGTGAGTTGCCATGCCCTCCTCCAGGGGCTCTTCCTGACCCACGGATTAAAACCGCATCTCTTATGACTCCTGCATTGCAGGCGAGTTTGAAGCAATTGTATATTGAGCAATTCTGTTGGCACCAATTTCCAACAGCATTTGTTCTCTTAGTGTTGCTGTGTCACATTTTAATGATTCTCACACTATTTCAAACCTTTACATTATTATTATATTTGTTGTGGTGGTCATTGATCAGTGATCTTTGTTGTTACTGTTATAACTGTTCCTGCATGCCAGGAACAGCGCCCATATAGGACGGTGAACTTAATTGATAAATGTGTGTGTTTTGGCTCCTTCACCAAATTGGCCAGTACTCTGTCATATTCCCTCTTTTCTGGCCTCTCTGTTCCCCAGGACACAAAAATGTTGAAATTAGGTCAATTAATAACCCTACAGTGACCACTAGGGGTTCGGATGTTCAAAAGAAGTTTCATGTCTCTCATTTTAAATCAACAACTAGAAATGATTAAGCTTAGTGAGGAAGGCACACTAAAAGCTTAGATAGGCTGAAACTTGTGACCCCATGGACTGTAACCTGTCAGGCTCCTCTGTCCACGGGGGTTCTCAAGACAAGAATACTGGAGTGGGTTGCTGTGCTCTCCTCTAGGGGATCTTCCCAACCCAGGGATGGAACCCAGGTCTCCACCCATTGCAGACAGATTCTATTACTGTCTGAGCCACCAGGGAAAGTCAAGAACACTAGAGTGGGTAGCTATCCCTTCTCCAGCAGATCTTCATGACTCAGGAATCAAACCAGGGTCTCCTGCATTGCAGGTGAATTCTTTACCCTCTGAGCTACAAAGGAAGCCCAATTAAGCACAGATGGATGATCAAAACAACCACAACATTCCCTTACCTCAAATTCTAATCCAGAGCAAGGTCCAACTCCCCTCAACTCTGTGAAATCTGAGAGAGGTGAGGAAGCTGCAGTAGAAAAGTTTGAAGCTTCAGAGATTGGTTCATTAGATTTAAGGAAAGCAACTGTGTCCACAACATAAAAATGCAAGGTGAAGCAGCAAGTGCAGATGTAGAAACTATAGCAAGTTATCCAGAAGATCTACATGAGATAATCAATGAAAGTGGCTGCACTAAACAACGGATTTTCAATGTAGAAAAAAATGTTCTATTATTGGAAGAAGATGCCATCTAGGACTTTCATGGCTAGATCAGAGAAGTCAATGACTGGCTTCAAAGCTTCAAAGGGCAGGCTGACTCTATTAAGGGCTAATGCAGCTAGTGACTGTAATTTGAAGCCAGTGCTCATTTACAATCTGAAAATCCTAAAGTCCTTAAGGATTATATTAAATCTACACTCTGCTCTATAAATTGAACAGCAAACCCTGGATGACAACTCATTTGTTTATGACATATTTTACTGAATATTTTAAGCCCTGTGTTGAGACCTATGGCTCAGAAAAAGATTCATTTCAAAATATTACTGCTTACTGACAACATGTCTGGTCACTCAAGAGCTGTGATGGAGATGGACAATGAGATTATTGTTGTTTTCATGCCTACTTCAACACACAATAACCAACCTATGGACCATAGAGTAATTCCAGCTTTCAAGTCTTATTATTATTATTTAACGAATACATTTCATTAGGCTGTAGCTTCCATAGAGAGTGATTCCTCTGATGGATCCAGGCAAAGTCAATTGAAAACCTGCTCAAGAGGATTCACCATTCTACCTGCCATTAAGAACATTGATGATTCATGGAAAAGGTCAAAATATTAACATTAACAAGTTTGGAAGAAGTTGGAATGACTTTGAGGAGTTTAGGACTTTACTGGAGGATGTAACTGCAAATGTGGTGGAAATAGCAAGCTAGAATTAGGAGTGAAGCCTGAAGATGCATATGAATTTCTGTGATCTCATGATAAAATTCAGAGAAGGCGATGGCACCCCACTCCAATACTCTTGCCTGGAGAATCCCAGGGACGGGGGAGTCTGGTTGGCTGCCCTCTATGGGGTCACACACAGTCGGACACGACTGAAGTGACGCAGCAGCAGCAGCATGATAAAATTTCAGTGGATGAGGATTTGCTTCTTATGGATGAGCAAAGAAAGCAGTTTCTTGAGATGGAATCTATGCCAGATGAGCATGTTGTGAAGATGGTTTAAATGATAATTGTGTGCATGCCCTCAGTCGTGTATGACTCTTTGAGCCCCACAGACTGTAGCCCTCCAGGCTCCCCTGTCCATGGAATTTTCCAGGCAAGAATACTGGAGCAGATCACCATTTCCTCTAGGGGATCTTTCTGACACAGGGATTGAACCTGCATCTTTTGTGTCTCCTGCCTTGGCAGGCAGGTTCTTTACTGCTAGTGCCACGTGGAAAGATGAAATGACAATTAGGGATTTAGAATATTATATCAACTTAGTTGATAAGGCAGAGGCAGGGTTTTAGAGGATTGGTTCTAATTTTGAAAGTAGTTCTCTGTGAGTAAACTAGTATCAAACAGCATTGCATGTACAGAGAAATCTTTCATGAAATGAAGAGTCAACTGATGGGGCCAACTTCACTGTTCTGTTATTTTAAGAAGTTGCCACAGGCACTCCAACCACCTCTTTCAACAACTGCCTCTTCGATCTGCCATCAACACTGAAGCAAGACCTCCACCAGCAAAAAGATAATGACTCATTAAAGGCTCAGATGATGGTTAGCATTTTTTAGCAATAAAATATTTTAAAATTAAGCTATGCATGAGTTGAACACAACTGAGCGACTTCACTTTCACTTTTCACTTTGATGCATTGGAGAAGGAAATGGCAACCCACTCCAGTGTTCTTGCCTGGAGAATCCCAGGGACAGGAGAGCCTGGTGGGTTGCTGTCTATGGGGTCGCGCAGAGTTGGACATGACTGAAGTGACTTAGCAGCAGCAGCAGCAGCAGCATGCACATTTTAAAAGATATAATGCTATTGCATATTGAATAGACTACATGCATGTGTGTGCATGCCCAGTTGCTAAGTTGCGTCCTACTCTTTGTGACCCTAAGGACTGTTGCCTGCCAGGCTCCTCTATCCACGGGATTTCTCAGTTAAGAATTCTGGAGTGGGCTGCCATTTCCTTCTCCAGGGGTCAAACTCCCATCTCCTGCTTGGCAGAGGGATTCTTTACCACTGAGCAACCAGGAAAACAAATAAACTATAGTATAGTGAAAACATACTTTTTTGTGTGCATTGAGAGACAAAAAGATTTGTAAATCACTTTATTGCAATATTCACTTTATTGTAGTGGTCTGGAATTGAACCTATAACGTCTCCAAGATGTACCTGTATTGTGGGGGTTAAATTAGAAACGTATGTAAGTATCATAGACCAGAATGGGATGCAGGGTAGTTTCACAGTCCATGTTAATTCTTTTCCTTCTTCCTTACAAAATATGTGTTATAATGATTTTGTTCTTTTATATACTTTATTTTATATAAATATGAATACTCTAAAATTGCACTTAAAACTCTTAATAAATAACATGAAAGCAACAGACCTGAAGAACTGGATCTCATTTGATTTAACACATTTGCTGAATTTTTGCTATGCAAGTACATTGGACTAACTAATGAGAAATGATCTCTTTCTGAAATCTTGATAAGTCTGTATTACAGAATAGGGAATTTTTGGTTTTGTTTGTTTTCTGTTTCATTTTTCGCAAAGTAAGAGTTCACCATTGGCAATATAGTAGCCATTACTTGGTAATAATCTATGTCCTCAGTTTAAAATAGAAACATTGACCTATTTTAAGAACTGAAATATTGTCTGCAGAAACCATCCTTCTGTGTAATCTAGAGGTCTTTCTATACCAGGGCGGCAGGATGATACTCTGAAAAGGATGTGTGTGAAGGAAACAATGTAGCATCCATCTGTGAGTCTTAAGTAGTTGCACATTTGCTGAAATAGTCTGACTTGTGATTTTGGAATAATCATTTAAATTGGGCTGTTTTTCTGCAGTGCCTTTAACTTAATTCTCGGAGACTTTTTATCTCCTTGCATTGACCATCAGGAAGCTTAAAACTGAATCTGTCATCCAGTTATAGTCATCTTGTGATATTTTAGCTGGTCTCTCATTTTTCTTGGCCTTGATTTTTAAATGTGTCTTTTATTAGTGATTTCATAAAGTTTATTGAGTAAGGGGGAGTATTCATATAATAAATAAATAATTCTAGTTAAACTTTTTGTTAGAAGAGACCAAGTTCCCAAATGAGCCAGACATTTGACTATTAATGGGTGAGAAAACCTGGGTCAATTTACATTTCATCTGCTCTCTCTTGGAAAATGCAACTTTTTAGGCAATCCCCAAACTGAGTGTTTGAAATGGGGTATTCTTAGAAGAGATCAGCAGATACCCACAATTTCTGAACTGCCCTTGGAATCTAAGTGCTAGTTTGAACAACAATCTTGTAACAGTCTATTATGTGTGGCTCCACCTTGCGCCAAGGGGATTTATTCATGCTTATGGCTTCAAATTCCTTCATGAGCCTCTGTGTTACTCCATGTCAGTTTAAGATTAATTATGGTAATTCTCAAAGCAACTGAGTACCTGTCAAGTTTCCGACTGGATCGACACTCCTGCCTGATCCAGAAGTGGGAAGGGTGTGGAGAGAAGTAGATTTGGGGGGAAGGACATGCCTTTTTGACATTTCCCCTAAGCAAGGTTGGTTCTCCGCAAGGCTTTGATGTCCCACTGTAAACAGTGCACACAGACACCTTCATGTATGCTTGCTGTACATTTTCTCTCTCATACTTTTATATTTAATCAAGATATATCAGATTTAGTAGTGAAACTCCACAATGACCATATGCTTGGAAGTATAATTCCTTTTCCAACATTAAAAATGTAAAAGCTATTAGATTGTGAATCTGTAAATAGTTATTCTCTCATTCAGGTTACCATAATTTATCAGTAGATTCAATTGTCTTTAGTATGCCAGTTATATCTTTTGCTGTCTCATGGTAGTTAGTAATGACTTTTTTTTTTCAGTAATGACTTATTAAGGATAATATTCTAGGAAGTTTTCCATTTTAGATCACTGATGGTGAGATGATTGAAAGAGGGCTGAAACATATTTTACATCTTTTTCAAACTTCAGGAAATAGAGTTATTGGATCTTCATGCAGAGTGTTGGTTTTATTTTAAATCAAATGCTATCCCTATGTCATATGTGCTCCATTGAGTCCCTTGGGGCAATAATCCTGTGAGGAAAACAGTCACAAGATATACTGAGTTATGTAGTAGCACTACTACTATTATTACTGCCAGGTAACTGTATTTTCAGTATCTGCCAAACTTTTTAATAAATATGTTATATATATTATCTTATTTGAACTTCATAATCCTAGAAAGCAAATATTATTATCCTCATTTTGCAACTCTTCAAGGGTGGGCATTTTTATTATCTTCACTTTACGAGTGAATAAACAGACACAGACAGGTTAAGCCACTCATTCAAGGTCACAGCCACTGAGCAGCAAAGCTGATCTTCCAACCTGGGCAGCTTATATGCAGAGGTGTTCTTTAACCAGTATCACAGAGCCACCTTCTTAGTAATTTTTTATTGTTATTATTTTATAAATTTCTACTGTACTAAAGCATTGTCGGAAGCTAGATTACCCCCTGATTTGGTGCAGCCTCCCAATGAGATTGTTATGATGATAGTTATGATTATAAAAATGTGTTATGAAGTTTCAGTGTATGTGGTGATATATCTGTGGCTAACATTTTTTGATTATGGCATGTCAGTCATCCTTCAGAGTTCTTTACATGTGTTAAGCCACTCCTCCAGTGGCCTGACAACTGGACCCTCCCCTAGTCTCAAACCGTATAAGGAACTGGCTTCCCCACCCCATGGGGCAAACAAGGGGATCTGTTACTTGTTTCACCCCCTTTGTGCTGTACCACAAGCTCCAGTAAAGCCTTATCTGGAAAAAAGAAAAGGAACCTCCCCCTCTCAAAAAAAAAAAAAAAAACCCCACATATTTTACATGCATTACAACATTTAGTTCTACTATTACTTAAGTATCATTAAGGATAATAACTTCATGGCAAATAAATGGGGAAAAAGTGGAAACAGTGACAGATTTTTTTCTTGGGCTCCAAAATCACTGTGAAGGGTGCCTGCAGCCATAAAATTAAAAGACACTTACTCTTTGGAAGAAAAGCTGTGACAAACTTAGTGTATTAAAAAGCAAAGACATCACTTGGCCACCAAGGTCCATTTAGTCAAAGCTATGATTTTTCCAGTAGTCAGACCATAAAGAAGACTGAGTGCTAAAGAATTGATGCTTTTGAATTGTGGTGCTGGAGAAGACTCTTGAGAGTTCCTTGGACAGCAAGGAGATCAAACGTTGTTGTTGTTCAGTTACTCAGTTGTGTCTGACTCTTCACCACCCCTTGGATTGCAGCACGCCAGGCTTCCCTGTCCTTCACCATCTCCCAGAGCTTGCTCAAACTCTTGTCCATTGAGTTGGTGATGCCATCCAAACATCTCGTCCTCTGTCACCCACTTTTCCTTGTGCCTTCAATCTTTCCCAGGGTCTTTTGTAATCTGTCAGATCTTTGCATTAAGTGGCCAAAGTATTGGACTTCAGCTTCAGCATCAGTCCTCCCAATGAATATTCAGGGTTGATTTCCTTTAGGATTGAAGCTGAAGCTCCAACACTTTGGCCACTGAGATAAAGAGCTGACTCACTGGGAAAGAACCTGATGCTGGGAAAAATTGATGGCAGGAGAAAGGGGTAACAGAGGATGAGATGGTTGAATGACATCACTGACTCAATGAACACAAGTTTGAGCAAACTCCGAGAGATGGTAAAGGATAGAGAAGCCTGGCGTGCTGCAGTCTATGGAGTCACAAAGAGTCAGACACAACTAGCGACTCAACAACAATTATAACAACAACAAGGATAATAACAGTACTTTGTTGTTGTTCAGTCACTCAGTTACTAATTCATAGAATTAAATATATCCATATATGGTGTTGGACAGAGAAGGCAATGGCACCCCACTCCAATACTCTTGCCTGGAAAATTCCATGGATGGAAGAGCCTGGAAGGCTGCAGTCCATGGGGTCGCTGAGGATCGGACACGACTGAGAGACTTTACTTTCACTTTTCACTTTGATACATTGGAGAAGGAGATGGCAACCCACTCCAGTGTTCTTGCCTGGAGAATCCCAGGGACGGGGGAGCCTGATGGGCTGCTGTCTATGGGGTCACACAGAGTCAGACATGACTGAAGCAGCTTAGCAGCAGCAGCAGCATAGTGTTGGAGAAGACTCTTGAGAGTCCCTTGGACTGCAAGGAGAACCAACCAGTCCATCCTAAAGCAGATCAGTCCTGGGTGTTCATTGGAAGGACTGATGTTGAAGCTGAAACTCCAATACTTTGGCCACCTGATGTGAAGAGATGACTCATTTGAAAAGACCCTTATTCTGGGAAAGATTGAGGGCAGGAGGAGAAGGGGATGACACAAGATGAGATGGTTGGATGGCATCACTGACTCAAAAGACATGGGTTTGGGTAGACTCTGGCAGTTGGTGATGGAAAGAGAGGCCTGGTGTGCTGCGGTTCATGGGGTCACAAAGAGTCAGACATGACTGAGCCACTGAACTAAACTGATATATGCAAAGTACATGGAATGCATAGTGTTCTGTAAATGCTAGTTATTACCCATATGTTACAGACAAGGAGACTGAGACTTTACTGAGGTTAAATGCTTGCTCACAGGCACATAGCTGTTTAGAGGCAGAGCAGGGCTTTGAACTGAGACAGTCATGTTCCAGAGGACATATTCATCTACCACACAAGCAAGAAAAATCAGGACCTTTATGAATTATTTCTTTGCTTTTACTTGCTCCATTTCCCAATAATTGAGGTTTTTGGTTTACTCATGATAAGAAATTTAGTATCAGGGTTTAGAGCAAACGATTTGGAGTTAGCCTGCCTAGATTGGCACACCATTTCTATCCCTTGATAGCTGTGCAATCTTGGGAAATTTACCTAAATTCTCTCTGCTTTGGGTTTCTCTTCATACAATGGAGATGATTATTATGTATTGGGTTGTTATGAAGTTTAAAGAGGAAAACCCTATATAAAGCTATTTGTATAATGCTGGGCATATGGTAGCATTCAAATAACATTAACTGACATTATTATGAATATTAGAAATAAAATTACATTTATAATTCACAAGTATACTTTGAAATTTAGAGTCATAGATTAAATCCTGGGGGCTAAATTCAGTGAATACTCCTAGAAGCTGTACCAGACTCTCTCTGAAAGTCTGTGAGTATGACTGTCTTACATTGAAAGTCAGAGTGTGGGCTATTATCACAGAGGTTTAGGGGAACACTAGCTGCAGCAGAGACTAGGGGCATCAGTTGAAAATGACAGAATGTTTGCTGCATTTATTTGGGGCTCTTATAAATAGTGTTTGGGGAGTTTATTCCCATCAAGAGTTCACTTAGCGTCATCATGACTATTTTCTAGACCTGGGGTAGATGGAGAAGAGAGAGAGTGACAAAGAGCACACAGAGTGACAATACACACAGTGACAAAGAGCACACCTAGAGATTGTCTTAGTGAGTGAAACAGTCATAGTGAGTCAAGTAAGTTAGACAGAGAAAGACAAATATATGATATCACTTATATGTGAAGTCTGAAAAAAAATGGTACAAATGGACTTATTTACAAAAAAAAAAAGACTCACAGACATAGAAAACAAACATAGTTAAAAGAGGATAAGGACGGTGGAGTAAATTGGGAGATTGGGATTAACATATACACACTACTATATATAAAATAGATAACTAATAAGGACCTACTGTATAACACAGGGAACTCAGTAGTTTGCAATGAACTATATAGAAAAAAGAATCTCAAAAAAGTGGATATGTATGAAACTGATTCATTTTGTTGTACAGCAAAAACTAACACAACATTGTAAATGGTTATACTCCTATAAAAATTGATTTTAAAAAAGAGCCTACACACACAACGACATCTTGGCATTATGTCTTTCTCATTTCTGGCTCTTTTTTAAAAACTTCATTTTTATTGGAGTATAGTTGTTTTATAATGCTGTGTTAGTTTTTAATGTACAGCAAAGGGAATTAGCTATATGTATACATATATCCCTTCTTTTTTAAATTTTATTTATTTTTTTATTGAAGGATAATTGCTTTATAGAATTTTTCTGTTTTATGTCAAGCCTCAACATGAATTCGCCATATGTACACATTAATCCCCTCCCTTTTGAAATTCCCTCCCATCTTCCTCCCCATACCACCCCTCTAGGTTGATACAGAGCCCCTGTTTGAGTTTATTGAGCCATACAGCAAATTCTCACTGGCTATCTATTTTAAATGTGGTAATGTAAACTTCCATGTTACTCTTTGCATACATCTCACCCTCTCCTCCCCTCTCCCCATGTCCATATGTCTCCTCTCTATGTCTGTTTATCCATTGTTGCCCTGTAAATAAATTCTTCAGTACCATCTTTCTAGATTCCATATATATGCGTTAGAATATGTTATTTATCTTTCTCTTTCTGACTCACTCTGTACAATACGTAATATTCCATTGTGCATGTGTACCACAACTTCTTTATCCAGTCATCTGTCGATGGACATCTAGGTTGCTTCCATGTTCTAGCTATTGTAAATAGTGATGCAATGAACAATGGGATACATGGGTCTCTCAATTTTGGTTTCCTCAGAGTATATGCCTAGGAGTGGGATTGCTGGGTCATATGGTGGTTTTATTCCTAGCTTTTTAAGGAATCTCCCTACTGTCTTCCATAGTGGCTGTATTGATTTACATTCCCACCAACAATGCCTGAGCATTCCCTTTTCTCCACCATTTATTGTTTGTAGACTTTTTCGTGAGGGTCATTCTGACTGGTGTGAGGTGATATCTCATTGTGGTTTGATTTGTATTTCTCTAATAATGAGCGATGTTGAGCATCTTTTCATGTGTTTGTTAGCCATCTGTATGTATTTGGAGAAATGTCTGTTTAAGTCTTTTCCCACTTTTTAATTGGGTTGTTTGTTTTTCTGACATTGAGTTGTACAAGCTGCTTGTATATTTTGGAAATTAATCCTTTGTCAGTTGTTTCATTTGCTATCATATTCTTCCATTCTGAAGGTTGTCTTTTTACCTTGCTTATAGTTTCCTTTGCTGCAAAAGCTTTTAAGTTTAATTAGGTCCCACTTGTTTACTTTGGTTTTTATTTCCATTACTCTATGAGGTGGGTCATAGTTGCTTTAATTTATGTCATTGAGTGTTCTGCCTATGTTTTCCTCTAAGAGTTTTATAGTTTCTGGTCTTACATTTAGGACTTTAATCCATTTTGAATTTATCTTTGTATATGGTGTTAGGAAGTGTTCTAATTTCATTCTTTTTCATGTAGCTGTCCAGTTTTCCCAGCACCATTTANAAATCTGTTACAATACAGGACTATGTAGTCAATTGTGTTGGTTGGATACTTAGGCCAACTTTGTTGAACTTAGAAACAAATTGGACTTACAAACATGCTCTTGGAATGGAACTCATTCATATATAGGGAACTTACTGTACATGTTGGAGATTTGCCTTTTCATCTCTCTCTCTTTTCACTTGAGTAAAGTCACTTTGTGATGACTCAGACTCACTTTTCAAAATGTAAATATGCTTTCTCCTTTCTCTTAATTAGTATTAATAGTTGTGAGTTAGACAGAGATTGAGCTTCCCCAATGACTCAGCAGGTAAAGAATCTGTGTGCAGTGAAGGAAATATAGGATACTCAGGTTCGATTCCTGGGTGGGGAAGATCCTCTGGAGGAGGGAATGGCAACCCACTCCAGTATTCTTGCCTGGAGAATCCATGGACAGAAGAGCCTGGTGCGCTTCAGTCTGTGGGGTCACAAAGAGCTGGACACAACTGAGTGACACTTTCACTTTCAGACAGACTGTAGACACTGACTGGATTTATTTTAACTTTTGCCCTAGAAGATGAATCTTAGGGTATTTTTGAAAGTAACCAGTAAAAGACGTGTGAAAGATTTTAGCACAATATGGTATGCAGATGAAAGAAAAAACAAAAACAAACAAAAAACCCTGGGTGTTACAGTTGAGGGCCGCATAGTATGACTTTTCTCTGTTGGATTATAACATTTGATTTAGGAAAAAATACAAAGAATGCTGATATTTCCCATTAGGAGGCATCATATTTTATATGATGTTTGTTTGCTATACTGCTTCACTTGTGGCTCAGATGGTAAAGAATCCACCTGTACCCAGGGAGACCTGGGTTTGATTCATGGGTTGGGAAGATTCCCCTGGAGAAGTGAAGGGCTACCCACTCCAGTATTCTGGCCTGGAGAATTTCACGGACTGTATAGTCCAGGGGGTTGCAAAGAGTCGAACATGACTGAGCAACTTTCACTTCATTTCACTTCTTTGCTCTACTACTTCCAATTCAGCTTTCAAAGGTGTCCACAGAGTTTTTGCTTTTGATTCTGATTTTCTGCAGTAACTACAGGATAATTTGGTGGCTTTCTTCTATATTTTACCTTTGCAATGAATGAAATCTTCTACGCATTGTTTAATACTGCCAGGATAGAGACATGGCCAGTGTCCAATTTACAAAATCCTGTATGATCACAGGAGTGATGCAATGGATGACTATAGCACTTTTTGAACAAGGCTGGTCTGGATTTAAGCCATAGTGTGATGAGGAGGTGAAGTTGTAGCTGACAAGATGGAACCCACATGCATCTTTTCCCAACTCTGGGCTAAGCTGCTAACTGGCAGCTTGAAATACCTTGGTTGGGAATATTTATACCATGGGAATCAGCAAATTTTTCAAACCAGATTCTTCCCTTGGCCCCAAAGAGCTGATTGGTTAACATTTACCAACACAACACTGGTTTGAGCACACTCGATTTGTGTGACTTTGCTCAGCATACTTGACCTATCTGGGTCTCATTTTCTGTTTCTGTAAAATGTGGGAAGCTACTACCTACCTGCTAAACTTTTTGGAAAAAAAAAAATTACATGAGATAGCTTAGATTACGATATTTAGCATAGTATTGAGTTGGCCAAAAAGTTCATTTGGGTATTTCGGTAACATGTTATGGAAAAACTGGAATGAATATTTTGGCCAACCAATAAATGGCTATAATAATGATAATGATAAAATAATCACTTCAAACCCAAATAGATTGTTTATGTTAATTTACAGAACTCCTTTACTCACTGTTAGCTAAGTAGCAAGAGGAACAAGGTTATAAAACACTGGCAGAAACTTTCATTTTAAGTGACCATAATCGTAGTGAGCTCTTTCTCCCATTAGTCTTTAAACTTTGGTTTAAGTCAGCATCTATTTTCAGTATATACCATATGGCAAACCGCCATAGTGAGTATAGTGAGGAGTATGTTTTGTATTTTGCAGCCCATTTCCTTTTGCTGTTTCTGAAATAGGGAGAAAAACAATTCTATAACTATGCCCAGTGGTAAAGAAAACAGCTGCCAATGTGGGAGATGTGGGTTTGATCCCTGGATTGGAAATATCCCCTAAAGAAGGAAATGGCAGCCCATTCCAGTATTCTTGTCTGGGAGATCCCATGGACAGAGGAACCTGATGGGCTACAGTCCATGGGGTTGCAAAAGAGTCAGACATGACTTAGTGACTAAGCCAACAATAGCAACGTATGCACTGACAATTTATCTTGTGTTTTTATTTATTCTATCTTCTAAGATATTTTTATTATATTCATATGAGATATTATCTAATTATAATATTTATTATTATGGCAGGTTGAGAAATAAATGGGAAGCAAGAAATTGAAGATACACAAAGAAGTCAGCAATTAGAGCCTGGTGAATACAATAGGAAGATCATTGTAAACTAGGGAGCTTTCCCATGTTTGTGATTTTCACTTTTCCTGACTTCCTCCTTGTAACAATCAGTGATTAAAATGAACTGATGTGATGCACAGAGTTAACGGTTATTTACTCTTTTGCTCCTATCTTGAGAGGACAGGGTGTCAAGGGACGATTGGGTGGAAGTACCTACCTAAAGAGAAGGAACCAGGTTAAATCTCTGAGGCTTGTGCTTATACAGCAAAGGAGATCACCACGGGAGGTTGGTCTTGACCTGTGAGTCAGCCCTGAGGCTGATCAGATGGGGCTAGAGTAAGGTTTCCTGACACATGGAGCAGTTGGAGAAATCTGGTGATAAAAGTAAGAGGGTGCTTCACTAGCTTGAGAAGAAGGTAACAGGCAAGGGAAAATCAGAGATGCAGGATGTGAAATCAAATGACGGAACTTTCTGTCTTAATGTAGACCATCTGGTCATCTTATCTTTAAAGCAGTGATTTCTCAGACATTTTTCATCTTATATCATGATGACCATATGTCTCAGATTTCCTAGGATGGGCCAGATTTCAAATATTTTTGCCATTGTTAGACTGTAGGTCCAAAATTAGGATTGGAAAATATGATTACTGTTCTTACACCTTCCTCTTCCAACTTTTGTTACCTTTATCTCATTCAGTTTCCAAGTCATTAGCAGCATCATTAAGCAGCTGTCCAAAGCGTGGTTCTCAGGTCTGACTGTGTATCAGAATCACCAGGAACATTCGTTAGAGTACTGGTTCCTGGGCACCTGCTCCACCCCCTTAACCCCCGCCCCCCACCACAAAACCAGATTCAGGAGGCTCTGGAAGATATTCAGATATCTGTATTTTTCACGGGTGACCCATGTGATCATGAGGCAGCTGGCTTACAGATAGGGTTTTGGAAACCACTGGGCCAGTCAATGCCATGCACATCTTCCTTTGAGCATTGCAAAGCCTCTTACAACAGGGTTTCTCATATGGGGGCTCTTTGACTTGTGGAATCTTTGAACTCTTTTCTTAAACTTTTTATCTTTATTGGGCTATAGCCAATTAATAATGCTGTGATAGTTTCAGGTGAACTGCAAAGGGACTCAGCCATGCATACACATGTATCCATTCTCCCTCAAACTCCCCTCCCATCCAGGCTGCCACATCAGTTCCATTCACTTCAGCTCAGTAGTGTCCAACTCTTTGTGACCCCATGGCCTGCTGCCATATAACATTGCACAGAGTTCCCTGTGCTATACAGTAGGTTCTTGTTGGCTGGTTATTAATATTAAACTTATGAGTATGGATCCAAAAATGATTCCCTGGGAGAGGACCATAGCTTTAATCAAATTCTCCGTGGAGTTAATGGCTGAGAAAGGATGCAAACCCAAGACTTTGCATCTAGAGGCCAAGGATACAAGGAAATCAACCAGATGGTGAAAGGTTTTTCCCAATGGTTTTAGACTTTATTATTCTCATATTTTATTTCGATTTGTTTGTTTTCATCTTCTAAAATCAGAACTAATTATTGATTAAAGAGTCTCTTTTCTGGGTTTAAGGAAAACACACACACACACACAACTCCTACAGACACACCAATGACTTATTCTAAAGCAGTGACTCTTCTCTCAGGTAAGTATTTTCGATTTTGTTAACCAGCGATGTGTGTGTGTTTGAAGTGTGATGGTTTGCTGATGTGGGATGATCTGATCATCTTCTTTCAGTCAGTCAGTCAGTCAGTTCAGTCGCTCAGTCACGTCTGACTCTTTGTGACCCCATGGACTGCAGCACGCCAGGCCTCCCTGTCCATCACCAACTCCCAGGGTTTAGTCAAACTGATGTCCATTGAGTCGGTGATGCCATCCAACCGTCTCATCCTCTGTCGTCCACTTCTCCTCCTGCTTCCCTGTTTTCGCAGCCATACTCCACCCCCCGCCCACCCCCTTGCCCTCTAGCTTCCCCCGGGTATCCACCAAAGGAGGTTATGGATCTGTGATCCAGTGAAATCCTGTCTGTTTTAAACTTTGGGGTTAATATTCTCCAGCTGTGTTGCCTCAGCTCTAGGGAGACTTTTTTCCTTGACAAGCATTTGTGGTTGAGAGAACCAAGCAATAGATTGGAAACTTGAGGGCTGTGAGTTCTAACTCTGGGTCTGCCCTGACACAGTGTGTGACCTTGGGCAATTCATTTGATCTCTGTCCAAACTCTCTGAAGCTTGATAACAGGATTTTCTAGAAATCCCCCTGCCAATAAAGACATATGGAACCACTCCTTGGTTCCACAAGGGAAGGCTACACTTCATTATCCTTCAGGCTTTTAACTCTCTTTCTCTACTTGCCCGCTTCCCCACACCAGGGACAGCACAAGTCTTTTTTTCCAAGTCTTGGTACTACTTTCTTGCTTTTCTTTCCAAAAACTCTGCAGTTCTATTCTATCTTAGCCCTCCTCAGCATTTGAAACTTTGTCCCCAAACACATACTCAATTGAATCAAATTGCCCAGGCAGTATGAATTATTCAGACCTGGATTCTGCCCTGGACTTCACATGGCTACTGTAAACAGAAGAGAGTTAAATTTCTCTCTCATTTTCTGCATTCTACAAAGTACAATTTATTGTTTTATGAGCCAGCACAAATCATTTTTATACTTCCTCTACTTTTTAACATCTCCTTTTATAGAAAATGATTAAGTTAATAAATTTTATTAAAAACAATACAATTCCAAGAATTTTTTTTTTTTTTNCTTCAGCTCAGTAGTGTCCAACTCTTTGTGACCCCATGGCCTGCTGCCATATAACATTGCACAGAGTTCCCTGTGCTATACAGTAGGTTCTTGTTGGCTGGTTATTAATATTAAACTTATGAGTATGGATCCAAAAATGATTCCCTGGGAGAGGACCATAGCTTTAATCAAATTCTCCGTGGAGTTAATGGCTGAGAAAGGATGCAAACCCAAGACTTTGCATCTAGAGGCCAAGGATACAAGGAAATCAACCAGATGGTGAAAGGTTTTTCCCAATGGTTTTAGACTTTATTATTCTCATATTTTATTTCGATTTGTTTGTTTTCATCTTCTAAAATCAGAACTAATTATTGATTAAAGAGTCTCTTTTCTGGGTTTAAGGAAAACACACACACACACACAACTCCTACAGACACACCAATGACTTATTCTAAAGCAGTGACTCTTCTCTCAGGTAAGTATTTTCGATTTTGTTAACCAGCGATGTGTGTGTGTTTGAAGTGTGATGGTTTGCTGATGTGGGATGATCTGATCATCTTCTTTCAGTCAGTCAGTCAGTCAGTTCAGTCGCTCAGTCACGTCTGACTCTTTGTGACCCCATGGACTGCAGCACGCCAGGCCTCCCTGTCCGTCACCAACTCCCAGGGTTTAGTCAAACTGATGTCCATTGAGTCGGTGATGCCATCCAACCGTCTCATCCTCTGTCGTCCACTTCTCCTCCTGCTTCCCTGTTTTCGCAGCCATACTCCACCCCCCGCCCACCCCCTTGCCCTCTAGCTTCCCCCGGGTATCCACCAAAGGAGGTTATGGATCTGTGATCCAGTGAAATCCTGTCTGTTTTAAACTTTGGGGTTAATATTCTCCAGCTGTGTTGCCTCAGCTCTAGGGAGACTTTTTTCCTTGACAAGCATTTGTGGTTGAGAGAACCAAGCAATAGATTGGAAACTTGAGGGCTGTGAGTTCTAACTCTGGGTCTGCCCTGACACAGTGTGTGACCTTGGGCAATTCATTTGATCTCTGTCCAAACTCTCTGAAGCTTGATAACAGGATTTTCTAGAAATCCCCCTGCCAATAAAGACATATGGAACCACTCCTTGGTTCCACAAGGGAAGGCTACACTTCATTATCCTTCAGGCTTTTAACTCTCTTTCTCTACTTGCCCGCTTCCCCACACCAGGGACAGCACAAGTCTTTTTTTCCAAGTCTTGGTACTACTTTCTTGCTTTTCTTTCCAAAAACACAGCAGTTCTATTCTATCTTAGCCCTCCTCAGCATTTGAAACTTTGTCCCCAAACACATACTCAATTGAATCAAATTGCCCAGGCAGTATGAATTATTCAGACCTGGATTCTGCCCTGGACTTCACATGGCTACTGTAAACAGAAGAGAGTTAAATTTCTCTCTCATTTTCTGCATTCTACAAAGTACAATTTATTGTTTTATGAGCCAGCACAAATCATTTTTATACTTCCTCTACTTTTTAACATCTCCTTTTATAGAAAATGATTAAGTTAATAAATTTTATTAAAAACAATACAATTCCAAGAATTTTTTTTTTTTTTGGTAGAAAATATGCAGTATTTCAGCTTTTGGACTTTGTTAGATTATTTACTCAGATAACATGTATCTTTTAAGTTTTGGGAACACACACAGATACACACACGCACACATCCCAGTACGTAATCAAAAATTTGGTGATGTGGCATAGAAGAAAATTATATTTGGTAAGGAACTTTTAAATTCCTGATAATTGCCATTTCCTCATTTTAGAATGAGGCTGGAGCAGTAGAGCCATAAATATTTTTTCTTACTGATATTTTGTTCTGCCTTCAGTCTCAAGGTACCATGTCCCACTGAACAGTGGGTTTTTAAATTTTAGTCAGTTTGTTTCTGCTAATGATAATTAAAAGTCCTTTAACATGCTAAGAAGAGTCAGCCTATGGTTCATAGTAAACCAATCCAATGGACTTGAGTTGAACAGTTTGTGGAGTAACTGAGGTTGGTGTTGTAAGTCAGACACCCTCTGGCTTGGAGTGGTATTGGTGGTAACTCTTCTGGGATCCTCCCTCACTCTCCCCTTGGTCTGAGACTGTCCCAGAACTCTCCACTCCTGTCATGTCTCCCAAGCAGCTTCCTTTTGCCATGGAGCATCCTCCCCTCTCCACCAAGATCTCTTTTGGGTAATTGCCAACCTGGAAATTGCTTAATAAACTATCTGCTTATTATTCCTATGCAAAGGAATACTATTACAGTAACAGTAATGGGTTAAGCACTTTTAAGAATACTTAATGTATAATTTTGCATTTAACTGTCATCCTGGGAGGTCTTTTAAATACCCACTCTTGAGATGAAGAACAAGAGTGGTAAGGTAATTTGTGTAGACCCATACAGGGAGTCAAGGCAATGAGCTGAGACCTATGTGCTTACCTAATGTGCTTCTTCTTTTAAAAATAACCAGATGTATCTTATATTATATGTGGTTTTAAAACCATGATGGTTAGACCCCAACCACAAGAACTGCTGTATGTGTGAGAATGAAGTAAAGAGAGGAGGAAGCAAGTGGAGATGGTTCTGTTTCTCCACACTTTCTTCTCTGTCTCTTTCACACACACACACACCACACGCATGTACACACACACACACACACCAAGCTGAACAGATCGTCTTTTCCTTGTTTTCACACTGGACTTCCAAATAATATTTCATCTGAAGGAAAAGTGTCTCCGTAAAATACAAACAAGCTGTGAAAATCACTGCTGTCTAGAATCCCACTTATCTTTGTGCTTTCTTATCTCTTCCTCCTCCTGATCTGGAAATGCTAATGTGACTCAGATGTTAGCTTAGGTCACCCTTGTCTCTGAGGTCACCCTGTCCTTTGAGATTTAACTAAAATGGTCTCAATACTCTGTTTCATATCTCCTGGAAGATTCCAATGCCATCCCCCAGATTTCTGCCCAACCTCGACCTGATTCTCATGGGTGGTTTTTCCTGGTAAACTCTTGACCTCCCTCATCTTATCCCCCCCAGCTGTCTTGTTCTTTATTCTCCATGCTGACCCTGAGGGGGAACTCAATCCTTTTTTCTTAACTAGCATCCCCAAGTCATTCCTGTTCACTCCCACATGGCACCATTCAGTGCTTCCTGTAGGAAGCAGGAGAGTGTTTATATTCCAGTAAGATGCCTAGGAAGAATAGGCCTCCTTGTTCTTAAACATTATTAAGCCACCTTGCCACTAGGAGGTTCCTCTTGACTACATTCCTCTACCACCTCAGGTCTCTCTCGCTCTCAGCTCCTTCTCCTCTCCGATCTCCCCTCCTCCCTTCCTTTTCATCATCCCTCCATTCAGAATCCCTCAGCTGCTCGTCTAAGGCTGTGTTTGCTGCCTGCTTCTTAACTATGTCTTCCAGGATCTCACCTTTTCTACCCAAATAACTTATTAGGGTATTCTTCTAAACGGAGACCGTTTTCTCTCCAGGAGGAACTCTGCTGCAAGCTCTTGCAACGAATTCCCTCCAGTTAATGAAGTAGGTTAGGTTATGTGTTGTAAGTCAGACACACATGAACACAGTATAGCTTTACTGGAGGGACAGAACTGGGCTGAATAGCAGGTCCAAACCAGAGGCTAACTTTTATCTGTGTTGAAGAAGTGTCAGGGGCCTATGTAAAGCATAGGTAAACAATTTGTCTTTTTTTATGAACATTTACTATTAAGAGTGATGAAACACCATTTACTGAGTACTTTACTTTTTTTTTTTTAATTGAATTTATTTCCAAAACAGAAAAAGAGTCACAGGTATAAAAAACAAACTTACAGTTACCAAGGGGGAAAGGAGTGAGGGATAAATTGGGAGCTTGGGACTGACATATACGTGCTCAGTCACTTCGGGTGTGTCCAACACTTTCTCACCCTATGGACGGCAGCTCTCCAGGCTCCTCTGTCCATGGAATTCTCCGGGAAAGAATACTGGAGTGGGTTGCCATGCCCTCCTCCAGGGGATCTTCTGACCCAAGGATTGAACCTGTGTCTTCTGCATCATACACACTACTATATATAAAATAGATAACTGATAAGGACCTACTGTATGCGTGTGTGTGTGCTCAGTCACTTCAGTTGTGTCCCACTCTGCGATCCTATGGACCGAGAATGAGAGCCCGCCAGTCTCCTCTGTCCATGGGATCCTCCAGGCAAGAATACTGGAGTAGGTTGCCATGTCCTCCTCCAGAGGATCTTCCTGACCCAGGGATCAAACCCACATCTTCTGTGGCTCCTGCATTGCAGGCAGATTCTTTACCACTGACTCATCGGGGAAGCCCCAGGGACCTACTCTATAGCACAGGGAATTCTACTCTGTATTCTTTAATGGCCTATATGGGAAAAGAATCTAAAAGGTAGTGGAGATTATGTGTATGTATAACTGATTCACTCTGCTGTACAGCAGAAGCTGATGTGACACTGTAAATCAACTATCCTCCAATAAAAAATAATTATAAAAGAAAGTTCACTTTCTGTAATGTACATGTTAATATCTTTTTTTTTTTAAATAATAAAAGAAGTAAAGCAACTTGTCCAAAGAGGGCATACTTGGGCCCAGCTCTGACACTTTCAGACTCTTCTCTGCACCCCTGTGTCACTCAACCACTTAGTGGTCAAAAGAATGCTTCTCTTCCTAAATGTTCTGGTCCACTTTCTGGCATCCTTACTCCATTGGAGCAGTTCCTTAGGCTCTGTGTCATTTTCTTGCCTCCCAAGACACTCATAAAATTTGAGAGATGCAACTGTTTTCAGCTCCCTTCTGGGAATATGTTCTTTCCCCCAGTATTCAGGAAAGAACAGGTACTGATGAACCTATTTGCAGGGCAAAAATGGAGACATCAGAGGCAATGGAGACATTTAAGGCGGCAATGGAGCGGGTTTAAAACTCAGCTTTCAAAAAACTGAGATCGTGGCATCTAGTTAGGTCCAGTCCCATCATGTCATGGCAAATAGATGGGGAAATAATGGAAACAGTGATAGGCTTTATTTTCTTGGGCTCCAAAATCTCTGCAGATGGTGACAGCAGCCATCTTTCTTGCTCCTTGGAAGAAAAGCTACAAACAACCTAGACATATTAAAAAGCAGAGATATTAATTTGCCGACAAAGATCCATCGAGTCAAAGCTACAGTTTTTCCAGTAGTCATGTGAGAGTTGGACCATTAAGAAGTCTGAGCACTGAAGAATTGATGCTTTTGAACTGTGGTGTTGGAGAAGACTCTTGAGAGTCCCTTGGACTGCAAGGAGATCAAACCAGTCAATCCTCAAGGAAATCAGTCCTGAATATTCATTGGAAGGACTGATGCTGAAGCTGAAGCTCCAATACTTTGGCCACCTGATGAGAAGAACTGACTATTGGAAAAGACTCTGAAGCTGGGAACTATTGAAGGCAGGAGGAGAACAGGATGACAGAGGATGAGATGAGATGAGATGATTGGATGGCATCACTAACTTGATGGACATGAGTTTGAGCAAGTTCCAGAAGCTGGTGATGTACAACGAAGCGTGGCATGCTGCAGTCCATGGAGTCACAGAGATTCGGACATGATTGAGTGACTAAACTGAACTGAATGGAGACATAGACATAGAGAACAGGCTTATGGACCCAGTGGGGGAAGGAGAGGGTGAGATTAATTGAGAGGGTGGCATGGAAACATATACACTACCATATGTAAAATAGATGTTGCTAAGTCACTTCAGTTGTGTCTGACTCTGTGCGACCCCATAGATGGCAGCCCACCAGGCTCCCCCATCCCTGGGATTCTCCAGGCAAGAACACTGGAGTGGGTTGCCATTTCCTTCTCCAATGCATGAAAGTGAAAAGTGAAAGTGAAGTAGCTTAGTTGTATTTGACTCTTAGCGACCACATGGACTGCAGCCTACCAGGCTCCTCCATCCATGGGATTTTCCAGGCAAGAGTACTGAAGTGGCTTGCCATTGCCTTCTCCAGGGAGGGAGGTTTAAGAGGGAAGAAACATATGTATATCTATGGCTGATTCGTGTTGATGTATGGCAGAAACCAATACAAAATTATAAAACAATTATCCTCCAATTAAAAATAAGTAAATTTAAAAAAAGAACAGAGCTAATTTGCAAGTCATGTTAACTGTATATTTGGATATCTGTATTATTTTTTTCTTGTATTTTTAAAATTAATTTTTGTTGGAGTATAGTTGCTTAACAATGTTGTGTTAGTTTCTACTATACAGCAAAGTTAATCAGCGATATATATATTCCCTCTTTCTTGGATTTTCTTCCCATTTAGGTCATCACTGAAAACCAAGTAGTTTCCTAATACAGTAGGAAACCTAATATAGTAGGTTCTCATTAATTATTTATTTTATACATAGTAGTGTATATATGTCAATCCCAATCTCCCAATTCATCTCACACTCCTTTGCCCCTTGGTGTCCATATGTTTATTCTCTGTGTCTGTGTCTCCAATTCTGCTTTGCAAATAAGATCATCTATACCATCCTCCCAGGTCCCACATATATACATTAGTATACAATATTTATTTTTCTCTTGTGGACTTACTTCACTCTTTATGACAGTCTCTGGGTACATAATTCAAAAAGATATATGCACCCCAATATTCATTGTAGCACTATTTACAGTAGTCAGGACATAGAAGCAACCTAAATATCCATCAACAGAGGAATGGATAAAGAAGGTTGATATATATATTCAGTGGAATATTACTTAGCCATAAAAAAGAATGAAATTGAGTCCTTTATATATATGTGGATAGACCTGGGTATCTGTATTTCTAAATGAAGTGTGCTAAGTAAACATTCTTTTCTTTTTTCTTTAAACAATAATCAGCAAGTTTGTGGGGAAAGGGTCCAGAGAGGCATGGTCCTAATCCTGATTTGATATCTTGCGTGTCCTCTGGCAAGTTGTTGGTCTTACCTTAGATTCTGCTCTGTGTGAAATGTACAATTCCCTACCATAGTGCACAACATTCAGAAAAAGCTCAAAACATATCAGTTTCTTTCCCTTTATATTAGTAGTTGAAATTATCCCATCAGCCTATTTTCTTAGTATTTGTTCAAAATAGCAAATGGTTTCAACACTGGAAGTGGGAGGAAGGTAATATGATGAGTATATTCTACTTTTCCAGTTTTCCTTAGCTTTTGACATGTTTTTCTTATAAGAAGAAAAGATATGATCATATGGTTTTTATTCTTCAGTTTGTTAATGTAGTGTATCACATTGATTGATATATGTATATTGAAGAATCTTTGCATCCATGGAATAAGTCCCATTTGATCATGGTATATTTTGATGTGCTGGATTTGGTTTGCTAGTATTTTGTTGAGGATTTTTGTGTCTATGTTCATCAGTGATATTGGCTTGTAATTTTCTTTTTTCTATGATATTTTTTTGAGGTTTTGGTATCAGGGTGATAGCAGCCTTGCATAATGAACTTGAGAATGTTCTTCCCTCTGCAGTTTTTTTGGAATAGTTTAGGAAGGATAAGTGTTAGCTCTTCTCTAAGTATTTGATAGAATTTGCCTGTGAAACCATCTAATCCTGGATTTCTGTTTTT
>SJYV01033143.1:927973-991564 GCA_006410875.1 Neotragus pygmaeus
AAGTTCCAGAAGCTGGTGATGTACAAGGAAGCGTGGCATGCTGCAGTCCATGGAGTCACAGAGATTCGGACATGATTGAGTGACTAAACTGAACTGAATGGAGACATAGACATAGAGAACAGGCTTATGGACCCAGTGGGGGAAGGAGAGGGTGAGATTAATTGAGAGGGTGGCATGGAAACATATACACTACCATATGTAAAATAGATGTTGCTAAGTCACTTCAGTTGTGTCTGACTCTGTGCGACCCCATAGATGGCAGCCCACCAGGCTCCCCCATCCCTGGGATTCTCCAGGCAAGAACACTGGAGTGGGTTGCCATTTCCTTCTCCAATGCATGAAAGTGAAAAGTGAAAGTGAAGTAGCTTAGTTGTATTTGACTCTTAGCGACCACATGGACTGCAGCCTACCAGGCTCCTCCATCCATGGGATTTTCCAGGCAAGAGTACTGAAGTGGCTTGCCATTGCCTTCTCCAGGGAGGGAGGTTTAAGAGGGAAGAAACATATGTATATCTATGGCTGATTCGTGTTGATGTATGGCAGAAACCAATACAAAATTATAAAACAATTATCCTCCAATTAAAAATAAGTAAATTTAAAAAAAGAACAGAGCTAATTTGCAAGTCATGTTAACTGTATATTTGGATATCTGTATTATTTTTTTCTTGTATTTTTAAAATTAATTTTTGTTGGAGTATAGTTGCTTAACAATGTTGTGTTAGTTTCTACTATACAGCAAAGTTAATCAGCGATATATATATTCCCTCTTTCTTGGATTTTCTTCCCATTTAGGTCATCACTGAAAACCAAGTAGTTTCCTAATACAGTAGGAAACCTAATATAGTAGGTTCTCATTAATTATTTATTTTATACATAGTAGTGTATATATGTCAATCCCAATCTCCCAATTCATCTCACACTCCTTTGCCCCTTGGTGTCCATATGTTTATTCTCTGTGTCTGTGTCTCCAATTCTGCTTTGCAAATAAGATCATCTATACCATCCTCCCAGGTCCCACATATATACATTAGTATACAATATTTATTTTTCTCTTGTGGACTTACTTCACTCTTTATGACAGTCTCTGGGTACATAATTCAAAAAGATATATGCACCCCAATATTCATTGTAGCACTATTTACAGTAGTCAGGACATAGAAGCAACCTAAATATCCATCAACAGAGGAATGGATAAAGAAGGTTGATATATATATTCAGTGGAATATTACTTAGCCATAAAAAGGAATGAAATTGAGTCCTTTATATATATGTGGATAGACCTGGGTATCTGTATTTCTAAATGAAGTGTGCTAAGTAAACATTCTTTTCTTTTTTCTTTAAACAATAATCAGCAAGTTTGTGGGGAAAGGGTCCAGAGAGGCATGGTCCTAATCCTGATTTGATATCTTGCGTGTCCTCTGGCAAGTTGTTGGTCTTACCTTAGATTCTGCTCTGTGTGAAATGTACAATTCCCTACCATAGTGCACAACATTCAGAAAAAGCTCAAAACATATCAGTTTCTTTCCCTTTATATTAGTAGTTGAAATTATCCCATCAGCCTATTTTCTTAGTATTTGTTCAAAATAGCAAATGGTTTCAACACTGGAAGTGGGAGGAAGGTAATATGATGAGTATATTCTACTTTTCCAGTTTTCCTTAGCTTTTGACATGTTTTTCTTATAAGAAGAAAAGATATGATCATATGGTTTTTATTCTTCAGTTTGTTAATGTAGTGTATCACATTGATTGATATATGTATATTGAAGAATCTTTGCATCCATGGAATAAGTCCCATTTGATCATGGTATATTTTGATGTGCTGGATTTGGTTTGCTAGTATTTTGTTGAGGATTTTTGTGTCTATGTTCATCAGTGATATTGGCTTGTAATTTTCTTTTTTCTATGATATTTTTTTGAGGTTTTGGTATCAGGGTGATAGCAGCCTTGCATAATGAACTTGAGAATGTTCTTCCCTCTGCAGTTTTTTTGGAATAGTTTAGGAAGGATAAGTGTTAGCTCTTCTCTAAGTATTTGATAGAATTTGCCTGTGAAACCATCTAATCCTGGATTTCTGTTTTTTGGAAGTTCTTAAATCACAGCCTCAGTTTTAGTACTTGTGATTGATCTGTTCATATTTTCTATTTCTTCCTGGTTCAGTCTTAGAACTTTGCAACGTTCTAAGAATTTGTCCACTTCTTTTAGCTTGACAAGTTTTTGGTGTATTGTTGCTTGGACCTACTGGATAGCACAGGGAATTCTATTCAACACTCTGTAATGACCTACAGGGGAAAAATAATCTCAAAAAGAGAGGATTCAGGTATTTGTATAACTGACTCACTTTATTGTACACCTGAAACTAACACAACATTGTAAATCAACTATACTCTAATAATTTTTTTTAAGTCATACTTAGGAAGGCCCATTTCGAGTTGAAAAAAAATTGAGGAGTACTTTAATGAAATAAATATTTATTTATACATTTAAAAAAGGAAATGAAAACAGAGGTCTTTCTAAATGCCATGAGGAAGAGGCCTGTTATCCAGCTTCTCCCTTTAATGAAGACTGAAAAGCATAGAGGCAAGAAAGTGGAGGTGACTTCAAGCCCCAGGTGGTGAAGTCCTCTGTGGGGTTTGGTAGCAGGTCAGCTCTTGAAATGTTTGAACGACTGAGCACAGTTCTAACATCCACAAAGGGAAACATGTAGCTTCTCTTCATTTGAATATAGCAGTTTGATGACTTTTAGATTTTGGATTTTTATGTTATCAGTGTTGACTATATTGAGTGATTATATATCCACATTTACTGTGCTTTGTTGTTTAAATGGGCTAATTCAAAGCCAGTGCTCAGCACAGTGAGGCTAGGTGGTTAGCACCAATTCAACGACTTGGAAAACATCTTTCCTCAATAACCATAAATGCAGTACATCACTATGGTGCTTAGAACCACTGATCAGGCAGAGAGGGTTGAATCATCAGGGGATGCTGTTTAATTTCTCCTTAAGTCAGTGATTCCTATCAGGTGAGACATCCACAGCCCTCAGGCTGTCCAGCATACACTAGGGTTCCTGTCACCTTGAATGGGGAGATGTCACCTGACAGTAAGTCCTACTCCTCCTAACATCAGTAACTCTAAGCCAAAAGGAAATATGTGTCTGAGATAAAGTGAGGTTTCTCCTTCTAGGCTCTAAATTATTTCTGAAAGTGAATATTGCACAAACTTTGACACTGTCTCTGTTTAAGCATGCTTGTGATATGGTATTGATTCCTAAACCTCACTCCTCATCACTGTTGCCAGGTTCCTAGGTGTCACCTCACATAGGTTCTGACTGAGTTAATTTGGGGTAGAATCCAAAAAGCTTGGCTTTTCCAAAGTGGCTTCTTGAATATTTCCATTACAGGTAGTACCTATCTTTCAAATAGCTACATTACAGGCAACCAATACATACAACTGAGCTTCCTTGGTGGCTCAGACAGTAAAGAATATGTTTGCAATGTGGGAAACCTGTGTTCAGTTCTTGGGTTGGGAAGATCCCCTGGAGGAGGAAACGGCAACCCACTCCAGTATTCTTGCCAGGAGAATCCTATGGACAAAGGACCCGGGCAGGCTACAGTCCATGGGGCTGCAAAGAGTCAGACATGACTGAGAAACGAACATACAGTACATACAACTACCTGTTTTTCTATCTCTGGAATATCTCTGTTTTTCCACCTTTTCCTCCATTCCTTCACCCCAACCCCATGTATAGTTTTTTAATGTAAATATCCTTGATTTCTATTGGTTCTTAAGTGAAGAGAGTTCAGCAATGGGAATCAGCACAGGTAATTCTAATGCAGGGATCTCAGCAAGTCTGATTTGCATGAATAGTGCCTGAACCCCCAGTCCAAAGCTGTATTTGCATTGCTCATCTCTCTTGTTCAAGGAGGGTTCCACTGAAGACAGAAACATCTGGTTTAAGTAGATGAAGAAATTTTTAAGAAATTGGGCTGTAGTTGCTTTATAACGTGTCAGTTTCTGCTGTACAATGAAGTGAATCAGCTATATGTATACATGTATCCCCTCCCTCTTGGGTCTCTCTCCCACCTCCTCCCCCTGCCATCCCACTCACCTGTGTCACTACAGAGAACTGAGCTGAACGCCCTGCAGTATACAGCAGGTTCCCACTAGCTATCTGTTTTACACGTGGCACTGCACATATGTCAATTCCCTTCTCCCAATTCGCCACTCTCCCATGTCTACCTGTACATTCTCTACATCTGCCTCTCTATTCCTGCCCTGCAATAGGTTCATCTACCATTTCTCTAGATTCTACATCTGTAGATACAGATTTTATTTAGGGGTTTAGGTGCTTCAAAACTGTTGGAAGAGCTTGACTAGAAGGTTGACCTAGACACAAGCTTCCAGAGCCCATCTGCTGTACTCAGTCAAAGAAGCCACCATCCCTCTATAGAAAACCAATAAAAAGGAAGCCATTGCTCCCGGAAGGCTGTTTCTGCTGCTGCCCTCAGCCCTCAGGAAAGCAACAGTGCGCACTGAGCCAGGAAGAACCAAATTCAGGAGCCACATAGAAAGTGGGATGCTCTGCATTCTGCTTCTCTCCCCCATGTAACTCAGTATTCAAAATAAAATTTTTCTGATAAGTTCATCTTATTGGTGGAAACTAAGTCTTGCCTGGAACCCTAATTACAATAGTGTCTTGGATTACCCCTCCCCCTCATAAGTTTCAACTCTCCAGTCTCTAGCTAAATAGGAGGGAGCTAGAATAGACCTTGGACCAGTATATTCTCAGCATCCACTCATTCCCCTGAAGCTTCACTTCACTGTATTAAATTTTCCTATGTATCATCATTTATAAAGTTAATTTGGGTCCTAGAATTCTGTGAATATTTTTATTATAGTCAGTGTTTCTGTGAGGGGGAAAACATTTCTAGGATCAAAGAACATTCTTATCAATATATTTTTAGATTGAAGCTCTTTATAATGTGGAGACTGCCTTTTTGGAGGCACATATGTATATGCATATGTATAGGTGTTTATGTTATATATGTTCTGTGATTGCGAATGATCTTGAAGAGTACATATCCTATAATTAGTATGGAGGTCCATAATGATCCACTGGAGGCCCAGCCAGATTCTGAAGTTCCATAATAATTAGTGTGTGCATGCTCAGTCACTTCAGTAGTGCCTGACTCTTTGCAACCTATAACCCACCAGGCTCCTCCGTCCGTGGGATTCTCCAGGCAAGAATACTAGAGTAGGGTGCCATGCCCTCCTCCAGGAGACCTTCCCAACCCAGGGATCACACCTGCATCCCCTGCATTGCAGGTGGTTTATTTGCCCACTGAGCCACCTGGGAAGCCCATAGTAATTAGTGCAGATAAGTTACTGAGCCTTTACTTTGCACCAGGAGTCCTACTAGGTGTATGTGTTCTTATACTGAATTCTTACAATTCTATGAATTAGGTGTCATTAGTATCAGCCCATTTCACCAAAAAGGAAGCTGAAACTAAGAGAGATTAAGTGACTTGCCCAAGATTTGTAGCTGGTCAGTGGCACAGCTGGGACTTGAATCTAGGACTCTAATCATCCAACAAAATTAATACTAGTATAACTTTAGTGTAGGTATTTTATTCTAATCTAATACCAGATGGTGTAATTTGTTCTTTCTCTGTCTCTTTCTCTTTGCTGGTACATGTGTGTGTATGTTCAGTTTTGAATATGTTGAGTTTGATGTCCCATAAAGCCTTCTTTTATCTTCTCATCTTTGTTTAGAAGGAAACTGAGGATAAAAAAGTTTATTCATCTACAGCTCTGAAAGAAACACTAACCCACATTTGTCCAAATGGTGAGCAGGAAAGGAGAATGTCTAGGTTCACAGCTCATCAAAAACTAGAACACTCTTGTGATACTTCACCATCTGGTGGTCAGAAACTCAAGTGAGCCATCTGGGCACTAACTAAGCAAAGACTCTGTTATCGAGGTACCCTCTAACTTAGCTGAGAATTCTGTTATAACTTGGCCATTAGCCAGTTCCAAGGACTGGTGGCTCACTGTCATGTAAAATTGGAATTCTCAGTTCAGGCTCTAACCCATGCAGATTTTGCATGTATAAGAATCATGTGCATTCCTATATGCCTCTGTCAAAGGTTCTGGTCCTTTACTCCACTGAAAACCGTTGTCACTGAGGCCACTTATGATCCCCCAGCTGTCATGTACAGTTGCATCTTACACTCTTGACTGCTTGTCCTTTCTAAATTCTACCCTTCCATCATTTCTAGAAATGTGCTCTCTCTTCTACCTTTCCTTCTTTTTCAGGCACCTCCTTAAAAGTTCCTCTTTGTTTGGTCCCTAAAATTTAGATGTTTATCAAGGTCCTTTGTTTGGCCTTTTGGGTTCAATGGGAGCTCTTGGCAAGTCTTAGTAACTTCTGACTCCTAACTTCATCCCCAAGGAAGAGGGATGATTAAGTGGGATCAAGGGCAGTGACATTTATTAGAACCAGGTGCAGGGGATTCTCTCACTCTCTATCTATATCCTGATTATTATCCTGAGTCAATCCCTCTCTTCCTCCCATGAAACTGGGAACAAGATGGGTTTGGAGCCATTACTGCTGGGGAAATACCTTAGTCCTGTGAATACCTTGGTGTCTGGATTAAGCAGTCTCTATTTCTAGGCCATTGCAAAACCCCTTGCTTTGTCTTCTTGTTGGCCTCAGTCTGCCTTTCTTTGACACAGTTTTCCTTGATACCAGAGTAGTCAGATGACCTGTGTTTCAGTATAGGGCAAATGGCCTGAGCAGCCCACTAGCTTACTGTATGTGTTGTAGATCCTTTGCATCTGCCTCTGATTTTAGAGCATGGATGGTCCAGTCTTGCTCACACAAGAGCTTTCTACACTGGTGAAGGCACAGTGGTAGAGGGTTACAGTGAGAAAAAATACATGTTAGCCTGATTCTTGATCCTTAATCTTATCTTTCCTTGCTGCTGCTGCTAAGTCACTTCAGTCGTGTCCGACTCTGTGTGACCCCACAGACGGCAGCCCACCAGGCTCCCCCATCCCTGGGATTCTCCAGGCAAGAATACTGGAGTGGGTTGCCATTTCCTTCTCCAGTGCATGAAAGTGAAAAGTGAAAGGGAAGTCGCTCAGTCATGTCCGACTCTTCACGACCTATGGACTGCAACCTACCACACTCCTTCGCCCATGGGATTTTCTAGGCAAGAGTACTGGAGTGGGGTGCCATTGCCTTCTCCATCTTACCTTGAGGAATTCATAATATGAGTTCGAAGGTAAAGAGTAGAGCTTGGGAATAAGGTGGCAAGTCAAAGTTTAGGATTCCTGCTTCTGATTATCTTGTAATAGATTTCCATCATAGTCATAATGTATACTACCTACTTCTTATTCTATAGATTCTTCTTTTGCTTCTAAACAACACTCAGCAGCCACATACATGCCAACATTTCCAGTCTTCTTGTCTTCAGTCCAGTAGTCCCTACTACATGCCAGATATGTATAGTCATGTGTCATCGGGAAATTCTTCCTTGGTTGCTCCACAAGACCTCAAACATGTCCCAAACTAAACTCATCATCTTTCCCTCTCTCATCCCCTGAATCTGCCCTTCTTTCTCTAGCTCAATAGTAAAAGCATTTAGGTCAGAAACAAAGAGGTCACCCTTAACTTGGCTCTCTCTTAGTCCCTGTGTTCAACCTGTCATTAAGTTATATAGAGAGGAAACTTCCCTGGTGGTCCAGTGACTAAGGTTCTGTACTTCTACTGTAAGGCACAGGTTCAATTCCTGGCCAGGGAACTAGGATCCCACATGTTGTGCATCCAAAAAAAGAGAGAGAGAGAACTATCATGACCTTTGTTGTTGTTGTTGTTATTCTTTGGCCAGGCTGCGTGGCTTACATGATCTTAGTTACCTGACCGGGAACCAGGGATTGAACCCAGAACCACGTCAGTGAAAGCACTGAGTCTTAACTACTGACTGGACTGCCAGGGAAATCCCCAGAGGGAACTTTTAAAACAGTTTCCTTGAATCCACCCTCTCTTCCTCACTGTCGCTGCTTCATTCAGGCTTTCCACATTTCTCATATGTTTTATAACAACAGCATCCTGAGAGGTCTCTCCGCTTCTAACAACCCCCGATAATCTCCAGTTCTACATGGAATGAAGTTGAGTTTTTCAAAACAAAACTGAAAACCCTCATCTTGCTCCTTTTACCACCTGTGCTAGGTTCTCATGGAAAAACGTCTGGTCTCAGAGGACGTGTTCTATATCTGTGCTCCTTCCGCCCCAGGGGTCCTCACCCTGAAGAAACTGCTCCGGAATCAGTCCCTCCTTTCCTCCTGACCTCTCTTCTTGGGGCTTGTTCCTTCCATGTCACTTCTCAGCTCCCTTGGCTTTTCTCTACCATAGTACTTGCCCCCACTTGCTCCTCTGTTTTCTCATCTTCAGCTAATGATGATCTCAGTAAGATCAGGAGTTGTGTCTTCTTTATCTCTGTGTGAGTCCAGTCAAGTACAACCTCATGCTTACGGAGCATAGTTTATGTGGTTTAAATCAGTGAAGGATGTATTTATCCAGAAAGAAAGAACCTGTGGGCCACACTTCAGGACATGTGAGATTGAAATAATTCACCCAATCATTGGTAATCAGAGAGTCCCTCCTATAGAGGGTAAGTGATAAACCAAGGCAGAGAGAAGAGTCTCTGTTCTTGCCTTCCTGAGGGTTCTTAGGGTGCTCAGAGGAAGACCTTGGAGGATAGCCTTGCAGGTAGACTCAATTTGTCCAGAGGTATAGACATTCTGAAACTATAGCTATGAACATGATTTGGGGGACCTCCAGGAATCGTGTGTTTCTGGTCTAGGGGATGGGAGTGTGGCAGGAGAAGGGATAAGTTTTGAAGGACCTTGAGAAGGTTGTCACTGACCTTGACCTTGACTGTGTTGTCCAGTCACATAGTCTGTAGTAAACTGAGTGGGGAATCAACTTTATTTGAAAATAAACTGGAAATTGTTTAGCATTGGTGATCAGAGTTAAAGACTGCCTCATCTATCAGATTATGTACATGTCATGAGATATCAATCTTGTGAATCTGGATTATATATTTTATGTAAATATAAATTGACATTACATGTAAAATATCAAGAGGAAAATATTTATGACCCTTTAAAAGATGTCAGTCCATAAGTGGAGCTCCATTTTGTGAACTGCAGAGTTAGAATGAGAAGCCACAGAGTTTGAGAAAAACAATCTCTAAATTTTTGAGGCCCATTTCAGTGAGGGAAATAAAATCCCAGCAGTTCAGAGGAGACAGATATCAGGGGTAGCCTTCCTATACCCCCCTGACTTCTGGCTTCCGGTTCTCCATTTAAACCTACCGTTAGGCACAGATCGGCCCTTACCTCCCCCTCAGTTAGTTAGTTCGGTCCTACTTCCTAGTACTACTTCTACTCCTTGTCTGTGCTGTAAGGAAAACTGCTCTGCCTGCACCCCTTCACTTCACCCGTTCTTCCCCTTTGCTCCTCCAGGGGCCTTAGCCCAAACCTGGAGTTCTCTGATGCCAGCTATGTGCCAGGTCATGCTGAAGAAGGAAACCCCTTGTCTTGCTCCATGCTGGATCTCAGGAAACGGGGGAGGAGAATTTTTTCCTTGTTGTCTCTTGTTTCTTCAGTTCACACGATAGAACACATTCTCTGTTCATAGTGGCTCACTCAGTATCTGAGAACCAAGATGCTATTTCTAAGAAAGGAAGGCGTAACCACAGAACAAGGATAAAGTAGAGACTACAAATAGCATATCTCTTATTGTAACATCATTTGTGGTGAAAGGATTTTGCATGTGCACAATTGTAATGTTGAGGCTTAGGTGATGTCTTTTTCTTGTTCTAATTTCCTATCTTAAATGGAGGAGAGGGCTCTTTTGACATGAACACAGGGAATGTAAGAAAATCAAAGTCAAAAACAAATTTTATTTTTGACTGCCTACTCTATGCTAAAACTTTTCTGAAACCTCAGGACACAAAGATAATGAGGTATATGCTCTGTCCCCAAAGAACCCTCAATTTAGTTGAGAAGGTAAATATGTAAAAAATATTTTAAAATTTACATAATACAGTACACACAAGATTCTGACCTAACAGAATGGGAGTTGATTAACTGTTTGGGGTGTATGTGTGTGGATATGTGGGTGCATGTGGGTGTGTGTGTCAGAGAGGGAAAATCTCATTTGTTTCTTATGAAATACCTATGAGACAGTCATTAATGTCTCTCTTTTATAGATTAGAAAACTGAGGTTCAGAGTGGTTGTGTAATTTGACCTGAGTTATCTAGGAAGTGGTTAACTTGACATTCATACCCAAATCTGTCTGACTGCAGAGCCCAGAGTTGTTTTATTTCAGTCCACTGCCTCTGGTCTTCATACAGGATGGTAGAAAAGAACCACAGTATGAAAACAGGAAACAGTTTTTGCTATCATGAGCACTGTATGAGAACATAGGTATATCGTGTAGCTTTTCTCTGGTTGATTCTGTTTCTCTCAGCACTATTTCTATGTAACAAGAAACCATATAGCCTTCAACAGGTACTCCTGATTTATATTTAGCAACACCTTTTCTTCCTAACTTTGTCTGTTTATGCACGTCATGGATTTTGAACATAATTTGCATTCTGGAAGAAAGTTCAGATTACCATGGGACATTTGTCCTCGTCATCAGCTGTTGTGATTTAATTTTACAGATTGAACATTCAAGAGGTTGTTTTTACTCATCAAAGAACCAAATCAGCAGTTGGCCTACATGTTGGCAAAAGAGCCCTTTTTGTGATAGGATCCATGGCCTGAATTGGATCTGGGTAACTGTGTGAAGGATGAAGTGATTCGGTTTTTTTTTTTTCTTTTTGTAATCAGGAAGGTAATACCATGGATTTCTTGGATGAGATGCTTACTATAGCTCTTTGTCATTTCTTAAGACCTAAGTCCTGTCCCATCTCAAAACCCTGGATCCAGTGTGACTAGTGAGTTGAGATCCCCTTGCTCATGGACAGGGCTTTCTCTTTTTTTCTAGGAAAATAGAGATCTGCCTTATTGCTACATGGATTTGAACTTTTTTTTTTCTTGAGTTTTTCCCAGTTTATATAGTGAAATGATTGCCACAAGTTTAGTTAACATCCATCATCTCACATAAATATAATTTTTTCTTTGTGATGAGAACGATTAAGATCTTGTGCTATGCTTAGTCACTCAGTCATGTCAGACTCTTTGTGACACCATAGACTGTAGCCCACCAGGCTTCTCTGTCCATGAGGATTCACCAGGCAAGAATACTGGAGTGGGTTGCCATGCCCTCCTTCATGNGAGAACGATTAAGATCTTGTGCTATGCTTAGTCACTCAGTCATGTCAGACTCTTTGTGACACCATAGACTGTAGCCCACCAGGCTTCTCTGTCCATGAGGATTCACCAGGCAAGAATACTGGAGTGGGTTGCCATGCCCTCCTTCATGGGATCTTCCCAACCCAGGGATCAAACCCAGGTCTCCCACATTGCAGGTGGATTCTTTACCATCTGAGCCACCAGGGAAGCCCAAGATCTTAGCAACATTCAAATATACACTCTTTTCGATGGACATTTGTACCTTTGGCCACCTTCACCCTATTCCCCCGTCCACCACCTTCCATTTATGACAACCAAAACTCTGATCTCTTTTGTTTTTTAAATTCCACATATAAGTGGGATCACACAGTGTTTATCTTTCTCTGTCTGATTTATTTCACTTAGCATAATGTTCTCAAGGTCCATCTATACTGTGACAAATGGTAGAACTTCTTACTTTTTGTGAATGGATAATATTCACAGTTTCTTTATTCATTGTTTCATCGGTGGACTCAGGTTGTTTCCATGTCTTGGCTGTTGTAAATAATACTGCAATGAATGTGGAGGTGCAGATATCTTTAGGATAGTGATTTTGTTACTTTTGGATATACACCCAAAGTGGAATTGCCAGATGATATGGTAGTTATAGTTTTAATTTTTTGTGGAAACTCCATACTGTTTTCGATAGTGGCTGTACCAATTTACATTCCCACTAGCAGTGCACAAGGGTTCTCTTTTCTCCACATTTTTGCCAGCATTTGTTTTTCTCTTGTTTTAGTTTTGTTTGCTTTTTCTGATAGTGGCCATTCTGACTGGTGTGGGGTGATATCTCATTGTGGTTGATTTGCATCTCCCTAGTGATTAGTGATGGAGAAGGCAATGGCACCCCACTCCAGTACTCTTGCCTGGAAAATCCCATGGACAGAGGATCCTGGTGGGCTGCAGTCCATCGGGTCGCTAAGAGTCAGATATGACTGAGCAACTTCCCTTTCACTTTTCACTTTCATGCATTGGAGAAGGAAATGGCAACCCACTCCAGCGTTCTTGCCTGGAGAATCCCAGGGATGGGGGAGCCTGGTGGGCTGCTGTCTATGGGGTTGCACAGAGTCCGACATGACTGAAGTGACTTAGCAGCAGCAGCAGCAGCAGTAATTAGTGATGCTGAGTTCGTTTTCATGTATTTCTTGGCCATTTGAATGTCTTCTTTAGATAAATGTCTGTTAGTGAAGCATTGATACACTCCTTTGCTTGCCTTTTGCTAGAGAAGAATTATGTCCTTTTTTCTTGGGGTGTAGGGAGATGGCATATATCTTCCAGTGAGTAGGTGCCAAACTTTCTCTGCTGAATCTTCTATATCTGAGCACTCTGTTAAGTGTTCTGTGATTGCCACTGGCGTTGCTGTTCAATTATTTGTCCTTTGCAGTTCACTTTTCGCTTTTTAGTCTTCCTCCCTCAGCATGAAAGAAACTAGGCAGATATGAAAAAGAAATGTGGAGCCATGCCAGCAATTCCTTTCTTCTGACTTTCTGACCCTTCTCTGCCTAAGCAAGAAGAAAAATATTAAGTTATATAGGTTCTTGCACACAGGTTCTGTAAAATCATATTAATTCAAAAAACATTTAGTGTTAACTATGTCACCCACAAATTTTTGAAAAAACAACTTGTTTCTTTGCCTCTTTATAAAAGAGGTTTAGAATCTCTTACTTAAAAATATTTAACAACAATGATTATTTTATGAGTTCTCTTGGAATTTAAGGGCGATAGTATTTCTAAATTTCACTAAAATAACTCTTAGTAACCTGTACATTTTGTAAGTATGGATACAGACTGCATTGTCATGGGAGTTTTCTTTAGTCAAGGGAATTTTTTAAAGTATCTCTAGGAGAATATCTTCAAAAACCATGAAAGAGAGACAGAAAGGGAATCAGAGAGAGACAGATTTATACAGGTTTCTTCATATATTATAAAACAACTATATTAAAAATATTATAAAATTAGCTAGAGGAAGAATTATGAGTGTCTTACACTTTAATTACTTGGAAAAGGTACTCAGTAACTTTGTCTCTGAGTTCCTGTAAAGACATATTTTAATAAAATTGAAATCTGCATTCTTTTGAAAAGTATCTGTTTTACTTTTTCTTTCAAATATTTTTAATCTTAATATTAAGAATTCAAAGAGAACCTCTCTTTTTTAAAAATAATAAACTTTCTATACATGATACATCCGATTTGCAGAATCCGACCTCTTTGCAGAAAGGCAGGCCTACACCAAAATAGACAGACTCAGCTCCATGTTTTTGAACATTTTAAAGTTTGCTCTCAATGAACTGACATGAATACAAATGTTTATATGGAGTCTGTTGTCAGTGTATATGTTGAGGTCACCTGCAGCTCCAGCCAGGAAAATGATACCTTTATAAAATTAATTTTTATTAGGGTATAGTTGCTTTTCAATGTTGCATTAGTTTCTATTGTACAGCAAAGTGAATTAGTTATTCATATACACATCTACCCTCATTTTTTGATTTCCTTCCCATTTTTATCACCACCGAGCATTGAGTAGAGTTCCCTGTGCTATATAGTAGGTTCTCATTAGTTATCTGTTTTATGTGTGTGTGTGTGTGTACTTAGTTACTCAGTCATGTCTAACTGTTTGCAACCCCATGAACTGTCGCCCACCAGGCCCCTTTATTCATGGGATTCTCCAGCCAAGAATATTGGAGAGGGTAGCCATTCCCTTCTCCAGGGAATCTTCCCAACCCAGGGATCAAACCTGTGTCTCCAGCACTGCAGAGAGATTCTTCACCATCCGAGCCTCCAGGGAAGCCTATCTATTTTATACTTAATATTGGTGGTTCCAAATAGGAAAAGGAGTATGTCAAGGCTGTATATTGTCACCCTGCTTATTTAACTTATGTGCAGAGTACATCATGAGAAACGCTGGACTGGAAGAAACACAAGCTGGAATCAAGATTTCCGGGAGAAATATCAATCACCTCAGATATGCAGATGACACCACCCTTATGGCAGAAAGTGGAGAGGAACTAAAAAGCCTCTTGATGAAAGTGGAAGAGAAGAGTGAAAAAGTTGGCTTAAAGCTCAACATTCAGAAAACAAAGATCATGGGNCAGCCCCCACCCCCGGCCCCACCTTTTTCCCCTTTCCCTCTGAGTTTGATGGTTAGTGAAATTGTTTGTTTTCTAGAGTTTGTGGCCAGGCAGTGTGGCCAGTATGTCATGTCCTGGGTAAGAATGGAGATATTCAGTTCTCGGTGCCATGTAGCTGGTGGATGTTTTATATAAACTGAATAATAGGCTGCTTTAACTGTCCATGTAGTGGCTGCCCCAGAGAGCATTCCATTGCTCTCATCAGTGGCCGCTGAAGGCTCCCAACAGTTGTCACATTTTCTGCCTTTGCATGACCAGCTTGTCTGGATGCCTGAGGAACAGCTGGGCCTCATGAAAGGGCTCGCTTTCCAAACGGGGAGCCAGTAGCAGCTCACTCTTGGGCCACCCTTTTCCACGTGAGGCTGGGTCATTCCCAGCAGAGGCTAAATGGATTTTTGAGAAGGGTCTAGCCAGCCTTCTGGGATTCTTACACCATGCAGTTGTGGAGTTGAGTCTGCCCTGTACTTGGGAAACTGTTAATAATTCTCATGAATGATTCTGCCTCAATGAACATATCTTAGTGCACATTTTCTCACAGCAAATTAACTCTGTGTATGTGTGAGAGAGAGAGGGAATTGAGAGAAGGGGTGGAGGCGCTTCTGACCATGTCAGCTGTTCTGTACCCTGCTTTGACCTAATGCGTACTCTCCAAATTTTGCAAACCCTGAGTCTCTCTGCCACCTTCCTGGGGTTCTCAGGGGCCCCTCAGGAGCTCATGAGCCTGCTCCCAGAGCCTAGTGCTCCTGAAGTCTCTCTGGAGATGTGAAGGAGGAAGAGCACTGACTCTATCTCTTCACCAACTTGGGTGCCTCTCCAAGAGGAGATTCTCATCTGTAGGTTCTTGAACACTCCTCAGCCTACACCTTGGTCCCTTCATCTGTAAAGAGAGCTCATGAGTTCTGCTCCAGGGGCTGGCTGTAAGGTTTAGATATGGTGCAGGTGAAGGGCCTGGCATGCAGGGGCCAGCTGATTATCTTCAGCCAGAGCTGCCCATTCCTGTCTACCCTGCTGCCTCGTCCTGTGAGGGCAAGAGGCAACAGCTCTGAAACATAGTCTGAACGACCTGTATCCTCCCCTTTACTCAACTGAAGGCCAGGGCTCAGCCTAGTATCAATTCCACCAGCTGCTCTGAACCAGGTGTAGAGATATGACTGGAGGATTCAGCCATCCAGCAGGTATTTACAAAGTGTCGCCTCCTGGGAAAAAGGTGACAACACCAAAAAGTCCGTGTCCCTAAGTTTCAGTCATCAGAGGGAAGACTTTGCCCTTTGCACACTTAAGTTCTGAAACCTATGTCACGTGATCATTGGTGGGGTTTCCCCCTGCCACCTCCAGGGAATGAAATACTCAGAAACGATAGTGCTTTAATGGAACCTTCCAGTTGAGTCCAGAGACTAATCAATGAGAAAAGATGAATCTCGTCCTATTTGCTGCAAAAAGCGGAGCAAATCTTGACAGGTGTCTCTGCTCCCCGGCTCTCATTCCAGCAGTAGGGATGTTCCTGAAGCTGGAATTTTAGGAGAAAGCCAAGTAATTCTGAGGCAGGATGAATGTGGATTGTTATTCCAGGGAATAATGATACAATTACCACTTATTGACCATCTTCTATTCAGCAAGGCCCTGTGTGTCATGCTTCTTTTCTTAAGCTCAAGTTAATGGTTTAACATAAACAATTTCTAGCCAGTGGAAGGAGTACTTATACAAATAAGCACACGGGTGGAGAAGGTAAACCAAGGAGCTGTAGAACCAAGGAGCTGTAGAACGCTTTCTCAGAGATTTGAGCGGGTCGTGGAGATTTGGTATAATAAAATATAATATCACACAAATACTTCCCCATGAGCAGAAGGAATGTATTTTCTTGTTTGTTGTTAGTTTATCATTTATTTGGAACAGTTAGTAGAAGAAAGGGAAAGCCAACCATGTGAAGTCAGTAGCCAACGGCACCAACTCAGTAATAAGACTCAAGTGCATTTTTAACACAGATGATGTCTTTTAATCCTGATGAGCTGATGGGGGAGGAACATCTAGATTATCCATGTTTTAAAGAGCCCAACACAGAGAGTGTCAAAGCCAGGATCAGAACCCAAATTGCAGGGCCCTAAGCTGCCATCTATGGGGTCGCACAGAGTCGGACATGACTGAAGCGACTTAGCAGCAGCAGCCCAGAAATGCACCCCCCAGGGATTTCTTTGGAAGGAATGATGCTAAAGCTGAAACTCCAGTACTTTGGCCACCTCATGAGAAGAGTTGACTCATTGNCTGTGGTGTTGGAGAAGACTCTTGAGAGTCCCTTGGATTGCAAGGAGATGCAACCAGTCCATTCTGAAGCAGATCAACTCTGGGATTTCTTTGGAAGGAATGATGCTAAAGCTGAAACTCCAGTACTTTGGCCACCTCATGAGAAGAGTTGACTCATTGGAAAAGACTCTGATGCTGGGAGGGATTGGGGGCAGGAGGAGAAGGGGACGACCGAGGATGAGATGGCTGGATGGCATCATGGACTCGATGGACGCGAGTCTGAGTGAACTCCGGGAGTTGGTGATGAACAGGGAGGCCTGGTGTGCTGCAATTCATGGGGTCGCAGAGAGTCGGACACGACTGAGCGACTGAACTGAACTGGATATATGTCAATCCCAATATCCCAAATCATCCACTTCCCCTTTCCTCCTTGATATCTATGCATTTGTTCTCTATGTCTGTGTCTCTTTTTCTGCTTTGCAAATAAGATCGTCTATACCAATTTCTTCAGATTCCACCTATATATGTTAATATGCAATATTTGTTTTTCTCTTTCTGACTTGAGTCTGTACAACAGTCTCTAGGTACATCCAGGTCCCTACAAATGACCCAGTTTTATTCCTTTTTAATGGCCGAGTAGCATTCAGTTGTACATATCTACCACATCTTCTTTATCCATTCCTCTGTCATTGGACTTTTAGGTTGTGTCTATGTCCTGGCTATTGTACATAGTGCTGCTGTGAACAATTGGGTGCTTGTATCGTTTTGGATTATGGTTTTTTTCAAGGCCATTTAAAACTCATTCTATTATTTGGAAGTGAGTCACTAAGACAGACTCATATTTCAGAGAAGAGAAATTAGACTCACCTTTTGATGAGTAGGAGTATGGAAGAATAGGCAAATTCATAGAGGCATAAAATAAAGTAGAGATTACTGGGGTTTGGGTGGGGGAGAAAGAGGAGTTTTGTTTAATGGCTACAGAGTTTCCTTGGGAAGTGCTGAAAAAGTTCTGGAATTGATAATAGTGATGGTTATACAAAACTGTGACTGTACTTAATGCCACTGAATTGTACACTTAAAATGGTTAAAAGGGTCAACCTTACATTATATATATTTTACCACCACAATAATATAGTCTGCACTCATTCTAATTAATCAGTGCCTGACTTTTGGTCCTAATGTATTCTAAATATCCATATTTTATGGTTACATGCATGCCTCCAAAGTATTCATGAAGGACGTGTACTTCTGACTCCTCCTTGTCCTGGCAGGGATTTCACAAAAGCAGATATTGATAATGAAAGGAGTGCTGACTTGTTAGCACTGGCCTATAAGATCCAGCAAAGTTTGAAATAAGCTATTTCCAATTTTATTTGGTGAGCAACCCAACAGGGGAGCTACTTATTACATGTAAGTATGCCTGATGAAGCACACATTTTCCATTTATGTTTGATGAATGAAATTTTGTTTCACCCTAGAGAAAAGTCACTAAAAGGGAAGTTATAATGGATATTTTAAACTTCTAAGCCCAGTTTCCTCTTTCTATTCATCAAGAACAGGAAAAGCCAAATAGCCTCCATGACTCACACAGTTGCAGTGGGACTCAGTGAGAACTGTGTTAAGACTGACCACCCAGTGAGCGGCAGGCCCAGAACCTTTATAGTCTTGTCACATCTGGCACCTTCAGTGAAACATTTGAATTTAGTATCTGGTATCAAAAAGTGTGGCTGAGCCATAGGAACCAGCATCTCTGAAAGGTAATAGAAAAATAAGTGATTAATAGTGAATGGGGGATACTCAGCCCCGGGATAATTTTATGTGGCTTCAGACTCTGGGGCATTCCCAGAAATAGAAATTCCGGTATATTTGTTGTTAATTCTTTAATGTCAGACCTTAGTTAGTAAACTACTGTAGCCCATGGCTCACTAACCTTAGAAAAGTGGTTGTCCCCATTTCAGTGTGATGGTCCTTTATTAGGAATGCCAGAGCTTGGTTTCTTCCTGTTTTGCCACTATTTGAGGACCCAAACAAATGTTCTAATCCATTTACCTCTGTGATTTCTTAGTTTTACAACAATGTTAACATCTCCCTGATTCTTATGCTAACAGCATGAAAGATAATTCCTACTTGGGGCTTAGTATCATGGTGTTTCTCCTTCTGACTTTTTGGGAATGTTTAGAAGTATTTGATAGCATTATTGTTACCTGTGCTGATGCTGCTTGAAATTTTCAGCAAATGATGTGGAGTAAATACTTGCACATATGCGTTACATATTATCAAACCTTGTCATACTTTCAGATAAAGTGCCACAGCAAAAGCTCAAGTAGGTCCCTATTTCAGTAATTTACCTCTATCAAATAGTAAATTTCATTAAAAATAAGAGTCAGTTGCCTTTAGAAGGCAAGGTAAGTAGCCCTTGTCTTCAAAGATCTTGCAGTAAATTTTCATAGCAGGTTTGTAAACACGATGCCTTAGATGTAAGGTGGTTTATAAGCATAGATAATTGTTAACTACTAGTTAGGTAAAGAATATAATCAACCTACTTTTGGTATTGATCATCTGGTGATGTCCATGTGTAGAGTCATCTCTTGTATTGCTGAAAGAGGATGTTTACTATGACCAATGTATTCTCTTAACAAAACTCTGTTAGTCTTTTCCCTGCTTCATTTTGTACTCCAAGGCCAAACTTACCTGTTACTCCAAGTATCTCTTGACTTCCTTGTTTGCATTCCAATCCCCTATGATGAAAAGGATGCCTTTTTGGGGTGTAATTTCTAGAAGGTCTTCTAGAATTGGTCAACTTCAGCTTCTTCAGCATCAGTGGTTGGGCCATAGACTTTACTGTGATGTTGAATGGTTTGCCTTGCAAACTGACTGAGAACATTCTGTCGTTTTTGAGACTGCACCCAAGTACTGCATGCTGGACTCTTTTGTTGAGTATGAGGGCTACTCCATTTCTTCCAAGGGATTCTTGCCCATAGTAGTCGATAATATAGTCATCTGAATTAAATTCATCCATTTCCAGCCATTTTCGTTCACTGATTGCTAAGATGCCGATGTTCATTCTTGCCATCACATGGACCTGACGTTGCAGATTCCCATGCAATGTTTTTCTTTACAGCACTGGACTTTACTTTCACTACCAGACATATCCACAACTGAGCACTGTTTCCACTTTGGTCCCGCTGCTTCATTCTTTCTGGAGATATTAGTAATTGCCTTCTGCTCTTCCAAAGAGAAGTTCTACACAGCAAAAACAAGACCTGGAGATGACTGTAGCCTAGCCCCATCAGTTCCTTATTGCAAAAATCAGACTTAAATTGAAGATAGTAGGGAAAACCACTAGGCAATTTATATATGACCTAAATCAAATCCATTGTGATTGTACATTGAAGGTGACAAATAGATTCAAGGGATTAGATCTGGTAGACAGAGTGCCTGAAAAACCATGGGCAAAGGTTCATAACATTGCATAGGAGGTAATGACCAAAACAATCCCAAAGAAAAAGAAATGCAAGAAGATTAAAGTGGTTGTGTGAGGAGGCTTTGCAAATAGCTGAGGAAAGAAGAGAAGCTAAAAGCAAGAGGGAAAGGGAAAGATATACCCACGTGAATGCAGAGTTCCAGAGAATAGCAAGGAGAGATAAGAAGACCTTTTTTAATGAACAGTGAAAATAAGAGGAGGAAAACAATAAAATGGGAAAGAGTAAAGATCTCTTCCAGAAAACTGAGATATCAAAGGAACATTTCATGCAGGGGTTGACACAATAAGGGACAGAAACAGTAAGGATCTAACAGAAGCAGGCGACATTAAGAAGAGGTGGCAAGAATACAGAGAACTATATGTAAAAGATCTTAATGACCCAGATAACCACAATGGTGTAGTCATTCACCTAGAGCCAGACATTCTGAAGTGTGAATTCAAGTGGGCCTTAGGAAGCATTACTACAAACAAAGCTAGTGGAGGTGGTGGAATTTCAACTGAACTATTTCAAATCCTAAAAGATGATACTGCAAAAGTGCTGCACCCAATATGTCAACAAATTTGGAAAACTCAGCAGTGGCCACAGAACTGGAAAAAGTCGGTTTTCATTTTAATCCCAAAGAAGAGCAGTGCCAAAGAACGTTCAAACTCCCAGACAGTTGTGCTCATTTCATATGCTAGTAAAGTAATGCTCAAAATCCTTCAAGCTAGACTTCACAGTATGTGAACTGAGAACTTACAGATATATAAGCTGAGTTTAGAAAAGGCAGAGGAACCAGAGATCAAATCGCTGTCCTTCTCTGGATCGTAGAGGAATCAAGGGAATTACAGAAAAACATCTACTTCTCCTTTATTGACTACATGGAAGCCTTTGACTCTGTAGGTTACAACTGTGAATTGTTCGTAAAGAGATGGTAATACCAGACCATCTTACCTGTCTCCTGAGAAACTTGTATGGGAGTCAAGAAGCAACAGTTAAAACTGTATATGGATCAACTAATTGGTTGAAAATAGGAAAAGAAGTATGACCCTGTATATTGTCACCCTGTTTTTTTAATTTATATGCAGTGTACATCATGTGAAATGCCATGCTGGATGAATCACAAGCTGGAATCAGGACTTCTGGGAGAAATATCAACAACCTCAGATGATACCACTCTAATGGCAGAAAGCAAAGAGAAAATAAAGAGCCTTTCAATGAGGGTGAAAGGAAAGTGAAAAAGTTGACTTAAAAATTAACATTAAAAAAACATTCAAAAAACTAAGATCATGGCATCCAGTCCCATCACTTCATGGCAAATGGAAGGGGGAAAGTAGAAGCAGTGATAAGATTTTATTTTATTTTCTTAAGCTCCAAAATCACTATGGATGATGACTAGAGCCACGAAGTTAAAAGATGCTTGCTCCTTGGAAGGAAAGCTCTGACAAACCTAGACAGCATTAAAAAAGCAGAGACATCACTTTGCCACCAAAGGTCCATCTAGTCAAAGCTATGGTTTTCCCAGTAGCCATGTAAGAATTTAAGAGTTGGACTGTAAAGAAGGTTGAGCACTGAAGAATTGATGCTTTTGAACTGTGTTGCTGGAGAAGACTCGTGCAAGTCTCTTGGACACCAAGGAGACCAATCCTAAAGGAAATCACCCTGAATATTCTAGAAGGATTGATGCTGAAGCTCCAGTGCTTTGGCCATGTGATGGAAAGAGCTGACTCATTGGAAAGGACCCTGATGCTGGGAAAGATTAATGACAAAAGGAGAAGAGGGTGACAGAAGTTGAGATGGTTAGATAGCATCACCAACTCAATGAACATAAATTTGAGCAAACTCTGGGAGATAATGAAGGACAGGAAATGTTGGGATGCTCAGTCCATGGCATTGCAGAGTTGGACAGAACTTAGTGATTGAACAACCACAAGTTAAATGAAATTGTAGAGTGATTTATTAAAAAAATTAAAGCAGATTCAAGGTTTTTCCTTGAGCAATATGACTCACACTTGGATTCTGAAATACCTCTTGATGGAAAAGAGTAAGAGAAGCTATGACTGAATCACTCTTATTTGTTAATCCTTCATGTGTGTATCAGAGAATTCTGGTTAATTTGGCACTTTGTGTTAATTTTGGCACTTTGCTGGTGCCTGCTTTTGAAAAACCTCAAGACCAAAATACATGAGCACATACACGTCCCAATGTGATGAAAGCTTCATTTGACTGCTTCCAGAAAAGCAGTTCTTTTCTGCTTCAAGTGAAAAAATGACCTAGTGTCAGAGAATTATGTGAATTTGACCTCTCTGCCTTGAGGAGTTGTTCAATCCTACTGTGCGAAGGTCTTCTAGAGGTCAGTAAGGGAGAAGGGGAAGTGGGGCACATGTTAGGAAGAGGATGGAGTACGGATGCAGTGCCTGGGGTGTAAAAGAACATTGGAGAATGGTGATGGAGCTAAACATGTTAAAGTTGGGTGAAGGGAAAGGGAGTAATGACTTGCTTTCAAGATAAAGATAGGACATGTGCACCACAACTAGAGAAGAGCCCTCAATTGCCACTACTAGACAATAAGCCAAAAATAAATTTTAAAAATATTAAAAAAATAAATATCAAGATATAAAGATTGAATTGAGTGAACAGTGGGCTGACTTAAAGTTTTGGGGATGAATGTGATTCACTCAGAAACTATTTTTTCTGCATCTTCTGATGCCATCTTCAGAATTTGTACCATTTGTCTGAGTCTAGCTTGCATTTCCTAGCATACTCAGTTGGTCAGTAATAGCCCCAGTTTCACTTGTGGTACTTGTCAACTTAAAAAATATTTGCAACCTTAAGGTTGAGAGTTATCTCTTATTTGGCAGAAATTTTTAGTACTTCAAACACAGGACACAATGTCTTAAGTAACCTTGAGAAAACTGCTCTGAGGAGGTGAGGAGAGGGAAATTTTGCAACAAATAGCAGGCAGTCTGAACATCAAAATATTGTTAATTAAAGAAAACCATATATCCCAAGTTAAGTAATTTAGTTCTTTTCTATGTGTGGGAAGATGCAGGAGTCTGAGCTCACTGGAATCATTCATTTGATATGAACCTCCATTACCTGGGGCCAGAATTCTATGTTTTAAAATTCTGAATTTCCTTAGGGCTCACCATAGCAGGTGGCTGCTAGATGGCAGGTATTCTTTCCTTCCTGAGTGCCCTTGGGGCTCACCAGCTCACCATTAGTGGTGCCTGCAATTGCTGATGACTATAACTTTCTTTGTTTACTGATATGGCAAGAAATATTCCATTTCTCATACTCTTTTTATATGTGTCTTCCTGACTAGATTGTACACTGTGAGGGCAGGACCACATCTACTCTCCTAACTACACCATCTCCAGGGCAATACCTGGCAAAATGTCAGTGCTAACTGTTGACAAAAGAAGTTGCCCAATACAGATGCCGTAAGAATTAAAGACAATGTTTATAAAGGACTTTATTCCATTTCTGGCTCTTAGTAGGTATTTTTATTATTTGTAACAATAATGTGAAAATCCTCTTTCACTGATTCTTGCTTGATTGGTTATAAGGGACCACTGAAGTGAAAAAGCTATAACGATTCAATACTGTGTTTAAACAAGTATGTGAGAATGTATAAACTCTCCTTAAGATGCTTGCTAAAAAGACTTCAAATCAGGAGAATTTAAAGCAATGCTTGGACCTTCTTAATGAACCCTTCCTTCCAACTTCCGGTGGATGTCTTTTTCCATTAAACCTAGTACATCAGAAAATCAAACAGTGAGACCAAAAGAGCTAAAGCTAACCATGGGAAGTGAAATAAATATTTACACATGGCTTCCATAAGCATGATATATGTTTATACCTTTAGTATGTTTTGATTTGTGTATCCTACCACCTCAAGATGTAAGCTTCTAGCAGCTGGGATCCTTATCCTGGACGTATTTTGTATGTTCTTTATTGTATTTAATGACTATCAGAGTTCACCAATAAATATACCAGACTTAGTGGAGATGCATACATGGTTAATTCAGCAAGCATTCTTATCTACAGATTTGTGTTTTTGCTTGGCTGCTGTATCAGTAGACCCGGAGACTCAGCTACAGCTGTCCTAAGAGGCTAGGTATAAAAATGCAGGTGTTCAGCATTAGCAAATAGTCCTTATTATATGGATCGACTTTTGGCAGCTAGTAACGATGTTTCCTGAGATTGAAAAATGATTTTCTACCTTAAACAGTGGTTTCACATTACTGGAATGCTGAATTAAAAAAAAAAAAAACCCACACAAAATTCCTCTCATCAAGTAGTACTGAGACTGTTTTTGTTAGTTGTATACATTTCATGATTTGTATATTTTATAGTAGAATGTAAGCCTTTATTTTTAACTGTTGTGGTTAGGTTTCGGTCCTTTGCCAAATGAAGCAGACTATGAAGAAGCAGGAAGAGTAATGCGACCTGGAGTTCTGTTCCTGGTAAAGGGGACCAGGGCCTGGCCGGAAGCCAAGGAAAGACCTGGGGCTGGAGATGTTTTCAAGATTTTAAACATATTTGGGCATTTTTGTGTTTTACTGTTGTTTTGCATCATCATGTATTAGCTGATCACCTTTCATCCCCATTTACAAAGAGTTCAAATGTTTTTTGTGATATAATTCTTAACCCTTCCTATACCTTAATCTGAAGGTCATGACTGGGCAGAATTTAAGATCTTGTTTAAAATGATTTGTGGGAAGTTAAGACATTCTCTGTTTGTAGTTCCTCTGTTTCCTATATATCTTCCTATTGATTAGACCCTTAGCATGGAGAAGGCAATTGCACCCCACTCCAATACTCTTGCCTGGAAAATGCCATGGACAGAGGAGCCTGGTGGGCTACAGTCCATGGGGTCGCTAAGAGTCAGACACGACTGAAGCGACTTCGCAGCAGCAACAGCAGCATGAGCTATATAGCTTGATATCTGTTAGCCTCTAGGTTAAAAAATACGATACTATTAAAAAGTTTTAAGTACAAGGCAAAGACATTTTCCTTTTGGAATATTGTAGAAAAAATTACAGAAATCATTGGCAGAGGGTTAGTGAAACTCACGTGTAATATATGAGCCCTTCACTGCTTGCTTGGGTGTTTGTTGAGGCAATGGAGAAACCAGGTTAGCTAAAAAAGTAAATTACAAGATGGTACTATTGCATGGGGTGGCACCTGGGGACTCTCACTGAACTGATCTTAAGGAGGGCTGATGCTGTTAAATAAGTTTCCTTACTTTGGCAACACATCACTGACTTTTTGGAATCTTTACAAGGCAGGTAAGCCTTGATATCGAGGAAAACCAAACAAACCAATGTCAATTATCTGAACTAAGCTCCACATTAGCAGACTTGATATGGCCCATGGCAGGAGAATTCGGAAAAGTTTCATGTGTAAAGGTTTCTGCTTTATCATCTTACCTTCTCCCTCCTTCAGGTCTTTGCAGCAGAGTGCATTTCAGGTTTTTGTTAGACATATGAAAGGCTCAGTTTCAAAGGCTTGGGTTTTCACATCCATGTCAATATCACAAATTGAAATGTGACCTGGGTACCTGGCTGCATATTTCCTTTAAACCTGAGCCAATAATACTGCAAAATGTGAGGGGAAGCCCTCTTTCATCTCACACTTTAAAGTGAAAGGTTTGTTGATGTAACCCAATTTCCAGTCTGCAGAGGTCACCCTGTAATGTAGTCCAACAATGATAAGCCCATCAATTCTGTTTGATGTTCGAATTTTCCTTCCCCTGGATTTCACTCCCACTTTGTTTTGTAAAGTAAGTTTAGTAATAGTGATATTCTGGCTTGCCAACATGTGATGATATGATTTCCCTTGATGCTCACCGAGTGGCTTTTTAAACTGTGCAGGTACTTTGCAGGGATTATATCCTGGATATAATTAAGAGGGGATAATAGAAATAGACATGTTTTTACATACTTTAGATAATGTTCTTGAGAAGGGTAAGTGATCAAATTCAGAGATATCAACTCTGGCTTTCCTGTGACCTCTGACAGTAGTGAAAGTTGTTCTGTATTGTAAGCATTCAGTGGTCAGTATGAAATTAGTTGGTGGTCTCTGTATGATGTAGCTGAGTGGGTATGAACTGAGGGCTGGGGGAAGGAGGAGAATGAACAGGAACCATTGTTGGGGAGCAGGAGGGCATGAGATATGCCTCTGACACACTTGTCCTTGGTGAAACACACACAACTTAACATCAAAGGCCACACTGTTGTTTCTGGTCCTAGCCCTAAGTTAAGAAGTACTAACAGAATCAGGGATGAACATGGATCAGAGGCCACTACCTGGAATACTGGAAGGTCCAAGTTGGTTGGGGATCAGTCCAGTGAAATAGAGTTTGAAATATATAAAAGAGCCAGTGTTTAGCCATTTCTGATTTATAAAAACATATGATTCACTGTTTTCATTTCACTTTATTTTATGATTCAACCTAATTCTATCTTCATTAGCCATGCAGTTTTTATTCTTCTGAATTAGAAATACCCCCACACCACCCCTTTCTCATGGAAGTCCAGGGTTATAGTGGGGACCAGCAGCTCCCTATTGTGACAAACATCTGTTTTCTTTGTTGAATGCTCCCTTCTGGAAAGGAGAGACAGACAGAAAGACACATTCAAACTATTGTGCTGGAGGTCAGCTCGGAAACTCCATTTGTGCTTTTTCCTCCCGTTGAATCATCCTGTTGATAATTATTTATGCTTTGGTAAGGATCTCTGTCAGCAGCAATGGCAGCATTCATTGTGAACCCTCTGCTAAGTACAGCTTCTGCTAAGACCAGTGGGCATTACTAGATGGGGTGCCTGGTGGTAGTAGAACAAGAAGTGAGACCAGAACTCAGAAAGATACCTTTCAAGCAAGTCAAAAGTCTCTGTGTTGTTTTCAAGCCCTTTTCGTGATGAAGGATGCCATGGTGGATTTTAGTAGCTCCATCTCCTCCATTGACTCAACTTCACAATTTTGGGCAGTCACATAACTTCTCTAGTTAGCATTTCCCACACAGTAGACCATTTCAGAGGTTTAGAAACTATAGTCGGAGAAGGCAATGGCATCCCACCCCTGTACTCTTGCCTGGAAACTCCCATGGATGGAGGAGCCTGGTAGGCTGCAGTCCATGGGGTCGCTGAGTCAGACACGACTGAGCGACTTCACTTTCACTTTTCACTTTCATGCATTGGAGAAGGAAATGGCAACCCACTCCAGTGTTCTTGCCTGGAGAATCCCAGGGATGATGGAGCCCAATGGGCTGCTGTCTGTGGGGTTGCACAGAGTTGGACACGACTGAAGCGACTTAGCAGCAGCAGCAGAAACTATAGTATGAAGTCCTAGGGTTCCTCTGAGTTATATTGGAGTGGCTTCTGAGGAGGGATGGAATGTCCTCATGGGTTCAGACTGCACTTTCTATACCTCTTNCAGGGATGATGGAGCCCAATGGGCTGCTGTCTGTGGGGTTGCACAGAGTTGGACACGACTGAAGCGACTTAGCAGTAGCAGCAGCAGCAACCGTAAGTTTGGTTTCTGTATCTGGGAGTCTGTTTCTACTTTTTATATAAGGGTTTTTTATTTTTTATTTTTTTTTTGGTATTGCTTTTTTTAAGCTTCCACAAGTGATGGCATATGGTATTTATCTCTCTGACTTACTACACTTCATAGGATAATGTCTAAGTCCGTCCATGTTGCAGCAAGTGGCATTATTTTGTTCCTTTGTAAAGCTGAGGAATATTCCATTGTATATATGTACTGCATCTTCTTTATCCACCATTCCTCTCTTGATGGACAATTTGATTGTTTCCATGTCTTGGGTATCTTACGTAGCGCTGCTGTGAAGATTAGTGTGCCCGTATTGTTTCAAATTGTGGTTTTCTCTGGATATACGATCAGGAGTAGTATTGCTGGGTCATATGATAGCTCTGTTTTGGGTTCTTTCCTATGACTGTGATCTTATTTGGAAACAGTGCTTGCAGTTGTAAGTAAAGATGTCATGTGGGTGTACAGTGGGGTCATCATTAATATGACTGGTATCATATCAACCGTCTCATCCTCTGTCATCCCCTTCTCCCTCTTTCATCTCTTCTAAGAAGAGAAGAAATACAGAAATATACGTGGACAGAGGGTCTTCTCAGGTGGTGCATTGTTAAGGAATCTGCCTGCTAATCCAGGAGATGCAGGTTCAATTCCTGGGTCCGAAAGAATCCCTGGATAAGGAAGTGGCAACCCACTGCAGTATTCGTACCTGGGAAATCCTATGGATAGAAGAGACTGGCGGGCTACAGTCCATGGGGTCGCCAAGAGTCGGACATGACTGAGCGACTCAGCACATGCCCAGAGAGGAGACTTCCATGTAGAAAGAGAGACACTCGAGGAAACTCGTGTGATGATAGAGGCAGAGATGGGAGTGATAAAGTCAAGGCATGATGATGACAAGTCAGGGAATCTCAGGGGGCTGCTGGGAGGCAGGGGCAGGGGGGTTCCTTGAATATTCTGAGAAAGGACACAGCCCCAGGATTTCAGACGTCAGCTCCAGGACCGTGAGAGAATGGATGGCTGTGGTCATTAGCTACATCCTTTGTGATAGATTGTTTTAGCAGCTACAGGAATCCAACGCTTTTTTTTTTTTTATGCTTACCTATTTAAAAAAAATAAATTTTGGCTACTCCCTGAGACATGGGGGATCTAGTTCCCCGACCAGGAATAGAACCCAGAACATGAGCCTCTGTACACACTCACATCCGTTGAGTCAATGATGCAATCCAACTGTCTCATCCTCTGCTGTCTCCTCTCCCTCTTTCTCCTCTGTGTCTGATGGTGGCACCTTTGTCTTGCATCTCCCTTCCCTGATTTCGTGCCTGTCTAGCTGGCTTTTTTTTTTTTTCCTTTCTTTCTTTTCCCATGTTTGGTTTCTTTTCCCCATTTACCCCTGCACTGGCAAGACAGAGAGTCAATATGGGAAGGTGCTACTTGGATCTGGGCTACAGAGCTCTGTGGGTTCTATTTAAAGTCTGATCTGCACCATTTTTTAACTCTTTCTTGAATCTGTGACAACACCACCTCCATTTTAAGTTTTGGGTGTTTGGCTGCGAGGCCTGAGGGATCTTAGCTCCCTGACCAGGGGTCGAACCCACACCTCTCGCACTGGAAGGTCAAGTCTTAACCACTGGACAACCAGGGGAGCTCCAAGATCTGTGGGTTTTCGTCTTCCTTGGGCACACGTGTCAAGAATCGCATTCATCCCCAACCTTATCTCTGTGCTTTGTTGTCATGGAAATGTCTTAGATCATCTGAGAAGACACATCCTAATGGATAAAAGACAAGGTTTCCATGGACTTTTGCAACTGACGCATAGATTGATATTTGCCATGTGACCTTGCCGCATATATATTTTTCTGATTCAGTGTGTCTATCTGTAAAAATTTAATGTTGCATAGGCACACGCCCTTAATGTCTTTCCACCATGGCTCAATGCCCATTCATGGATAGGCTGTAACTTTATTTTCCTGTCTTTGTAACTTTTATTTTCCTGTGATGTCTCACTTAGCTTCTCCCCTTTAAATTTCAGAATCGATTTTTATTAATTTAGTATAGCACTGCACAAATTATGACAGATTGCCTTCCCACTCAGCCTCTGAGACTGTCTCCTGGGGACACTTGCCACCAAGCCCAGTGACACCACCCTCAATGATAAAGATGTTGAGCTTGATTTTAGATTATAACATCCTCCCAATAAGCTGCATTTATGAAGAATTATTATTTTTTTTTTGGTCATTTTCTTTAGCCTGATGAGACTGGAATCATATTCTGAGTCAATAGAGCTGAGAGTGAGATATAGGTCTTGTCATAAAGTCTCCATTTGGTCAATATTTCAAATAAGCTGGCACAATGTCTTCACAGTCCATGCAAACCTGTGTAAGTTTCCAGACATTATATGTCAAACCCAGAAGCTAATCTCATTGGAAAATCATGTTGAAAATATGGAAGCAATGGCAATTAAAAAAATATCAGTAAGATACAAAAAGATGGATTAATAATTAAAAATAGCAAATGTTGATAGCAGCAATGTAATCCGAAATAAAAGCTTTCTAAATATTATTGCTTATTTTTTGTAAACTTTTTTTTCCTGTGAACCTTTTTTTTTTAAGCTATTAGGAGATGTTTATTTCAAATGATTATAAATGGGATGAATCATTAATCTAAGGTTTCTTAAAAGTAGTTACATGTTCATGGACTTAAAGATAGAATACAGTTGATAAACTGAACATTAAATTTCTTTTTTTTTTTAATTTTACTTTACAAGAAAGTCTTTATTGAGTGTGTTAGAATATCGCTTGTGTTTTATGTCTTGGGGTTTGGGGCCACAGGGCATGTGGGATCTAAGCTCCCCATCCAGAGATCAAACCTGTACTCCCTGCATGGAGAGAAGTCGTACCCCCCTGGGCCGCCAGGGAAGCTTCCACGTTACTGTTTCTAAGGGGTTTTCTTTATTCATTGGCTTCCGGCTACACTGGGTCTCTGCTGATGTCTGAGGGCTGTTCTCTAGCTGCAGCGAGCTGGGGCAACTCTCGAGTTGTGCTGTGTGGGCATCTCACAGTAGGGGCTTGTCTTGTTGGGGGGCATGAAGTCTAGGGTGAGGGGGCTTCAGTACTTGGGTTGAGTGGGCTCAGTTGCGCCTCGGCATGCGTATTCCTCCTGGACCAGAGATGGAACCCGTGTGCCCTGCCCTGGAGGGTGAAGCCTCAACCACAGGACTGCCAGGCAAGTCCCAATTCTTGTTTCAGTTTGGTCCAGTCGCTCAGTTGTGTCCGACTCTTCGCGATCCCATGGTCTGCAGCAGGCCAGGCCTCCCTGGCCACCGCCTACTCCCAGAGTTTACTCACACTCATGAGGTCCATTCTTGTTAAGATGAACTATCTCTTAGTCTCAGTTGACAAGGCTTTGCAGCTTAAAACCTCGACGGTCCCATTAATGATAAGGGAGAAGCGACAAGAGGCTGATGCGCACTTTGGGGATTCACTATTATCTGGAACCACAGCCAGGGGCAGTCACGATTCTGCACAGAGGGAAACGGCAGGGTGAAGACAGTGGAAACACAGGGACGGGAAATACTTCTGAAAAGGCAGCTCATCGATTTCTGCGTGAGATTTTCTTAGGGGTGAGATTGCAGCCTTTGCTGCCTTTGTGATTCCATCACTCTCTACTGATCCAACCCCCTGTGCATAGCATCCCTGCCCCCCTTGCTGTGTGACTCTCCCCTGGTCCTCTCTCCCGTTCCCAGTCCTCCCTGGTCCACCATCCCGTAGCCAGATGCTGCCATTGCAAATCCCTGGGTAGAGTTAAGGCCATTGTCCACCCACCTTGGGTTTTGACAGCCACCACTTCATACCCGTCCCCCTCACCCCGGCTCTAGCACCATCTCTGAGATCAACAGGGTCATGTCTTGGTTTTTTTTGGAATATTCTCCCAAATGATCTGTCCTCATTTCCCTTCAAAATGGTGAATCTAGTGGCCATCAATATGATTATTGTGGAAGAAAAAGCTGTATGAAAAAATAAGGATGTCTCTCTGATTTTATTGGGTATTGAAGAACAGAGGAGAGGGGAATTCAGTCGTGGTCCAGTGGGTGTGACCAGATACTCCCAAAGCATGGGCCTGGGTTTCAATCCTCCAGCAGATAATTATATCTTACAGTCCACAGCTAAGACCTGGTGTAGCCAAATAAATATTTAAAAGAAAAATACAAAGGATCTTCATTAAATTCAGAGGCCACCTTAAATTGATTCTCCATGAATATTTATTGAATGAAGGTCTGAAATATAGTAGGCGCATATGTGTATATATATGGTATACACAGAAATTCTGGTTTAAATAATAACTTTTTCTATATCTATGCATGTGCATATATGTGCATGAATGTTACATAAATTTTTATTTAAATGATAGGATCATTTTAGGATAATTAATAGTAAATCAATTTTCAATTAATAATAACATAAAACAATTAATGGATATAATTACTTATTAATATAATTAATTACTATTACTAAATAATGTAAAATAGTTAATAATATAATAGTATAATTGCTTTAAACCATACAATAATAAAACCAATATTTTTGCTTTAAATAAGTAAGTCCATATTATAAGGACTTCCCTGGTGATTCAGATGGTAATGAACCCACCTGCCAATTCAGGAGACATGGGGTCGATCCCTGGGTTGGGAAGATCCCCTGGAGAAGGGTATGGCAACCCATTCCAGTATTCTTGCCTGGAGAATTCCATGCACACAGGAGCCTGGCCGGCTACAGTCCATGGGGTCACAGAGACTCAGGCACGACACAGTGACTATGCAAAAACAGGTATATGTATACATATACACGTATATGTATGTTATATATATATATGGACTCTGATTTAAATAATATACCATGTATATATATATATATGTATAACATATATGTTATCTATATATAAATTTTTTATAAATAATATCCCTTTTACATAAATTTTGGTTTAAATAATACATTATCCCAACATATAAAAACATGTAGTAGTATATATAGATATATAATTGCACAAAACATATAACATTCTGTCCTTCTCCAGGGGATCTCTCTGACCCAGGGATCAAACCTGCCATCGGCAGGCAAATTTTTTTTACCGGTGAGCTTACCTGGGAAGCCCCTTAAAGGCAGTTACTCTCATTCAAAATCCATTCTAAAAATGATCAGATAATTATAGCAACATTAATTACAATATGGGCTTCCCCGGTGGCTCAGTTGGTGAAGAATCTGCCCGCAATGCAGGAGACCTGGATTTGATTCCGGGGTGGGGAAGATCCCCTGGAGGAGGAAATGGCAACCCACTCCAGTATTCCTGCCTGGAGAATCCCATGCACAGAGGAGCCTGGCAGGTTACAGTCCATGGGATCACAAAGAGTCAGACACAACTGAGCAATTAAGAAAAAAAAATGCAGTATCATTGAATATTGGAAAATTGTCCTCGAAGTGTTTGAAAATGACATTACTGTCTCCTCGTTTGGTTGACATCTAAAGACGTTGTAAGCAAGGTCACCTTGTCCATCAAGACCAGCAAGACAGCTGACTGCTTCCATGCTTGAGACTGGAGAAAATGGTTACTATTGAGAGAAAGAGGAGAAACTTCCCTGTGGTCCAGTGGCTAAGACTCTGCTCCCAATGTAGGGGACCTGAGTTCAATTCCTGGTCAGGGAACTAAATGCCACCTGCCACAGCTAAGGCCCTGTGCAGCAAAATAAATAAATGTAAAAAATTTTTAAAAAGAAAGAGGACATGCCGATGTAAATAGACTTAAAATAAGAGATCGACATTCCAAATTGGCCGTGAAAAAATGAAGCAGAAGCCCTGAATTGCCTGAATCTGTTACTCTGTGTCAGGCGTTGATGAACCATGGCCGTCAACAAGTCGAACCTGACATCTAACTCATAAAATAATCGTGATTGGAAAATAACCCCGATTCATTTCTGTGGCTTCATGAGACCTAAAGGAACAGAACTGGATCTTTCCCACAGAACCTTTACATCTGCGAAGCCTAAAATAATTATTATTTTGACCTTTTTAAAAAAGTTTTCTCACCCTGTCCTAGATTCAAGCAGAGTGTGTGTCTGTATTAAAAATGATGTGCTTGTTACATTAACGGTGTTGGTGGAGGCTACTGTGGATATCGTTTGACAGTATTTCTATATCACACCATCATAGTGTATACCTTAAACATATGGTGAGATACACACACACACACATCAGTTATTTCTCAATAAAAGGGGAAAAAAAAAACAACCCCCAAACCACACTGAGAGAATGAACGCACAGTAGCTGTGGTCCACATTGAGACTAAACATTATGCTATTTATATGCACTTACTTTTTTCTTTAGAAGAAAACAAAAAATCATAATAATGATTTTTATTAATGGTATTAATGGTATAAAATTAATGATTTTTATTAATGGATCATAATGGTAGTAATAGCAACAATGTTTATTTAATCTCAGACAACATTGTGGTTCTGCCTCTGGCATCAAAGAGAAATGACATTGTATCACTGGGGCCTTAAAGTCTTTCTTCCTGTATTTTATAAGGAAAGAGCATATTCTGGGGACTTCCCTGGCGGTCCAGTGGTGAAGACTTTCCCTCCACTGCAGGGGGTGTGGGTTCAATCCCAGGTCAGGGAACTAAGATCCCACATGCCACCAGGCCAAAAAAAAAAAAAAAAAACCCACAAAAAACAAAGTATAAATCAAAAGCAGTATTGTAACTAATTCAAGAAAGACTTTTAAAATGGTCTACATTAAAAAAAAATCTTTTTTTTTAAAAAGAGCATATATTGTCTATACATTTCATGGTTGAAACCACATATGAAACCCTCAGAATTATGACCAAAGAAAGCAAAATTCCCATAGGTTGGCATAATTGTGGAAACAATCCAATCTGTATATATAATTCTTGCAGCGTACATTGAAATGCATGGAGATGCTTTTACAGGATGTTTTTAAAGGTTGAATTTGCACATGGTTATAAAATATGTGGACTTTCATGTGTGGAACTCATTCTTTGAAACTAGTGTCTCTAAATACATGCAAGTCTGTAACTTGTAATTAACCCTGGCTGGTGGTTAGCATAGGGCACAGCTCAGACGTAGGATATTTTCATCACTGCAGAGACAGTTCCACTATAAAGTACGGTTCTAAAATGCAGCAGAGCAGATTGTTAAAAGTTTCTAAAAGGCAAATCACTCATAATTTTCAATATTGTGACATCTTTTCCAAAGGGAATATACTTTATAATGCATTTTTCCAACTCCGATCTCTAGTGATGTTTTAAGAATTACCACCGTTTATAAAGCACACAGGAGCACAGTTGAAATTGCTGTGAGATTTCCTTTATCTGAGAGAGGGTACCTTTGATTTCCCCCCTCCCCCTACAGTCAGTTTTGAAATATGCATTTTCTGTATCTAGAGAGTTCATTTGAATCCAGCAAAAAAAAAAAAAAAGGTTCAAAAGATGACCTTTTTGTGCAAGCTAACTTAAATGTGCTGGCATTATCATATCTTATGTTTTATTATTTCTGTGTCCGTCAGCTCAATGCAGAGTGAAAAATGCTGGCTATCTTTTCTTCTCCCCCTTAAACTCAATAAAATCTTATTAAGTGGACCCTTGAAGGCATTCATTAAATCTCTATGAGGCAGACCACTAGAACTGTTGATAGCCTGGTTATTGGTTTTAAGGGTCTAACGTCATAATTCAGAACTAACTTAATTTGTGTGCTCCCGGACTTGGTTTTCAAGGGACAGTATCACTTTTCACACACACCAAAGTGGAAACAACTGTCAGAAATCAATGGCTGTCTTCTTGCCTCTCAAATAAGTGTTTGTCTTCTAAAAATCAACAAACCACCTCAGGATCAAAGACTCAGGATAGAGTCAGTGGACTCATGGGCGTATTCCTGGAAGGTTGTCAGCCTTACCTGAGAAGGAAAATGGAATGCAAATTCTATTCTGTAGCACTTTCCTCACCTCCTACTCATTCATTTCTCCTAGAAACGTGGTCTTCACTCATTCCTCTGGTTGAGTCTTCTAAATGGACTTTAACTGCCTTTCTCTTAAGCAAAATCTGTCTCCTTGGGAATAAGGAAAGAGACAAAAAATAGGGGAAAAAAGCAATGATTTAAAAATGTTCCAAGAAATGGAATTTCCCTTGTAGTCCGATGGTTAAGACTCCACATTTCCACTGAAAAGATTCAATCCCTAGTGAAGGAACTAAGATCCCACAAGCTGTGCGCCGTGGCCAATGAATAAGAAAAAGTAAAGCTACAGGAAAAAAGGACAGTTCAGTTCAGTTCAGTTCAGTCACTCAGTCGTGTCCGACTCTTTGCGACCCCATGAATCGCAGCACGCCAGGCCTCCTGTCCATCACCAACTCCCGGACTTCACTCAGACTCACGTCCATTGAGTCAGGGATGCCATCCAGCCATCTCATCCTCTGTCGTCCCCTTTTCCTCCTGCCCTGAATCCCTCCCAGTATCAGAGTCTTTTCCAATGAGTCAACTCTTCGCATGAGGTGGCCAAAGTACTGAAGTTTCAGCTTTAGCATCAGTCCTTCCAATGAACACCCAGGACTGATCTCCTTTAGGATGGACTGGTTGGATCCCTTTGCAATCCAAGGGACTCTCAAGAGTCTTCCCCAGCACCACAGTTCAAAAGCATCAGTTCTTCGGCGGTCAGCTTTCTTCCCAGTCCAACTCTCACATGCGTGACCACAGGAAAAACCACAGCCTTGACTAGACGGACCTTAGTCGGCAAAGTAATGTCTCTGCTTTTGAATATGCTGTCTAGGTTGGTCATAACTTTTCTTCCAAGGAGGAAGCGTCTTTTAATTTCATGGCTGCAATCACCATCTGCAGTGGTTTTTGACTCAGCTATACGTAGACGTATATCCCCTCTGTTTTGGATTTCCTCCCCATTTAAGTTACTACAGAGCATGGAATAGAGTTCCCTGTGCAGGACAGTACTTTTTCATCAGTTATCTTTTCTAAACACAGCGCTTTCCCGGTGGCCCAGATGATAAAGAATCCACGTGCATTGCAGGGGTTCAATCCCTGGGTCAGAGAGCATGGCAACCCTCTCCAGTATTCTTGCCTGGAGAATCCCATGGACAGAGGAGCCTGGTGGGCTACATTCCACGGGATTTCAAAGAGTCACACACTACCGATCCCGGTTATGTTATAAAATAAAATATTTTCTAACATATACAATAAATAATAGTTACTATAACTGATAAATTAAAATATAAATCTGTATCAACCTGTCATGTTCTCGCTCACTCTTTCCCCCTTTCTTTTCCAAGAAGAGTCTCAAAAGATACTGTCTACGATCCGTGAGACCTGCTCATGTTCCTGAGAACGTTTTGCTGAGAATGATGAGTTTCGAGCCGCCAGAAACTACATGTTGAAGAAACTTAACGGAGGGAATTTGACACACTGAAATCCAGGATCCACTCTCTCAAGGAACAAATGGAAACCAATCAGTCACCAGGTGAATTTCCTTCTGAGTTTTCTTCTTGCTCACACTGGTGGTCTCCTGAGTTCTCTCCGAGAGACAGCGCTTGGCTAATTTTTTTTTTTTTTTAACTTAAAGTCAGCACTGTCTCCTTTATCTCTGTTAACATTTTCTCAGGGTCTGATGCAGTTGACACTCTATTTTTAGTCCAGTGGTCTAAAAGCTTTCTACTTTATGCAGGTGTAAACTGCAGCTTCCCTGATGGCTCAGAGGGTAAAGAATCCACCTCCAAGGCAAGAGACACAGGAAATGTGGGTTCGACCCTGGGTTGGGAAGATCCCTGGAGAAGGAAATGACAACCCGCTCCAGTATTCTTGCCTGGAGAATCCCATAGACAGAAGAGCCTGGCGGGCTATAGTCCACGGGGTCACAAAGAGTCGGACACGACTGAGCGACTAAGCATGTGTGCAAATTTGTATTCTGTGAATCCTTGGTTTTGAGTTGATAGCTGATGTCACACAGAGTATAATTTAGCTCAGTTCCATTCAGTTCAGTGGCTCAGTCGTGTCTGACTCTTTGTGGCCCCCCTGGACTACAGCACGCGGGCCTCCCTGTCCATCACCAACTCCTGGAGCTTGCTCAGACTTATGTCCACCCAGTCAGTGATGCCATCCTGCCATCGCATAGCATATTGGGCACCTACCGACCCGGGGAGTTCAGCTTTCACTGTGATATCTTTTTGCCTTTTCATACTGTTCTTGGGCTTCTCAAGGCAAGAATACCGAAGTGGTTTGCCATTGTCTTCTCCAGTGGACCACGTTTTGTCAGAACTCTCCAGCATGACCCGTGCGTCTTGGGTGACCCTACATGGTGTGGCTAATAGTCTCGCTGAGTTAGACAAGGCTGTGGGCCATGTGATCAGTTTTGTTCGTTTCCTGTGACTGTGATTTTCATTCTGTCTGCCCTCTGAAGGATAAGGACATAATACAGCTCAGGATCCTAATTATGTCAATGTCATTCTCTCTCTAAATTAATTACTTAAGATGGCATCTAATAAAAAGACTTTATTGATTTATTCTCAGAGAATGGTTTCAGCTTAAATGTAAGGAAGCAATGCATATCTTTAGTGCAACCTTCTCTGATCATATAATGCATGAAAACGGTTAGTATATATTGTGCATTTTCGTTTTTTGTTAAATTTACTTTTAGTTTGAAACAGTATTTGACTTAACAGTATTATCAAGAGGAATGTTCAGCAAGTTCTCATAGACTTCATGCCCAGTTTTTCTTATTAGCTTTGTGTATTGGCATGACACGTTGGTCACAAGTAATGAGCCACTAACAATGAATGCATTATTATTGTGACGCCATGGACTGTAGCTGGCCCGGCTCCTCTGTCCATTGGATTCTCCAGGCAAGAATACTGGAGTGGGTTGCCATTCCCTTCCCCAGGGGATCTTCCCCATCGAGGGAGGAATTTTACCTCCATGCCATGATATCAATGTTTTTTTTACCCCTTCCTGGAACACCACACTTAGACTGTGGGTTTACTTGGTCATCGGACCCAAGAGAAAGCTCCAAGAGCCCACAGGTTACACGTTCATATGTGAAGAAAGTTAAGTGATAAAGGCACTTGGGGTGGATAGAATATTTAAGGAGGATTGTGGAGAGGGGCATGTCTGTCATTACAAATGTGGATGAATTTCATCCAGGTAAGCACAATCCTGGTGGCTCAGATGGTGAAGAATCTGCTTGCAATGCAGGAGACCTGGGTTCAATTCTTGGGATGTGAAAATCCCCTGGAGAAGGGAATTGCAACCCACTCCAGTATTCTTGCCCAGAGAATCCCACGGACAGAGGAGCCTGGCCGGCTACAGTCCATGGGGTCAGAAAGAGTCAGACAGAACTTACTGACTAACAGACACACTGACAAGCATGACCTAGCATGACCTAGGTGATGGCAAGAGTTTGAAGTAATGTCAGTGAATCGTGCAGGTTTTTATTTTTAATATTTATTTGGCTGTGTTGGGTCTTAGCTACGTCACTCTGCTTCTTCCTTCTGATATGTGGGATGTTTTGTTGCATTGAATGGATTCTCTAGTTGTGGTGGGCAGCCTTAGTTTGTCCGAGGCATGTTGGATCTTTGTTCCCTGACTGGGGATTGAACCTGCATTCCCTGCAGTGGCAGGCAGATTCTTAATCCCTGGACCACCGAGGAAGTCCCCATGCAGCTCTCCAAAACGGGGACCTTTCTGGATGACTCTGGGCTGATGGAACATGTTGTGAATTCAGAGAGCACCCACAGGGACAATGAGCTGTTGGCAGAAACGCTGAGGAAGCTGGGCCAGTGGAAAACAGGAGTTTTAAGAGCTGTGATCACCAGGCTTTGTGTGGCTAGGAAAGCAATGTGAATCCCGAGCCTCATGGTCTACATAGCTCACGGTCCATGTTGCTCTTCCAACACTGTCTGGGCATGCCACAAGAATCAAGCTGAAATCACTGCAGACATGTGAGACGGATCGTAGGTTTGTGAACGTGTTTCCATAATAAGCAAGTACTCTGCAGCAGAAATGAACATGAGAGCTATCGACCCAGACGCTGGCCCCCAGGGAGCAGGCAGAGAGTTGGCACGGTGTCTCAGTGATGGATTGTGTTTATCTGCTTGTCTGTGCCCCTGTTCTAATCCATCTGTTGGCGTGGGTGGCCTGGGGCCAGTCTGAGGACAAGACCTGAGCCACTGGGATCTTCCTGTCCTCTAACGAGGACCGCCTCCCAAGGCGAAGACACCAAGAACCAAGGGAAGAACAAGGGAGCAGGTTTGCTCTTGGAAAATGGCATCTGGGAATCCTGCTTCCGACCCAGATCAACAATTTCCACTGTCATCTTTCCTAATCACTTCAGGGTTTCATCCACACCTCCCCTCTACCCCACCCCTATACACACACATCCAAAGACACTGTCTTATCTATCCACTGATCAGCTTTTGCTTCCAAGGCCCATGCAACGTAAAGTTGAGAACTTGCAGCCTCAAAATAGGAAAACCCCAATTATTGTCTTTCTTTCTCCCTTTCTCTTTTCTTCTTTCTCTCTTTCTCTTTGTCTCTCTCTTTCCTTTCCTTTCTCTTTTCTTCCCTCCGTCCTTTCTTCTCAGTGAAATGTGAAAATTGTTGCTGTTGTTTAGCCGGTAAGTCATGTCCGACTCCTTTGTGACCCCATGGACTGTAGCCCGCCAGGTCCATGAGATTCTCTGGGCATGAATACTGGAGAGGGTTGCCATGCCCTCCTCCAGGGGATCTTCTGGACACAGGGATCGAACCTGGGTCTCCCACATTGCAGGCAGATTCTTTACCAGCTAAGCCACCAGGGAAACCCAAGAATACTGGAGTGGGTAGCCTATCCCTTCTCCAGGGGATCTTCCCAACCCAGAAATTGAACCGGGGTCTCTTGCATTGCAGGTGGATTCTTTACTAGCTGATTTACCCAGGAAGCCCATATTCCTCAAACTAACACTAAGTAAGTCATTTTCCAGTACCTCATAAAATCACTGATATTTTGACATTATGACCTTTTATTCTGCACTTTTATTAATAAATGCATGCTAAGTCATATTAGTCATGTCCCACTCTTTGGGACCCTCTGGACTGTAGCCCACCAGGCTCCTCTGTCCATGGGATTTCTCAGGCAAGAATAATGGAGTGGGTTGCCATGCCCTTCACCAGGGGAAGGTCCCAACCCAGGGACTGAACCCGAGTCTCCTAGTTGGCAGATGGATTCTATACCACTGAGGCATCAAGGAAGCCCCAATATATTAATAGAAATTAGTACCTGCCTAACAACTCCAATACTTTGGCCACCTCATGCAATGAGTTGACTCACTGGAAAAGACTCTGATGCTGGGAAGGATTGGGGGCAGGAAGAAAAGGGGACAACTGAGAATGAGATGGCTGGATGGCATCACGGACTCGATGGACATGAGTCTGAGTGAACTCCGGGAGATGGTGATGGACAGGGAGGCCTGGCATGCTGTGATTCATGGGGTCGCGAAGAGTTGGACAAGACTGAGTGACTGAACTGAACTGAACTGAACAAACACATACAAGCACAAAATCAGCCATGGGAATACTTTTCCACAGCTGAACATTTCCTTCCAGAACAGGTGTACCTGAAGCTCGTTTGTTGAAGTCAGCAATCAAAACACTCTGCTTGTCATTTCTCAAAAAAAAATCAGTATTCCTCGGGGGAAATATCAGTGCTGTTCACTGGGATCCATTTCCTCATAATTCCGTGTCTCCTTTAAGCTCAGTTTGCCTCTATGAGACACACTTGGGGATTTCAATTATATTTTGTTTCCTTCCACATCCAGTGGTTTTTGAAGATGTTGGCTTCTCTAAGTCCATTTCAGTGATTAAAAAAATGATTTAATCTTATAATAGAAAAATTTGAAAATAAGTTTAGCAGATACTCATTTTATGTGTATTTCTTTTTTGACTTTTTTTAAAAAAATCAGTTCCCCGTTTTTAAAAAATTGAAGTGTAAGTACTTTGCAACATTGTGTTAGGTTCAGCTGTACAGCAAAGTGTTTCGCTTTATGGGTGTGTGTGTTCTTGTCCATATTGTTTTCCCTTAAAGGTTATTACAAAATGCTGAATTTAGTTCCCTGTGTTGTACACAGTAAGACCTTTTTTCATGCATCCTATATATACTAATTGACATCTGCTAATCCCAAACTCCAGGCTTCCCTGACAGCTCAGCTGATAAAGAATGCGCCTGCAATGCAGGAGACCCTGGTTTGATTCCTGGGTGGGGAAGATCCGCTAGAGAAGAGAGAGGCTACCCACTCCAGTATTCTTCAGCTTCCCTTGTGGCTCAGCTGATAAAGAATCAGCCTGCAATGCGGGAGACCCTGGTTTGATTCCTGAGTGGGGAAAATCCCCTGGAGAAGGGAAAGGCTACTCACCCCAGTATTCTGGCCTGGAGAATTCTGTGGACTGGATAGTCCATGGGATCGTAGACAGTCGGACATGACTGAGCGACTTTTGCTTCCCTTTCAATCCCAGACTCCCACCCCATCTCCCCAACTCCTGACTTTGTTGGCAAGCACAGATCTGTAAGGTCAGACCCGGGGGCCATGATGGGCCGCCCCTCCTCTCACCCGCTGCAGAGTAGGTCCCTAACAGAGGGAGCCTCCCGGATCCCAGGGACCAGTAACAGCACACTTCACCGGCTAAAGCCGCCCCGACCCAGCCACGTAGAAGGACCTATCAGCTCGCGACACCTCGCCCGGCAACCTATCCAAACCCCCATCCTTTAACCTGGCCATCCCTGCAATGTGCATATAAAAACAAACTTCTAACACTGTCCGGGCGCGCGGACTTCCTGGACCTGCCTCCTTCGGGTCCGGGAACCCCGCCCGGGAGCGCTTCGCCATTAAAGCCTGTTAGACACTCTTTTGGGGTCCTAGTCATCTTTACCTAACAAGATCTATTCTATAAGGACTTTTTAAAAACTGCTCATTTTGGCATTTTGAATGTGCCCTTGCGTCTCCTCATTGTTGCTACATCAGATTTACAGATATGGGTGTCTGCACTTTTTTGTTCACTTAATACTTGAGTCGTTTCTCTTAGAGTTTTTTTTTCTTCTTAATTTTCCTGTTTTCCTTTGGGTCTGATTGCATCTGTATGTAGGTCAGGAAGCAACAGTTAGAACTGGACAAGAACAACAGACTGGTTCCAAATAGGAAAAGGAGTACGTCAAGGCTGTATATTGTCACCCTGCTTATTTAACTTCTATGCAGAGTACATCATGAGAAACGCTGGACTGGAAGAAACACAAGCTGGAATCAAGATTGCCGGGAGAAATATCAATAACCTCAGATATGCAGATGACACCACCCTTATGGCAGAAAGTGAAGAGGAACTAAAAAGCGTCTTGATGAAAGTGAAAGAGGAGAGTGAAAAAGTTGGCTTAAAGCTCAACATTCAGAAAACGAAGATCATGGCATCCGGTCCCATCACTTCATGGGAAATAGATGGGGAAACAGTGGAAACAGTGTCAGACTTTATTTTGAGGGGGCTCCAAAATCATTGCAGATGGTGACTGCAGCCATGAACTTAAAAGACGCTTACTCCTTGGAAGAAAAGTTATGACCAACCTATATAGTATATTCAAAAGCAGAAATATTACTTTGCTGACTAAGGNGCTTAAAGCTCAACATTCAGAAAACGAAGATCATGGCATCCGGTCCCATCACTTCATGGGAAATAGATGGGGAAACAGTGGAAACAGTGTCAGAGTTTATTTGGGGTGGGGGAGGGGCTCCAAAATCACTGCAGATGGTGATTGAAGCCATGAAATTAAAAGACCCTTACTCCTTGGAAGAAAAGTTATGACAACCTAGATAGCATATTCAAAAGCAGAGACATTACTTTGCCAACAAAAGTCTGTCTAGTCGAGGCTATGTTTTTTCCAGTAGTCATGTATGGATGTGAGAGTTGGACTATGAAGAAAGCTGAGTGCCGAAGAATTGATGCTTTTGAACTGTGGTATTGGAGAAGACACTTTAAGTCCCTTGGATTGCAAGGAGGTCCAGCCAGTCCATCCTAAAGGAGATCAGCCTTGGGTGTTCATTGGAAGGACTAACGCTAAAGCTGAAACTCCAATACTCTGGCCCCCTCATGTGAAGAGTTGACTCATTGGGAAAGATTCTGATGCTGGGAGGGATTGGGGCCAGGAGGAGAAGGGGACGACCGAGGATATGATGGCTGGATGGTATCACCAACTCTATGGAAATGAGTTTAAGTAGACTCCGGGAGTTGGTGATGGACAGGAAGGCCTGGTGTGCTGCGATTCACAGGGTCACATAGAGTCAGACACGACTGAGTGACTGAACTGAACTGCAACTCTACAAGCATTAGACCTGACCTTAGCAAAGGAAGTTTTTGAATCCTGTTCATTGCCTACAATTTCTACTTTGAGTCATTTTCCTATCTTTTCCCCTCTGATAAGCTCATGCAACCAGTCCCTAGTTCATCGTTTCTTATTTTATGCTGACAAAGTTCTGTCTGTTGAAAGCTGATTTTTCCAGTAGTCATGTATGGATGTGAGAGTTGGACTATAAAGAAAGCTTGAGGGCCAAAGAACTGATGCTTTTGAACTGTGGTGTTGGAGAAGACTCTTGAGGGTCCCTTGGACTGCAAGGAGATCCAACCAGTCCATCTTCAAGGAAATCAGTCCTGAATATTCACTGGAAGGACTAATGCTGAAAATGAAGCTCTAGTACTTTGGCCACCTGATGCGAAGAACCAACCCCTTGGAAAAGATCCTGATGCTGGGAAAGATTGAAGGCAGGAGGAAAAAGGGACAACAGAGGATGAGATGGATGGATGGCATCACCAACTTGATGGACATGAGTTTGAGCAAGCTCCAGGAGTTGGTTTTGGACAGGGAGGCCTGGTGTGCTGCAGTCCATGGGGTCGCAAAAGATTCGGATATAACTGGGCAATTGAACTGAACTGAACACTTTCTCTCTCCAAACCCTCCTCAATTTTCAAAATGTAGTGCAATAATGACGTGCTTTATACAACTATTTTTTTATATTCCTTACACAGAAAAAGAAGTTACTCATTTCTCAGTACCCAGACATGTTCTAAACTTCATCATTGCAGTTACAACATTCTTCTTATTTTGTGGATACTGGTACAAACTGAAGTTTTCTGCTCCCAAAATCCACATGGTGAAACCATAGTCTCCAGTGAGATGCATGAGGTATGTGTAGGGGCCGTTGGGAGGTGACTGGGTCATGAGAACAGAGCAGTCATAATGAGACCAGGGCCCTTATAAGAAGGGATGTCTTCTTTCTGTGTTATTACTGGTTCAAGGCTATGCTGAGAAATACTGCCCTTATCTGCTTAGCAACTTCCATTATCTGCTTTGTAGTGACTGTGATTCCTGCTGTCCATTAGGCACTGAACGTGCTCATTTTCCCAAAATTACCTTGCCCAACACTGTGTGCCTCCTCCCACTTCCTGGGTTATCTTTCAAAGCAGCAATGGGTTAGGCACAAAAGGTTAAGTCCTGTAAGTATATACATTTTTATTAAGAGTTATTGATGTGACACAAAAACATGTTCTAGTTATTTTTTAAATTGGCACATTACAAATGCCAAGTGCCTTCCAATTCAGCAATTAGGTTATAAAAATTAAATCAGGAACCTTGTATTTTACACAATTTCATTCTCAACGGGGAATATGAAAATTGACATTAAGACAAATAAGAAAGAGTACACAGGGCATGGAACAGCACTGTGAAACCATTTATTAACAAGCACCTAGCACGGTACTCTCCTCTAATGTAACCTGAAACATAATTTACAAAGATGTATGAAGTGAGGGATCTTAGATCCTAGAATAAGTTTGTTGAGAAAAAAGATTCTAAGATCAGAGAGAGCGGATGGTTAGAGGGGTAATTACAGTAAGAAAGATACACATCTGTCCCTGTTCTCCAAAGTGGTTTGAAAATGAATGTGTTAAGTTCCATAAACCTGAAGTAAAGAATATGTGCCTCCTGAATTCTTGAGATTTGTTCGTGAACGACTTCCCTGGAGGTGAAACTTCCCCAAATACCAAGTTCTACCCTCCAGCGCAGGGAAAGCTGACATGCATGGCACAAGGATGAACAACAGGTGGAGGGTGGGGTGACAGAAAGGACAAACACCCTCTGCTCAGACCCCCACCTCCAAAGGAGATTCCTGATCCCCACATGACGGACACACAGGCTCACCTGGCTTGGTTTAGGAGCAAGGGGTACATCGTGCATTTTAGGATAAACTGGGTATGGTGTCTGTGTGGCAGGTAGGACTGGCCTGAGGATTCTCAGCATTAAGACTCTACAACCTTCTCTGGCAATGGCCAAGCAACAGTGAAAACATGCCATTTTCTGCCCTTCACTGGATTCAATGGATTCGGCATTTGGACTGTTGACATCACACCAGAGGAGTAACATTTGTTTCCTCCCACAAACCATTCTTGCAATAGTATCATTTTAGTAGTGCACATTTTGAATGTTTCTTCTTTATATGTTTAGTATTTTAGTCAAAACTCTTAACACCAGATTTTTACTGTAATTATTTGTGTATACGTCTACCTCAGGTGGGAGGCAGCAAACTCTCAGGCATAGACTACATCTCATGTATTTTTCTGTTTCTGACACCTAGTCTCTTCCACACCTACAGTAGGGACACAACATTTTTGTTAAATAAACGTATAAATAAATGGCTATAGAATTCAGGCAAAAAATGCCTGTGTAGGTATTAATGTATATACTTATATACTTTATATACATATTAATGTTTCTGCAATTGATAATATTCATATACTTGGTGATATTTATTTTCAAAAAGTTGTTTTAAAATAAATAGGTGACAGTTTATATCTAATGTGATCATTGTAAATACACACATATATATATAATTGGAAGAGAGGAAATTATATAGCTATTAAACATTTGCACTTTGAGATTCTATGAGTGATAAATTTTTGCACATTTGGTTAATTGCAAATGACAATACATTCTATGGCATCAAATAACTGACAAAAAGTAGAATTAGAAAGCTTTGCAAATTATTTACTATCAAAGTTAAACATAATATAAATCTCATCAATTTGAGAGGGACAAATTTCAGGCCAAAGAAAGAAAGTGAACACAGATGATCAAATAAAGATAGGTTGCAAGTTTCAGCAAGTTTCAGGTTAACTGCAAATGACAATACATTCTATGGCATCAAATAACTGACAAAAAGTAGAATTAGAAAGCGTTACAAATTAGTTACCATCAAAGTCAAACATAATATAAATCTCATCAGTTTGAGAGGGACAAATTTCAGGCCAAAGAAAGAAAGTGAACACAGATGATCAAATAAAGATAGGTTGCAAGTTTCAGCAGTCTTAAATTTACAGGTGCATATGCATATGTTTAAAGTTTCAGGTAAAGTGTTGCAAATTAGCTAGGAATTTTCATTGGACTCTTTTTCAATGTTTAACATACATTGCATATGAATTATTCAAATATAAACTTTTATAATTTGTTATATTTTTAACATTATTGACATTCTTTACTGGTATGAACAAATAGTTCTTTCTCCTTTTTATACTAGATTTCTTTGCTCAAGACATAATTTCTTCTAATAATTTGTTCCCAGGGTAGTTATTAATGAGTTTCATTATAATGTCATAAAGAAATATGAAACTTTTAATTTTGCATCTATGAGTCTAACATACATATATATAGACTAGAAATATGTATTATGCAATTATTTCTAAACAATAAACATGGAAATCACATTAGAAGGAAAATAAAACCTAGGAAACATTCTAAAGTACAAAGTAAAATGCAGATTAAATGCATAATTAATATATTTTGAAAGCAATAAATACTACTGCTAGACAGAATATTAAGAAAAAATTTTCCATTTAGGTTGCACTGTGTCAAGAAAAAGCAAATTTTTCACACCTAATTACTTTTATGGCATTCTAATTTATTTGATGATTTTGAATTATGGGAAATAAATAGTATTAATTACAGAGTAATAATGTATTTTCATGTTTTTTGTGCATTATGTATATCAAAATTCTAATTTCTTTCTGCTTAGAATATTAAAATATACTCCAACTCAGAGATACGCTTGTTACCTAAGACAATGCCATAAACCCATGGAATCTTATTAATTAAAACTTTTGATTTTGTTTCAGAAATAATAATAAAATAACAAAAGTAATCGAAGAAGATGAAAAATGATTTTTTCTTCTCCCAACCTGGATAGCCCTGCATTCTCATATCTGCTTTTGGAACTTTTCTTTCCAGATTCAGCTCACATCCCACCTCTTTCCTGAAGCCTTCTCTTCCTCCTTCATTTTTTTCTGATCTTAGTGGTTCCTTCCTCTGCATGCTCATATCATCTAATGTGACTTCTATTTAGCATGTTGCTTCCTTCTTTGTAGTATGGTTTATATATCTTTTTATCATTAGACTATAATTGTCAGGGTCAGCTCTTTTCTTTGTTCTCCCACACTTACCACACTGTGTAGCACATGATTTATACAGTGAAGATCTGCTGGATTCTCATTTCTTCTTCCAGAAGAAATAATGCAGAAGAAAATAAGAATAATACAGCACAAAATCAAAACAAAGACCCATTTGAGAAGTTATATGTTGTTTTTCTTGAGTGAAAGAGAGAGCAGACAGAGTTGACAATATCATTATAAGGTTCATTTTAAAACCAAAACAGTATTCTGCTGCTAATTATGTGTTGATTGAAAAGGCTAGCATACTAAACTAGATCCATGCTATGATTAAAAGTATAAAGTACTTATATGCATTTAAAAGGTTTTTAATATAAAATTGAAAGCCAATGAGTCACTATAATAGTTATTGACTTTTCCTTCACTGCTCAAATTTGTTTACAAGATGATTATATAAAATATTCACACAGTTCATTAAGTATCCAGAGGAGTCCAGGAATCCACAGAAGTCTGTCTCCGCAGAGCATTCTCTCCAGACTTAACAATTTGTGAGTTTAAGGTTCACTCTAAAAGATTACACAGGAACAATGTGGATTTCTCCTGGCTTTCTTAGGACTTCACATGTTGCACTTCATTTAACAGGACTTTATCTTTCCTGACTTCAAAATTACTTTTAAAGTAGCCAAATTCTTATAAAACACAGCTAGTATGTGATGGATGAAAAACAACTGTGCCATTTTCCCTATCAGTGAGACCCTAAATTTGATTTTTCCTGTTTGGGTAGGTCCTCTAAATACAAATTATCTGGCTTTTAATATAAAATACATAGTATGTGACCAGGGCTTTCTATGAACATCTCTATATTAGATAATTGTGTTTCAGCATAATGATTCTAATATAATGATCTCAAAATCATAATCTGACCTCTGGCAGTAAAATAATTAAACCCAATCTGTCAACTAGTGTCCCAAGATAACAATGAAATGTAAGTCTCAAAAAGCACATATAGCCTACTGGTATTCAGCTATTAATATTAGAGATATTTAAAAGAAAAAGAAAAGTAAATTCTGGATGCAAACAACAAGTAAACTATGCCAAGTATGAAATAAGCAAAAGGCCCAATAAGTATAACATACGACATTAACATTACTTACAGATATCAAGATTAACTAAAGTTGGAAGTGCTAAGTCTTAATCTATAATATAGATTTCTTTATTTGGAAAGAAAAGCAGCATAATGGATCAAAACAAACAGTAATCAAAAACTTTGGCTGCCTATACAGTAATAAATTAAGACTGTTGTGGTTTAGCATATGATTATCTCCAAGTGACTTGGCATTTTAATTTTCCAAAACCACTATCACAAAACACTGATGTACCAAGATTCCTTTGGCAGCAGTAGTAGATATACTGCTATTTTCTTCACCACCAGAGTAAAGGTCAAATAACTTAGTGAAACTGATTTAGGGCTCTGTCATAACTGGTTAATTCACAGGTAAAAGAGGAACAAAAAAATATAAATTTATGGGGATATAGTGTCAATTAAGTTGTCACATGGCTGAGTGGGTGACATTCTTTTTTTTATAAAGTACCAAGTTTCAAAATATGCATCTATATTTTGGAAAACATGTTAGCAAAAGAAGTGATTTTTCTCACCTATAAAATGGGAATTATAAAGCTTATCATATAGGGGTGCTGAGAAGAAAAATGAGCCATCAGACTCCATAAGATTACTTCTTGGTTTTTGTTGTTGTTGTTGTTCAAAATAGGTAATGTGGAAACCAGCAGGAACTCTTTTTTGAAAACACATTAATCTTGGTAACAGTGTCACAAGGTTGGCTTTAAGCAAAGTCAAACAGAGACCTTTCCATTCAAGACAGACCATTCTATTAAAGACAGAACACTCTGGTTACTTAAGGCCTTTGAACTCAAGTTCTATTACTAAGGCTTGCTTCTTTTTCCTAGTAAACTTTTATATACCTACCTGATACCAAAACCAATAACCTCCTCATATTTTCATCAGTCACCCTAATGTTCATCTCTCTCTTTTCCAGTTATACCAGGGTTCTGATGAATTAAAGCATAAAGAATTAAGAAATTCTTTCCATCTACAAGTATTTATGGATTGTTACTTTGTACCAACCGCAGTGCAAATGAAGCCAACTCATGAAGCTTAGAGTCCAGTGTGGAGACAGATTTAAACAAATAATAACAAAAACTGCTAGGAGAGCAATCAAATAGTAATAAAGGAAGCCATATTTTAGGATCCGCTATATGGCTGTCTTAAACATTGGTGTTTTCTGAGAGAACCCACTTAGCTTTCCTTGAGCATAATGTAGTGGTTAGCAACAGACAGAATACTTTCTTCAAAGTGGGCTAAGAAATATGTGAGACAACTTTTACTTGTGATAATGAATAAAATCTCTCTAGGTTGTCACTTGGCTGAAAAATCCAGTAACAAAATTTTCATTCCCTAACAGCCTCTTCAATTTCCTAAACATATGCCCAACTGGTTTTCAAAGACAGACCTTTCAGGCTTATCTCTCCAATGCAGGTGCCAAGGGTTACAGTGCATGATATGAGACACAAACTCCCTGAAGCTTCAGCATGTAGGGCACGTTTCAGGTTCACTACATATCGAGAGGCTGTGGAGGCACAGTCGGGTGGACACCATCTGTACATTTCCCTTGACCTCACTGCACTTCTCAGAGAGGAAATGAAATACCCACTGAGAGTTCTGACTTCTACAGTTTTCAACAAGGAGATACCTGCAAATTGATGGGTTTGGAGATTCCTACTGTGGCAAGGATTCCCTTAGAAGAAATGCAGTAGCCATCATGGTCAACAAAAGAGTCTGAAACGCAGTACTTGGATACAATCTCAAAAAATGACAGAATGATCCCTGTGCTTTTCCAAGGCAAACCATTCAATATCATGGTAATCCAAGTCTATGCCCCAGTAAGTAATGCTTAAGAAGCTGGAGTGAATGGTTCTATGAAGACGTACAAGACCTTCTAGAACTAACACCCAAAAAAGATGTCCTTTTCATTATAGGTGACTGAATGCAAAAGTAGGAAGTTAAGAAACATCTGGAGTGACAGGCAAATTTGGCCCTGGAGTACAGAATGAAGCAGGGCAAAGGCTAACAAAGTTTTGTCAAGAGAATCCACTGGTCATAGAAAACACCCTCTTCCAACAATACAAGAGAAGACTCTACACATGGACATCACTAGATGGTCAACACCGAAATCAGACTGATTATATTCTTTGCAGCCAAACATGGAGAAGCTCTATACAGTCAGCAAAAACAAGAGCAGGAGCTGACTGTGGCTCAGATCATGAACTCCTTATTGCCAAATTAGGACTACAATTAAGAAAATGGGGAAAACCACTAGACCACTGAGGTATGACCTAAATCAAATCCCTTATGATTATACAGTGGAAGTGAGAAATAGATTTAAGGGACTAGATCTGATACAGAGTGCCTGATGAACTAGGGACAGAGGTTTGAGACACTGTACAGGAGACAAGGATAAAGACCATCCCCAAGGAAAGGAAATATAAAAAAGCAAAATGCCTGTCTTAGGAGGCCTTACAAATAGCTGTGAAAAGAAGGGAAGGAAAAAGCAAAGGAGAAAAGGAAAGATATACCCATTTGAATGCAGAGTTCCAAAGAATAACTAGGAGAGATAAGAAAGCCTTCCTCAGCAATCAATGCAAACAAACAGAGGAATAGAAAGGGAAAACAAATAGAATGGGAAAAACTAGAGATATCTTCAAGAAAATTAGAGATACCAAGGGAAAATATCATGCAAAGATGGGTTCAATAAAGAACAGAAATGGTAGGGACCTAACAGAAGCAGAAGATATTAAGAAGACATGGCAAGAATATACAGAAAAACTATACAAAAAAGATCTTCATGACCAAGATAATCACGATGGTGTGATCACTCACCTAGAGCCAGACATCCTGGAATGTGAAGTCAAGTGGGCCTTATGAAGCATCACTATGAACAAAGCTAGTGGAGGTGATGTAATTCCAGTTGAGCTATTTCAAATCCTGGAAGATGATGCTGTGAAAGTGCTGCACTCAATATGCCAGCAAATTTGGAAAACTCAGCAGTGGCCACAGGACTGCAAAAGGTCATTCCAATCCCAAAGAAAGGCAATGTCAAAGAATGTCCAAACTACCACATAATTGCACTCATCTCACACGCTAGCAAAGTAATGCTCAAAATTCTCCAAGCCAGGCTTCAGCAATACGTGAACCATGAATTCCCAGATGTTCAAGCTGGTTTTAGTNACATCCTGGAATGTGAAGTCAAGTGGGCCTTATGAAGCATCACTATGAACAAAGCTAGTGGAGGTGATGTAATTCCAGTTGAGCTATTTCAAATCCTGGAAGATGATGCTGTGAAAGTGCTGCACTCAATATGCCAGCAAATTTGGAAAACTCAGCAGTGGCCACAGGACTGCAAAAGGTCATTCCAATCCCAAAGAAAGGCAATGTCAAAGAATGTCCAAACTACCACATAATTGCACTCATCTCACACGCTAGTAAAGTAATGCTCAAAATTCTCCAAGCCAGGCTTCAGCAATACGTGAACCATGAATTCCCAGATGTTCAAGCTGGTTTTAGTAAAGGCAGAGGAACCAGAGATCAAGTTGCCAACATCCGCTGGATCATCGAAAAAGCAAGAGATTTCCATAAAAGCATCTATTTCTGCTTTATTGACTATGCCAAAGCCCTTGACTGTGTGGATCACAATAAACTGTGGGAAAGTCTGAAAGAGATGGGAATACCAGACCACCTGACCTGCCTCTTGAGAAATCTGTACACAGGTCAGGAAACAACAGTTAGAACTGTACAGGGAACAACAGACTGGTTTCAAACAGGAAAAGGAGCATGTCAAGGCAGTATATTGCCACCCTGCTTATTTAACTTCTATGCAGAGTACATCATGAGAAACGCTGGGCTGGAGGAAGCACGAGCTGGAATCAAGATTGCCAGGAGAAATACCAATAACCTCAGATATGCAGATGACACCACCCTATGGCAGAAAGTGAAGAAGAACTAAAGAGCCTCTTGATGAAAATGAAAGAGGAGAGTGAAAAGTTGGCTTAAAACTCAACATTCAGAAAATGAAGATCATAGCATCCTGTCGCACCACATGGGAAATAGATGGGGAAACAGTGGAAACAGTGAGAGACTTTATTTTTCTGGGATCCAAAATCATTGCAGATGGTGATTGCAGCCATGAAGTTAAAAGACACTATACTCCTTGGAAGGAAAGTTATGACCAACCTGCTGCTGCTGCTGCTAAGTTGCTTCAGTCGTGTCCGACGCTGTGCAACTCCATAGATGGAAGCCCACCAGGCTCCCCCGTCCCTGAGATTCTCCAGGCAAGAACACTGGAGTGGGTTGCCATTTCCTTCTCCAATGCATGAAAGTAAAAAGTGAAAGTGAAGTCGCTTGGTCGTGTCCGACTCCTAGCGACCCCATGGACTGCAGCCCACCAGGTTCCTCCATCCATGGGATTTTCCTAGACAGCATATTAAAAAGCAGAGACAATACTTTGTCAACAAAGGTCCGTCCTTCAAAGCTATGGTTTTTCCAGTAGTCATATATGGATGTGAGAGTTGGACTATAAAGAAAGCTGATCACTGAAAAATTGATGCTTTGTTTGGTGGTTTGGAGAAGACTCTTGAGAGTCCCTTGGACTGCAAGGAGATCTGACCAGTCCATCCTAAATGAGATCAGACCTGGGTGTTCATTGGAAGCACTCATGTTGAAGGTGAAACTCCAATACTTTGGCCATCTGATGCGAAGAGTTGACTCATTTGAAAAGACCCTGATGCTGAGAAAGATTGCGGGCAGGAGAAGAAGGGGCCAACAGAGGATGAGATGGTTGGACGGCATCACTGACTCAATGGACATGAGTTTGGGTTAAACTCCAGGAGTTGGTGATGGACAGCGAGGCCTGGCATGCTGTGGTTCATGGGGTCGCAAAGAGTTGGACACAACTGAGTGACTGACCTGAGGGTTATGATGATGACTCCAAAGAACTATATATATTTTTATTATTATAAAGCTGTGCCTGTGGGTCTGGTTTCCAATCAGCCTGACTGAGACCCCTCCCTTTGGAAAACTGACAGCACCTGACAAAAATCTCATTTGGGGACCTATCAAGAATCCACTAGGCTGCTTAGACAATCACAAAGGTTTGAGAGACAAACAAGAGGTATGGCAAGGTTAAACAGTAAGATTCATTGACTACATAAGGCCATGACTTAAGACTATGGGGGGAGGTATTTCACCTAATACACAAAAATCCAGTGAATCAAGTAAAATGAGAAAACAGAAGAATGTGTTCCAAACAAAGAACAACAGCAACAACAAAAGGAGAAAATCTTAACAAAAAGAAAGTAAGAAATTAAACTGATAAAGGATTCAAAGTAGTGGTCATAAGATGCTCACTGAACTCAAAAGAATGCATAACCACAGTGTGATCTTCGACAAAGGGAGAACATGAGAAAGTACCATATGGAAGTCACAGAACTGAAGAATACAATACCTGAACTAAAAAATACACTAGAAGTTTTCAACAGCAGACAAGATGAAGCAGCAGAATAGATGAATGGCCTGGAAGACAAGGTAGAAGTACTCACCCAAACAGAACAGCAAAAAAAAAAGAGAGAGAGAGAGAGAGAGTGCTAAAAACAGAAGATATCCTAAGGGAGCATCAAGCCAACATCAGTAAGAGCAGAGTTCCCATTATAGTGGATCCAAAAGAAAAAGAGAGAGAGAATAAGGTGCATGAGTCTTATTTAAAAATAAAAATAATAAAAATTTCCCCAAATCGGAGAAGGAAGCAGAGATCCAGATCCAAAGAACACAGACTCTCAAACAAGATGAACCCAAAGAGATTCATATAAACACATTTCAATTAAAATGTCAAAAGCTAAAAATTAAAAGAGAACCTTAAAAGCAGCAAGAGAAAAACAATTTTTGACAAACAAGGGAACCCCTATAAGAAAGGTGATTTTTTAAGCATAAATGTTGAAGGTCAAAGGAGAAAGGCACGATATCTTCAACGAGCTGAAAGAAAAAAACTTCCAATCAAAAATATACTATCCAGTTAAGACTGTCATTCAAAACTGAAGGCGAGATTAAGAGGTTTCCAGACAAGCAAAAGAGTTCACTGTTAAATTGGTTTTAAGAGAATTATTAGAGGGACTTCTTTAAGCTAAAAAAGAAAGGGCAGTAATTAGTAACAAGAAAACATAAGTAGGTAAAAATCTTACTGATAAAGTAAATATGTAGTAAAAGTAGTGGATTACCAGTTATAAAACTAGTAGTAAAGTTAAAACACAAGTAGTAAAATTAACTATAACTACAATAATTAGTTTAAAAAAATACAAAATAAAAAGATGCAAAATATAACATCCAAAACCAAAACATGGCCAAAAGGAATAAACACAAAATGCTAACCAGCATTTCTGGAGAAAATAACACAGAAAAGGGTCACATTAAAGACTTGAAATATCCCAGGGCTAACATTCCAGTGTATTTTTGTTAATTTCAACATTTTAGCCTATGCTAAGGAGTCTATGGGTTTAGGAAATTAACAGTGAGTTATTATAATTTGAATCACATGGTAACTTTAAGTACAAATGTTATTTAGAGTTTTTTGCTTCTTGCAGGATGTTAACACAGTCCTTGTAACTGATAAATGTAGCTGTTAATTTGGCAGATGCATTTTTGTCCTTTTCAACAAACAAAGGCCATGAGAAGCAGTTGACTTTGACTGGTAGAAACATCTACACATCATTAACATCTGACTTCAAGGTGTCATTAACACTTAGTTTCTCTATTATAATCTTCAGGGACTTTAAATTTATCTTCATGTCACAAGGAATGATGTTGATTCAGTCTACTAATAGCATCATCCTTACAAAATCTGAAGAGAAGGAAGCAGAAACCACCCTGGAGGCCATGATAAGACATATACATGCCAATGGTGGGAAATATATTCTCTGAAAATAGAAGAATCTGCTTAATCAATCAAGTTAAAACTGAGAATCAACATCCTCAGGATATTTACTTCAAAATGAGGAAATATTTTTTGGACCTTGTACTCTACGGAAGTTGGTGATGGACAGGGAGGCCTGGTATGATGCAATTCATGGGGTCGCAAAGAGTCGGACACAACTGAGCGACTGAACTGAACTGAACTGACTCTAAGGGAGAAGTAACATATTCTAGTAAATTCTTTAAACTTTGAAAGCAACTTAATACCAATTTGGATTGGCTGCTTCTGGAAAGACAGCAAGATGGCCAGAAAAGAGTTTTTGTGTGATCTAGACATAAAGCAATAGCAGGTCCTGGCACTGATACAGCATCCCATATGTGTCGTTTCTCCTGTAGTCTAGAATCAAATGAAACAGCAGTTAATGACTCAGCAGCAAAATATTTGCTGCTGGTCCCCATGACCCTAGATCATATTGTTTAGATATTTCAGTATTCAAGGGGACAATTTTCAATGTGTTTCCACTAGATTGGAAACTGAGATTGCAACCAGGTAAATAATCAGAAAAAGATGCTTTGGTGTTAGAGGTGATTTCTTCTTATAGGGAAAATAAGGTTGCTGCACAATCTTTGGGTTTAAGAAGTATAATGAAAGACCCTAGATGTTACCCATTTGTCCCAGCATGCCCAGAAGACTTTTTATTTTTTTTAATGAATTTGCAACTCTTTCAAGGCAGGACTGATATGGGAATACTGGACCACCTTACCTGTCTCCTGAAAACCCTGTATGCAGGTCAAGAAGCAACAGTTAGAACCAGGTAAAACAACTGATTGGTTCAATATTGAGAAAGGAGTATGACAGGGCTGTCTGCTGTCAACCTGCTTGTTTAATTTATACATTGAGCACATCATGAGAAATGCTGAGCTGGATGGATTACACCCTGGACTCAAGATAGGTGGGAAAAACATTAACAACATCAGATGTGTGGATGATACCACTCTAGTGGCAGAAAGCAAAGAGGAACTAAAGAGCTTCTAGATGAGGGTGAAGGAGGAGAGTGAAAGAGCTGGCTTAAAACTAAAAACTTAAAACTGTTTAAAAAAAAACTAATATCATGGCATCCAGCCCCATTCAGTTCAGTCCAATTCAGTCGCTCAGTCATGTCTGACTCTTTGTGACCCCATGAATCGCAGCACGCCAGGCCTCCCTTCCATCACCATCTCCCAGAGTTCACTAAAACTCACATCCATCAAGTTGGTGATGCCATCCAGACATCTCATCCTCTGTCATCCCCTTCTCCTCCTCACCCCAATCCCTCCCAGCATCAGAGTCTTTTCCAATGAGTCAACTCTTCACATGAGGTGGCCAAAGTACTGGAGTTTCAGCTTTAGCATCATTCCTTCCAAAGAACACCCAGGGCAGATCTCCTTCAGAATGGACTGGTTGGATCTCCTTGCAGTCCAAGGGACTCTCAAGAGTCTTCTCCAACACCATAGTTCAAAAGCATCAATCCTTCAGTGCTCAGCTTTCTTCACAGTCCAACTCTCACATCCATACATGACCACTGGAAAAACCATAGCCTCGACTAGATGGACCTTTGTTGGCAAAGTAATGTCTCTGCTTTTGAATACGCTATCTAGATTGGTCATAACTTTTCTTCCAAGGAGTAAGCGTCTTTTAATTTACTTAATGGCAAATAGAGGGGGAAAAGATGGAAGTAGCGACAGATTTTCTCTTCTTGGGCTCTAAAATCACTGTGGATGGTGACTGCAACCAAGAAATCAGAAGACATTTGCTTCTTGGCAGGAAAGCTATGACAAACCTAAAATGTGTGTTGAAAAGCAGAGACGTTACTCTGCTGACAAAGGTCCATATAGTCAAGGCTATGGCCAGGAACTGTTGTAAGAGCTGGACCATAAAGAAGCCAGAACACTGAAAAATTGATGCCTTCAAACCATGGTGCTGGAGAAGACTCCTGAAAGTTCCTTGGACAGCAAGGAGATCAAACCAGTAAATCTTAAGGGAAATCAACCCTGAATACTTGTTGAAAAGTTTGATGCTGAAGCTGAAACTCCAGTATTTTGGTCATCTGATGAGAACAGCTGACTCACTGGAAAAGATTGAGGGCAGAAGGAGAAGAGAGAGTCATAGGATAAGATGGCTGGATGATATCACCAATGCAATCGACATGAACTTGGGCAAACTTTAGGAGAGGTGAAGAACAGAGAGGCCCTGTATGCTCGGCCCATGGGGTTGCAAAGAGTTGGACATGACTGGGCGACTGAAAACAACAAAGGCAGGACTATCTAAAGCTCAGAACACTTTATAGGGAAAAGAACTACATTCATCTGAACACTCTGCCAGAGTAAATAGGTAACGTGAATTAATATAGCATCTAATCATATCCCCTTAAAAGAGACTGAACTTTTTGTTATGTGATTTCTTTGTAACAGTGGTATGATTACACAGGCCTAGGTAATCTTAGGCACAGGAAAATGGAATTTGGAATTCCAAGATAAAGTAAACTGAAAATTCTGATTCTGTCATTCACAAAAATTTGGGTTACAGATCTCTACAAGTCAGGTAATTGTATGAAAAAAATACTTCCAAAATCTATTGTAATAGAGTTTGTATGACATAGCCCATAGGTTCTTATATTATTTAACTACAGTTATCTCTATTATCCATTAAGCCTTAGGTAGTTATTGGATGGAAGAGAATAATATCTAATTTCAAAGCAAACATTTTTAAATATTTTAGTATTATTTCTCTAAGATATTATGTATACAGCACCATCTTTATTTTTCCTAACATCTAGGTACTTTTTAAAATTTAAATTTACAAATTATTTTAATTTATTCTATTTTCTTATTAAAATTAATACAGTCTTTTATAAATACTTTGTATTAATTTATAAGTTAATGTTGCATTCACATTTATTTTCCAAGAGTACTTCAACTGGGCCACATTCATGTCCCTGCGGCACACCTTGGAGATGCTCAGAATCATTTGAAGACTATGAATTGAATGGTTAAGTTTTCATTTCATAAAGCTGTTAAGTCAGTAAAATTGAGAATGTTATTGTTAATATTATACCATTTATACTCACTGGCTGGTAAATACTGATGAAATTCAAATTATGCATGTATCAGAAGACTGAATTGTTAAACTTCACCCAGCTGAAGTAATTTTAACAATCATGAGGAGCTGCAGGAACAACCCATCTCTGGGGAAAAGCAATACCTGTCACCCCTTGCCCCCAATTCCCCTATATAAATATGAATCTATGTTCATATTGTGCCAGCTGGCAGAGAATAAGAAAATAGCTCAGGTTGCCTTTGATACATTTCAAGTTGGAAAAGGGGACATGTTGCTTTGGTAAAGAAGAAATGGAAAGAAGTTAATACAAACAGATTTTTTAACTAGCATATTCATACCACGCTTTTATTTTCCTTTTTAAAATTGATTCTTATAGTTTTACTATAAAAAAATGCATAATAGAAGAAAATGGTAAAATAGAACAACCAAAAGCCACCATCTGCACATGATGTGCTTTATAATCTTTTACATTTATTCTAAAGTTAGATGACATTGCAGGATGAATTCTGTATCTTATTTTTAACCTAATATTATATTAAAGAATTTTCCATGTTGTCATCTCTCTTTTTTAATTTATAAAAGATATTATGCCTATGTATGATTTAATATTTTCAAACTTATACTCTTTACTAAACAAAAATACCACATTATTATTTTATTTTGTGTAATGAGATTCTCAGGGAAACTGAATTTGACATATGCATAAAAGAGAGAGCTATGGTTTCACCATTATTATCAAGCTGAGGATTTGGGAAAATTACTGAATCTCCCTTAGGTTCAGCCCCTTTATTAATTAGATGGAAACGTATTCCTAGTTCAGATGGTTTAGGTGAAGCTTAAACTAGACTATCTACAGACTCTGATGTCAAAGAGCTGATCCATCTCCTATTTTTTTTTTCATCTTTTTAGATGTTCTCTTTGAGAATTGACTAATCATAAATAAATGATTTATTTATTTCTATAACATTTTACACATAATAACATTAATTATATGTCACATTTGACAACTGTCTTTCAATGTTAAATTTTTGATGTTTCTCAATGCAGACTATTTCAAATATAGATTTTTAATTTTTTATCACATCAGATGTTAGGAAATAGTCATTTGAAAGTTTTGATAAAAATTCACTTTAATTTTCTTTTTAATTTTCACAGAGACTTAAAAATACAACTCATTGACACATTTATGAAACTCAAATAAACATGTGATGTTGAGGTAAGAATTTAAATTACTCTAAACAGTTCTTTTGTCACTTGGTAAACCAGTACCCTAAGGTACTTACTAAATAAGGATTCTCTTTTCTGTTGACTTATGACACTTTATGGGCTGTCTTTGGATCATCTCTTCATTTGATGCCAGTAGAACCTGTCTTTACCACAGCATTGTATTAGTTTGGTGCAAACGTAATTGTGGTTTCAGTCTGTGAATTGTAAATCATTATAACTAGGTTCAAGCACATCTTTAGTAATCAAAACAGGAACCTTTACAATAAACATTTTTACCAATGAGAAATAAGTGTGATTATTCCTATAGAATAAAAATCCATGCTTCGGGATTTGATGAACTCTTGGAAAGCATCTTCTGCATCCTGCTGGTTGTGGAAGCACTTTACCTGCAAAAAAGTGGTCAAGATGCTTGAAGAAGTGGTAGTTGGTTGGCAAGACGTCAGGTGTTTATGGTAGATGAGGCAAACCTTCATAGCCCAATTTGTTCAACTTTTGAAGTGTTGGTTGTGTGGCGTGCAGTCAGGCATTGTCGTGGAGAAGAATTGGGCTCATTCTGTTGACCAATGCTGGCTGCAGGCACTGAAGTTTTTGGTGCATCTCATGAATTTATCGAGCGTATTTCTCAGATGTGTAATGGTTTCATCAGAATTCAGAAAGCTGTCATGGATAAGATGGGCAACAGACCACCAAACAGTGACCATGACCTTTTTTTGGTGCAAGTGTAACTTTGGGAAGTGTTTTCGAGCTTCTCAGACCAACCACTGATCTGGTCATTGCTGGTTGTCATAAAATCTGCTTTTTTTCAAACATCACACAATCCAATCAAGAAATGGTTCATTGTTGTTTCACAGAATAAGAGAAGATGACACTTAAAAATGATGATTTGTTTTATTTTCTGTCAGCTCATGAGGCACCCATTTATCAAGCTTTTTCATCTTTCCAATATGCTTCAAATGCCGGATGACCTTAGAATAATCAACATTGAGTTCTTCGGCAACTTCTTGTGTAGTTATAAGAGGATCAACTTCAACGATTGCTCTTAATTGATCACTGTCAACTTCCAATGGCTGGCCACTACACTCTTCATCTTCAGGGCTCTGGTCTTCCTTGCAAAACTTCTTGAACCACCACCATACTGTATGTTTGTTAGCAGTTCCTGGACCAAATGCATTGTTGAGTTTGCAAGTTGTCTCTGCTGCTTTACAATCCATTTTTAACTCAAATGAGAAAATTACTCAAATTTGCTTTTTGTCTAACATCAGTTCTATACTCTAAAATAAATATAAAATAGTCAGCAAGTAATGTCATTAGCTAAAAATATAAAGCAGGGAATGTGCATTAAAATGATGCATAACATAACCATATTTATTTAAGAATGATTTCGATATCAAATGGCAAAGTTCAACAATGCAAAACCACAATTACTTTTGCACCAACCTAATAATGAGGCTAATCTTGATTCACCAACATGAAAACAGTTTTTTAGTCATTTCTGTGATAGATTTTATTTACTGTTGATTCATCATATATGGATCAGTGAAGGATAAATATAAAACCAGGTGTCCTGTGAAGATTCACCTCAACTCATAACAATGGTGGCCCAATTAGGAATTTTATATACATTTAGGAAGAATATTCATCAGAGATTATGGTGAAAGTTTTTATATCACCAAAGCCAAGACTGGGTCAGGGCTGGTCTTCCATAACAACAGGCTGATATTTGTTGAGGATTCATAATGAGCAGACCAAGTATTATTCTAAGTGCTTAACATGTATTATCATATTTTTCCTCAAAATAATCTTCAGATTATTTCCTAATGACCTAGATGCACAAAGATGGATTCTCAAAAAGCCAGAGGATACCATGAACAAGCAACTAAAATGTCTCAAAAAGACAAAAAAAAAAAAAAAGAATGTGAATAAAGAGATAGTAAATACAAAGAGGATTCCAACAGAAATTCTGGAGCTGAAAAATACCATAATTGGAATGTCAAATAAGGAAACTGATGCAGACGAGTGAGGATCACATATCTGGTAGGAGACAGAGCCAGAATAGGAATCTGTTAGAGTTCATGGTCTACCCAACTTGTCTACCTGACTACAAAAGAGCCCAGTGGACTTCAGGCTCCCTCTGTTCCCTTCACCTACACCATCCAGCCCCTCAGCCAAATGTTTACATTGTGAAAGAATCATTTTTTAAAGCTCTTGCCCTGCAAATGACAGTGAAAGAATCATCTTAGCAAAGAATTTTAATAGCTCTGGGAAAAAATGCAAACAGACTATAAACACATAAATAAAACTTAAAGAAAAAGATAGCATTTTCCCTAAAATATTATGACAGTTCTAAAAGATTTTACAACGCAAAATTATAGAACAAAGGACTACAAATCTCACAAGACACTGATTTTGGGGATCTTAAGAATATTCTGAAAATCCATAAGACAGTGTGGACTTTACCCGAAAACTCTTGGATTCATTCACTTTGAAATACTGCAGCTCAACAAAGCTACCATTAAAAAAATCACAACTAGAGACCAAGATATATAGGGAAACATCTCTTTCCCAGAATTTTATAAATTTTACCAGCCTCAATTAGGAAAATGAATGACCAAACAATTATGATGTAANCTTGGATTCATTAACTTTGAAATACTGCAGCTCAACAAAGCTACCATTAAAAAAATCACAACTAGAGACCAAGATATATAGGGAAACATCTCTTTCCCAGAATTTTATAAATTTTACCAGCCTCAATTAGGAAAATGAATGACCAAACAATTATGATGTAATCTTAAATTTAAAAAAAAGACATATACATCAAATTTCAAATACTATAATTCTAAGTGTATTTTACTGAAAAATAATCACCAAATATTAAAAGTTCTGACCCCAGATGGTAACATTATAGTGAATGTTTTTTTTTTCTTGATACTTA
>SJYV01033144.1:0-37430 GCA_006410875.1 Neotragus pygmaeus
CTGGTTATGGACGAGGAAGCCCGATGTGCTGCAGTCCATGTGGTTGCAAAGAGTCGGACACGGCTGAGCGACTGGGCTGATGTGACAGTTGGAGGGCGTGTGTGTGCTCAGGCCCGTCTGCCTCTCTGCCACCCCAGGGCCTGTGGCCCACCAGGCTCCTCTCTCCTGTTCACGGGCTTTCCCAGCAAGAATACTGGAGCGGGTGCCACTTCCTGCTCCAGAGCATCTTCCTGACCCTGGGACCATACACACATGTCTTGTCTCTCTTGTATTGGGAGGTGGATTCTTTACCACTGAGCCAGCTGGGAAGCCCAGAAGTGAAATAGAATCTGCAAATTAAAAGACAAAAGACTCCCTAGAAACCAAAGTGCAGGACCTGATGGCTTCACATGGGAATTCTACCAAACGAGCAAAGAACTTATACCAGTTCTACTAAAACTCTTCCAAAAGACTGAGGTGGAGGGAACACTCCTAAAGACACTCTGTGAAGCTACCATCACCCTGCTAGCAAAATCAGAGACGCTACAAAGAAAACTGTAGGCCAGTATCTGATGAATACGCTGTAGTTGTTTGATTCATCTTTGACGAATGTAGATGCAACAGTTCTCAACAAATTAGCAAGCCAAATCCAACAAGACATAAAAAGGGTCATACACAATGACCAAGTCAGATAAATCCCAGCACTGCAAAGATGGTTCAGCCTACGCAAAATGAATGTCACACACCACAGCAACAAAAGCAGACGAAAACGACGACCACATGATCCTCAGTGGACTCAAAAAATGCCTCTGCAAAAATTCAGCATCCACTCATGATTTTAAAAAACTTACGAAAGTGGGTATAGAGGGACTGTATCTCAACATAGTAAAAAGCTATGGCAAATCCACAGATAGTGTAATACTCAACAGTGAAAAACTGAAAGTCTTCCCCCTAAAATCTGTAACAAAGATAGAACTCACCACTTCTATTCGAGACAGTATTGCAAGTCCTAGCCACAATAAAAAGACAAGAAATAAGAGTATTTAAACTGGAGGGGAGTGGTGAAACTGTCATGATCTGCAGAGGACAAGACACTATATATAGAAAATGCTGCAGACTCCACACAAAAACTCCTAGAACTGAAAGATGAGTTCAGTAAGGCAGCAGCATACAAGATTAACACATAGAAATTGAGCATTTCTTACATTAAAAATGAAAAAAAGACATGTTTAAGAAAAACACTCCCTTTTAAAATTGCATCCCCCACCCAAAATACAGTACTTAGGAATAAAAAGGAAGTGAAAGAATTATACACTGAGAATTAATATAAAACATTAATAAAGGGTCCATCTGTTGTTCACCTCAAGCTATCACCAACATTGTTAATCAGCTATATCCCAATATAAAATAAAAGGTTTAAAACAATAAAAGGACTAAAAAATATTAATAACGGAAACTGAAGATGTTTGAAAGTGGGAAGATACCCCGAGCTCTCGGATTGAAAGAATGAGTGTTAAAACGGCCATACCACTCAAAGCAACCTACAGAGTTAATGTGATCTGTAGCAAATTACGCAGGACATTTTTCACAGCTAGAATAATCCTAAAACCTAGGTAGAAACATAAAGACCCAGAACTGCTAAAACCATCTTGAAGAAAAAGAACAAAGCAACTCACCCCAGTATTCTTGCCTGGGAAATCCCAGGACAGAGGAGCCTGATGGACTACAGTCCACAGGGTTTGAAGGAGTCAGACTCAGCAACTAAACAACAAGCTATCCTCTTAGATAACTTTCCCTGGGAAAGGACACTATTCTAAGATAAATGCTGCTGCCCATAAGCCAAGGCTTGGGTTTCCTTCGTTTTATTGTCTAATCAATAGGTGGTAGTGATGACAACCATCACATGTAATGTCCCGCCGAAGACAGTTACACCAGCAGTCTCGGCACAGACCGACAGGTTCACACCCCAGTCAACTGCTCAGCCGTCCCAGGTGGCACAGTGGGAAAGAACCCGCCTGCTAATCCGGGAGACACGGGAGACACGGGTCCCATCCCTGGGTGGGGAAGATCCCCTGGAGAAGGAAATGGAACCCACTCCAGTGTTCTTTCCTGGAGAATCCCAGGGACGGAGGAGCCTGGTGGGCCGCAGTCCATGGCGTCACAAAGAGCCCGACATGACTTAATCGACCAAACTGCAACAGTCCCGGCCCCGGTCAGACTCCTGAGAAGAGGCGCCTGTAAGAACACAGCCTGTCCACAAAGAAGGACCAGATGCAGCAGGAACCAGGTGTGCCAAGGACCAGCCCGGAGCAGCAGCGAGGCCTGGGGGAGGACACAGCCCTCGGGAAGGGCTGCAGGGTCCCCCAGACGCCCCCAAGGCCTGGGAATGCAGGTGGCACTCGCCGAGAAGCCCAAATGGGGCAGGCTGCCTGAAGCCGACCCTACCTGGTGTCTCCAAAATGGCAGGCCTGTGGAGACAGCGGGGTCAGTGGTCCTGAGCGCCAGGTCCCCGGGGAGGCTGTGCAGCTGGTCCCCAACCCGTTCCTCCTGGGGCTGCTCAGCCGAATGCAGAGACGCCAGGGCTTGTTCACAAGGCTGCGGAGCAGGAGATGGAACAGTCAGAGTCTGCCTCCCAAAAAGCCTGGGGCTGGGGCTTTTACAGGGTAAGGAATTAGGAAGCCGCACGTGGGGAGCGCGGGGAAAGGTGATTGGAAAAAGGTGTAGACTGGTTCGTCCACAGGGGCTCACGGGGCCTCAGGCCGCCCCACGTGCTGAAGGCCCCGGGCACTCGTGCAGGCCCAGCTGGAAGGGCCCTGGTCCCATCCAGCCGCAACCAGCTCAGTGCCACCCGGCACAGCTGACCCCCCCAGTTCCTAGGAAACAGCCCACAAAGGCAAGCACATTCCCGTGGAGGCACCGAGATGCCTGCAGGACACACAGGCCCCCACCGTCCTGAGGGTGCAGGCAGGGGAAGGGGGTCAGAGCCGGGTGAGCCGCAGGGGCCTGGGGGCGGCCGTGCTGCGGCCTCGGGGGGCCTGGGCATCCCCCGCACACGAGGCCCAGGCCAGCCGCTGGTCCCCGGGGTTCTCCGGGACCCTGGGCGCTCCCCGGCCGGTCTGGACGTGGACTGCAGGCACAGCTGCCCTGGGGCAGGGGGCGACGCTGCCCTGTTGGGGTCTCAGGCTCTCCCGAGTCCTTGGCTGCTTCCTCACCCCAGCAGGCCTGTGACGGGGGCCCGACCAGACAACCCGGGCACGCCGGGGGTCTCCGAGCAGGGCCTCTCCGGCCCCCGGCCCGGCCCCTGTGGGCTTCGGGCGCAGGGGAAGTGCCCTCCCCAGCGGGTGGGGGCGGCGGGTGAGTGTTCCCTGGGCGGGGCGCTCCCTTTGCTGGCTGCAGCTCTGACTCCCCCCGGGGCGCAGGCTCCTCCCGCTGCTCCCCCGCCCAGTGTCTGGAAGGCTCAGGGCAGCCCCCCTGTGACCCTGGCCCGCGGTCCCCCGTGGAGTCCTGCCCCCCTGCCCCACTTCCCTGACCCACGCCCCAGGGACCCACTGCCCACCCATTACTGCCCCATGGGCTGGAGCCCGCCCACCTCCAGCCCAGAAACCTGTTTCCCAGAGGTTCTTCAGGTTGCAATTTAAGAAACTCGGGATGCAAACTGTCAGGCATCCTTCCAGCTCTTTGGGTGAGATGAGGCTCCCAGGCATCAGGAATCACATGTCACCCACATCCTCATCCCCTCTGAGCTGGCCACTGCCTCCTGAGGGGGAGTGGAAGACCAGAAAGGCCAGGACACCTGCCCGGGACACACAGCGGCCGGCAGGCAGGTGGAGGGCGGCCGTCTGAGCGCGGAGCCTGTGGCCGGCAGGCTGCACCCCGCCCGTCTGCCCTCACGGCCTCTCTGGGAGGCCAGGGGACCAGATGCTGGTTGGGGGTCAGCCCGGCTCCTCTGGGCCAGCCCATCCTTGCTGGGTGGGTTTATACCCCGCCGCTCACTGACTGTCAGAAGGGCCTCTGTCCACTACATCCTGGGAGGTGGGATGGGGTGTCCCCATGGGCATCGAGCCTGCCTGACCTCTCCCGGTGTCTGCCTAGGAAATCTCCCCCTGCGCCTGGTGGGTATTCTGGTAGAAACCACGATGCCAGGGGCAAAGATGGCCCCCTCAGGCCCAACTGCCCTGGGACCGGGTTCCCAGGCCATGCCTGACTTCCAGTGAGGCTGAACAGAACCTGGAGCAGATAGAGGTTGCCGGCCGGGGCCAGAAAGGAGGGTGGGCGGGTGGCCCGCGCTCAGGAAGCCCGAAGCCCTGGTGGGAATGTGTCTATAGGCAAGACGGGGGCGTGCGGGAGGGCTGCACCTCCTGAGGGTCAGTAAGCTGCTTTGGGGATTTTCTAGAATTAAAGGCCTTCAGTTGCCTGTAGGAAGCCCTGACAGACCCAGGAGCGCCTGATGGGGGCGGTGGGGCAGGCTCCTCAGCCCCGCTCCTGCGGGCCTTCCCGTGCGGGTGTGGCCGCGGGCCCCACAGCCTTTCCCTGAGCCGCAAGCCGCCTGCAGGGCCGTGGATGGCTCCCGGCTCCACCGGGGTGCACACTGGGAGAATCCAGATGGGAGCCCGGAGGATGTGGGGAGCCCTGCAGGGTCCGGGGGGCTGTGGCTGCCCCTTCCCAGAAGTGCATAGATTCCTCCAGAGGCAGCCTGGGTGCTGGAGCAGACTCTCCCTGCAGGGGTCGGGGTGGGAGGACAGGCCGGCTCATGGACCCCCAGGCCTGCCACCCCCTCGGGCCCCGGTCACCCCTTCCTCCCCGACACCCAAACTGTCCCTTGGCAGGAAACCCCGCATTAGGGGCTCAGTTGTGCCACTGCCCCGACCCCCACCCCATCCTAACTCACCCACAGGGGCTGTGAATGGATGGGACCTTCTCCAGGGGCCTGCACTCCACCATCACAGACGATCAAGTGTAGATACGGCCGGCAGGGTGGCTCCTGACAGCGGAGAGATGTCCTCATGGAACAGGGAAACATGGATGCGGGCAGGCTAGGCGAGGCTGTCTGAGGGTCGGAGGTCTTCCACCCCAACGGAGGGACCCCCAGAAGCCGGGAGGAGGCCCACGCCCCAACACCTCTGTTAGGGGAAACATGCTGATTGAAACTGCCCTCCCTGGCCAGGCACCACGGTAACCACTTGCATGAGTTGTTTTACGACAGGAGGTCCTGGTAAGGAACACGGAACTAATAAGCCACCTCCCACCAGAAGCGTTCAGGAAAGGTCACCACATGTCCGACCACCTCCCAGAATCCTCCTCTCTGGCTTCCATGTTGGCTGAACAGGGCATGCACCACCAGGAAGGACCCTGAGTCAGAATGATTGGCTAAAGACAACCTGGAAACTCATCCTGTCGCCATGAAACCCGAGATGGCAAGCCACGTGGCAGAGCTGTTCTGGGTTCTCTCACCCTCCTGCTCTCTGCTCGGGCGCCCTTTCCCAATAAAATCTCTTGCTTTGTCAGCACACGTGTCTCCTCGGACGATTCATTTCCGAGTGTTAGACAAGAGCCCAGTTTCGGGCCCTGGAAGGGGTCCCCCTTCCTGCAACACCTCCATCGCAGACTTTTGACCTCTAGCATCCCGAGAGCGTACATTTCTGCCACTTAAGCTGCCCAGTTTGGGGCACTTTGTTAGGGCAGCCCCGGGCAGCTAGGACCCCTGCCAGGCTCATCTTGATGAATGATGGACCCGAGCGCAGAAAGACCAGTTGAGCTCCTGGTTCCGCTGCCAGAGCACAGGGGAGGTGGCCCAGAAAGGCCGCCCACGGAGCCCGCCTGCTCCCCTCCACCCCCTGCGCCCGTCTGCCCCCCTACCAGCCGGGCTGTGGATGAAGCAGGGCCGCTCTGGGAGGGTAAACAGGGGAGGGGGGCAGAGAGAGGCTGTTACTTCTCCAGGCGGAGGAGCTCAGCCCTGAAACTCCTGTGTAACAGACGCGTCGTGCTAGCTCTGAAGCCGCCGCCTGATGCCCAAGCCTGGTTCTTGAATCATCGAAGACGGACCTGCTTGTGCTGAAGCGCCCAGGGCCGTGTGTCGTGATGTTGGTGAGGCCTGATGAGTTTTGCAGGAGCGTGAGCTGCGGGGGCCCGGGGCTATGACCCACCCACTGCTCACAGCCTTTGACTGGCAAGAGGCTCCCCAGGAGCTCGATACAGCTCCTGTCCCCGCAAACAGCAGTGCGTTCGCCCTGCAGGTTGGGAGCCCCAGGGCATGAGGCCAAGTGGGGGTCCCGCCTCCTGGAGCAACGCCCCACCAGCTCTTCCTGTGGGATGTGAGAAGCCCACGGAGAGCAGGACCGGGCCGGGGTGGGGGGTTTGCCGGGGCTGGGGTGCAGCCACTCTCCCGGACCCCAGGCGTGTTCCTCCGTCTCTGCTTCTCCCAGCCTGAAGTGCCCGCCTCGTGCCCCGAGGGTCTGCTTGAGCTCCAGGGGCCAGAGAGGAGGAAGGAGAGGGCAGACGGGGCCTCTTGAGGGTGTCACGGGTGCTGGCTGCACCGTGGCAGCTCCGCATACCTGCCAGCGGCCAGAGACCCGTCCAGGAGAGTCCGGCCCGCGGCACTGGCTCCCGGGGGTGGTTCTGGGGGGTCATAGCTGATCCTCCAGCATGCTGGATGTTTGGGCCCAAAGCCTAGGCCCTGGGGACACCTGCTCAAGTCCCGTGGGGCTGTGTCCTTCAGTGCGGTGCTTCGTGCTTCTGTGTGTCCACACCATACCACCATCCTGGGGCTGGGGGTCTACGTTACGGAGAGCTACGATGGAGGCTGTGACCTGCTCAGGGCGCTCTGCTTCCAAACGTCACTCCCAAACCCTCAGGGGCTTCCGACCCTGGCCTGGGACACAGATGCATCTGCTTCCTAGGGTGATCCACTGAGATCCCAGGAAAGAGGGCTGAACAGAAGGGGACTGGAGGCATCCGCGGGTCAGTCGTTTGCTTGGAACCAAGACCATGAGACCCGTTTCCAGAAAGCCTGGCTCTGGACTGGGGGCTGGGCTTGCCCCCCTACACACACCCAGAGAATTGGGTTAGACCCTGGAGGGGGCCTGGGCGTCACCCCTCAAGAAAGAAGCACTGGCTGCGCTGCCTCAGGGCTGCAGCTGCCTTGCTGTGTGACTTGGGGCAGCTCCCTTGCCTTCTCTGGTCTCCTGACCCCCCGTCTATGTAGTGAGTGACGGGATTCAGACGGTGGTTGGCTTCTTTGAGCCTGTGGTTTGCAGAAGGGAGCCCAGGCGTCTCAGGGCCAGCGCCCGGTGGCCCGCCTGTCCTGATGCTCTGAGAAGATGCCCCTGGGAGGTGTGTCCCTGAGGCTGCCTCTTCCTCCAGCCTCAGGGTCCCTGCTTCCACTCAGCAGCTCTCCCGAAACCTTTCTCTCAGGGACGCCAGGTGAAGATGAGAGCCTCGGCTTTGGACGGAACGTGTGTCTCCCTCCCGCCCCAAGTTCACCTGTTGAAGCTCTAACGCTCACAGGATGGTCCTGGAGACGGACCTTTGGGAGGTAGCTGGTACAGATGAGGCCCCACGATGGGACTGGTGGTGGTGGTGAAGTTGCTAAGTCATGTTCGATTCTTGCGACCCCATGGACTGTGGCCCGCCAGGCTCCTCTGTCCATGGGGATTCTTCAGGCAAGAAAACTGGAGTGGATTGCCACTTCCTCCTCCAGTACGGTGGGGTTAGGGGCTTTATAAGACGAAGAAAGGCCTGAGCTCCCCCTGTCCCTCTTGGGTGCAGACGCAGCCAGAGGATTCACCTGTGAACCAGGAGGAGGGTTCTCCCTGGGAATCTAACTTGCAGCTCCCTGGTGGTCAGCTTCCAGCCTCCAGAGCTCTGAGAACTCGGCTCCTGTGGCCCAAGTCACCAGCAGACTGCTACCCGCCCCCGGCAGGGCCGGCAGAGGCGGCTTCCTCAGGGCTCCCGGGGCCGGGGGTCAGCTGCCCTTGTGCGTGCCCAGTGGCTGCCAGAGGCAGGTGGGGAGCAGGACAGCCCTGTCGTGGGTGGGGGCTTAGGGGTGCCATGGCAGGGGCTGGGGCAGGGCTGCATGTGGGGCTCCCACATAACTGCCGAGGGGAACCTGTTAGGCTCTTCCAAGCTGGTCCTACATTGGAAGTGGGGGCAGAATTCAGTGTGTACACACGGCCTGGACGTCCTCAGCGTCCACACCGGGTGCCAACAGGCTTCCTGCTCTTTCCTCCTGCGACTGGCCTGAGAGCGCACAGCCACGAGCTGCCCGAGGAGGGCCAAGGGCCTCCCTGAGAGGCCCCTCCAGCCTCTCCTGGGACCCTGAGGTTTCTAATGGGTTTCGGGGAGGTGACCGATCCTTCGTGAGATCATTTTTCTGGGACTGCCAGGTCAGGCAAGAGAGGAAGGGGCTTGCTTCCAGGCCAGGGGTACACATGGCCCCTGCCCACCTCCACGGCACCTCTGTGACAGGTAGGCTCACCCCAGGAGATGCTGTGGAGGAGAAACGTCCCAGGTCAGAGCTGTGCTCCCTGTGCAGGGCTCCGGAGCACCACAGCTTTGTGGTCTCACTCCAACATTTAAAAGCTAATTTAAACTTTTCCAGTGGTCATGTATGGATATGACAGTTGGACTGTGAAAAAGGCTGAGCGCCAAAGAATTGATGCTTTTGAACTGTGGTGTTGGAGAAGACTCTTGAGAGTCCCTTGGACTGCAAGGAGATCCAACCAGTCCATTCTGAAGGAGATCAGCCCTGGGATTTCTTCGGAACGAATGATGCTGAAGCTGAAACTCCAGTACTTTGGCCACCTCTTGCGAAGAGTTGACTCATTGGNGTCTCGTCCCCCGTCGCCCCCTTAAGCCCTGCTCATCCCACCCGATGTGTTCCCGACCGCCTCCCAGGACCGGGCCCAGCAGCAAGTCCCTGCAGAGTGGGAAGACTGGGCGTGTGGCTCTCCTCTGTCGGGGGGCAGGGGGTGTCTTGGGCCAGCCCTGTACCTGTAAGCTGTAATTAGCCTTTCCCTTAATGAGCTGTGTGATGAGCTCTGCCGTGTGCTGGAAATGGACTTTTTCTGTTGAAAGAAAGAGGACAGGGTCTGTCAGCCCGTGGCAGAGCGGAGGGCAACGTTCCCCGCAGCCCCCAGGGCCAGGCGCTCACCGTCCGCGGTTGCGTGGATGACCAGGAACTGCTGCCCTTCCAGCGCGGACACCCGGTGCGCCACCTTGGCCATCTGCAAGCGGGGAGGGGGTCAGCACGGGGCCTGGCCGGGCGCTCTCTCCCTGCCCTGGCGGCCTCACCCGATCAAGAGGACGGGGCAGGAGATGAGGGGTGGGGGGGAGGGAGGGCAGGGAGACAGGGTCCCCTCCCCCTGCAGGAAGCCTGGGGCTGCCATCCCGCCGGGAGTGACACGCTGGCCGGAACGCTGGCCGTGTGGGGGTTTCAGTCCTGAAGCCTCAGTGGCCTCCGGAGCCCCAGGTGAGGAGAGGCCTGGGTGACCTCCGCTCTCAGCTGCTGCGCGGGGACTGGGGGGGTGGGTCAGAGGCACGTCCTGCCTGCTCCCTCCCATCCAGGGCTCACTCTCGCCCAGAGCAGAAGCAGCCTTGAGGGCAGAGTCCATACGCCAGCCTATGGGCCCCAGGACAGACTCCCCACCCAAGCCTTCCCCGCTTCCTCCTCTGCCCTCCGGCTCCAGATGGACAGCCAGATGCACCTGGGAGAGGGCTCGTTCAACCACGTCTTCAGGGGTGGGGCCAGGGGCTTTCTCAGAGGGAGCTGTGCTGGGACGCAGGCTGGCAGAGGGCTAAGAGGGGGCCGTCCCAAGCGGCAGCCGCGACCAGACGTACCTCGTACGCTCGGTTGTCAAGTCCATAGAGGCCCAGGTACCTCTCGGAAAATGCAGACGCTGGACGGAAGCAGAGGGGAGTGTTAGCCCTTGGCCTCGGCCCCTCGGGCTGTGAAATAGCTGGAGTAAAGCCCCTGGAGAGCCTCACTGAATTTGAAAACACAGAGTATGTTGCGTGTATTTCACGGGGCGATCATTCTAGGTTATTAAAATCTGGAATTAGGTGAGTTCCTGTATGGTTTTTAGCTGAAATGTGCACGAATCACTTTCCAAAGATGAAAGCGTCGGCCATGAGCCTGTGGGCCCCCAGCCCCTGTTGCTGTGTCCCTGCGTGCAGCTGGGGCTGATGGCCGAGCCTCCCTGCGGCCCTGACCCAAGTGCCGGCTCTCAGAGCCCTCGGAGAAGGCCCGTCCCACACTTAAACCAGCGGTGATGTCACAGAACCATTAGCGTTCGGGGAAAAGAGGCTGGCTGACCAAAGGGCAGGGACGTTGGGAGCCTCGGGCCCGGATCAGTGACCAGAGAGCCAGGTCCGGGCGGACGGGGGCCGGCTCCCACACCTGGGGTCGGATGGTGGAGGGGGGCCACAGGTGCGGGGAGCAGGGAGGGGCGGGCCCCTAGGACCCTCGGCTGCGAACACCCCCAGGTTGAGAGAGACACGGCTCGGGCTCTGCCAGCTGACCCTGGGCACAAGCAGAAGGCTGGCACTGGGGGTGGCGTGCAGGGAGCCCCTTCCCTCTGCTCCCATGATGCCCATGCTGCAGGTGGACCGCTGGGCAGGTTTCAGCTCCTGGTCTCACGTCGGGGAGGACGGTTGAGGGATGTGGGTGGGTCAGTCCCTTTCAGAAAAAGCATCTTGGAAACCCCCCTGCCCCGCACTCCCGACCTAGACTGTCTGCCAGGCANAGAGGGGGCCGTCCCAAGCGGCAGCCGCGACCAGACGTACCTCGTACGCTCGGTTGTCAAGTCCATAGAGGCCCAGGTACCTCTCGGAAAATGCAGACGCTGGACGGAAGCAGAGGGGAGTGTTAGCCCTTGGCCTCGGCCCCTCGGGCTGTGAAATAGCTGGAGTAAAGCCCCTGGAGACCCTCACTGAATTTGAAAACACAGAGTATGTTGCGTGTATTTCACGGGGCGATCATTCTAGGTTATTAAAATCTGGAATTAGGTGAGTTCCTGTATGGTTTTTAGCTGAAATGTGCACGAATCACTTTCCAAAGATGAAAGCGTCGGCCATGAGCCTGTGGGCCCCCAGCCCCTGTTGCTGTGTCCCTGCGTGCAGCTGGGGCTGATGGCCGAGCCTCCCTGCGGCCCTGACCCAAGTGCCGGCTCTCAGAGCCCTCGGAGAAGGCCCGTCCCACACTTAAACCAGCGGTGATGTCACAGAACCATTAGCGTTCGGGGAAAAGAGGCTGGCTGACCAAAGGGCAGGGACGTTGGGAGCCTCGGGCCCGGATCAGTGACCAGAGAGCCAGGTCCGGGCGGACGGGGGCCGGCTCCCACACCGGGGGTCGGATGGTGGAGGGGGGGCCACAGNTTAGCGTTCGGGGAAAAGAGGCTGGCTGACCAAAGGGCAGGGACGTTGGGAGCCTCGGGCCCGGATCAGTGACCAGAGAGCCAGGTCCGGGCGGACGGGGGCCGGCTCCCACACCTGGGGTCGGATGGTGGAGGGGGGCCACAGGTGCGGGGAGCAGGGAGGGGCGGGCCCCTAGGACCCTCGGCTGCGAACACCCCCAGGTTGAGAGAGACACGGCTCGGACTCTGCCAGCTGACCCTGGGCACAAGCAGAAGGCTGGCACTGGGGGTGGCGTGCAGGGAGCCCCTTCCCTCTGCTCCCATGATGCCCATGCTGCAGGTGGACCGCTGGGCAGGTTTCAGCTCCTGGTCTCACGTCGGGGAGGACGGTTGAGGGATGTGGGTGGGTCAGTCCCTTTCAGAAAAAGCATCTTGGAAACCCCCCTGCCCCGCACTCCCGACCTAGACTGTCTGCCAGGCATCACCGCTGCCCACACCTCCCCGAGGGATATCAGATGGGGCCCTGGGGTGTGGCACGGGGAGGGTGTGTGCCCGCCTCGTCAGGACCCTCACCGTAGAGCTTGAAATCCGTGATGGGGGAGAGCGCGGAGCCGCAGCTGAAGACTGGGGCCTGGCCGTCGCCCTTGGCCGGGAGGAGGTAGGTGCTCAGGTACCCGCCGTAGTCCTGGGGGCGGGGGCAGACAGGGGGCAGGGCTCAGCAGCGCTGCCATGGGGCCCTTTCTTACACCCGTGGCAGATTCACGTCCTGTCGATGTATGGCAAAGCCAATACAATGTTGCAAAGTAACTTGCCTCCAATTAAAATAAGTAAATATTTTAAAAGGTCGACATTAAACATCTCCAGGGAAAGCAAAAAGAGGGAAAGCAAACACCTCTCCAGCTAAATGCACCATGAGGCGAGCACCCTTCTGGGGCCTCATGTTCATGCCCCGTGAAGGCGGAATCTGATGGCCACGTGGAGTGTGACCGTGCGCTAGAGAACCCTTGTGCACGTGCATGACTGTTGCGTGCTTTCAGTCCGGCGCCTCCAGCGTACCATTGCTTGCAGCCTTCCCTGTCTACAGACAGAGTCAACCTATTTTCTCTGATTTTTTTTTTTTGGCTGTACCAGGTCTTAGCTGTGACCTGCACGATCTAGTGCCCTGGGAATGGACCAAATCCAGGCCCCCTGCACTGGGAGTGTGGCCTCTTAGCCGCTGGACCGCCAGGGAAATCCCCATTTTCTGTGCTTCTGAGGACCGGCCCCTGAGGAGTCAACGTCAAAGGGCTTGGGCATGGGTTGCCACGTTGCTCGGCTCAGGGGTCTACATGGGACAGATGTCCACACGTGTCCGGCATGTGGCCAGTCCTTCGTATCCAGTGTGGCCCTCGCTCTGGGGTTGAGATGGAAGACCACAGTGTGAGCCTCCTGGGGAGAGTGAGCAGGACACCGGGCCTGCTGTGGGTGCAGGTTGGCATTCCCTTATCATATGATTTGTACACTCCTTGGTATTTAAGGAGCTGGAAACTTAGATGTCCACAGAAACCTGCACAGGGATGATGTTTTATTTGTCCACAGCGACTTGGAAGCCACCAAAATGCCCTCCAGTAGGTGAGTGGATAAAGCATGGTGCATTCAGGCAGTGACTGGTACTAGAAAGCAATGCGCTGTGAAGCGGAAAAGAGACATGGAGGAGCCAAGTGAGAGAAGGCAATCTGACAAGGGCCACACTGTAGGACCCCGGCGCTATGATGTGCTGGAGAAAGTGAGCCGCCGTCCAGTCAGTCAGTCCTGTCTGACTGTTTGCAATCCCATGGACTGCAGCACGCCAGGCTTCCCTGTCCTTCACCATCTCCCGGAGCTTGCTCAAACTCATGTCCATTGAGTCGGTGATGCCATCCAACCATCTCACCCTCTGTTACCTCCTTCCCTTCCTGCCCTCAATCTTTCCAGCATCAGGGTCTTTTCCAATGAGTTAGCTCTTCCCCTGTGGTGGCCAAAGCACTGGTTTCAGCTTCACCATCAGTCCTTCCAATGAATACTCAGAACTGATCTCCTTTAGGATGGACTGGTTGGATCTCCTTGCAGTCCAAGGGACTCTCAAGAGTCTTCTCCAGCACCACAGTTCAAAGGGATCAATTCTTCGGTGCTCAGCTTTCTTTATGGTCCAACTCTCACATCCGTACATGACGACTGGAAAAACCATAGCTTTGAATAGACAGACTTTTGTTGGCAAAGTGATGTCTCTGCTTTTTAATACACTGGAGAAGGAAATGGCAACCCACTCCAGCACTCTTGCCTGGGAAATCCCATGGCCAGGGGAGCCTGGTGAGCTGAAGTCCATGGGGCCGCAAAGTGTCGGACACGCCTGAGTGACTGCATCGGGGCAGGGGAGAGGCGTGAGCAGGTGCACACAGGGACCCTGCGGCTGCCCTGGCAGCCCTTCAGTCAGGGACACCTGGCATCGTACGTGCGTCTCTTCAGAGGAACAAACCGTGCATACATGTGTCCGAACCTGCAGACGGTGCAGCCCCAGGAGTGAGCCCTGTGTGAACTTCGGGTTCTGGGTGATCACGGTCCGTCAGTGCAGGTTCACCGAGTGTGAAAAGAAAGGTAGCGAGTGGCAGTGATGGTGATGGCGGAGGCTGTGCAGCTTATGAGCAAACTGCTCAAGTTTGTGGTGGACCTGAAACTGCTTTAAACAAAGTCTTGCGAAAAAAAAAAAAAAGTGTGGAACACATCTTTCCCGGAGGACTCAGGGCCTTCTAGGATCTCAGCGAGCGTGTTCTGGGCCCCGGCACCACGCTGTCCTTGGGCGTGAGCTGAAGTCCAGAGGCAGAGCTGCAGGACGCAGCCCGGCCGGCCACCTGCAGCTCCGTCGGGCCCGCCCCGGCTCCGGGAGCTCCTGGGCTTCATGATGAGGGGACACGGAGCCTGGGCGGGGCCACACTCACACAGGTGGGCCCGAGAAGGAACTCAGGGGACTTCCCTGGTGCACCAGCAGGTAAGAATTCGCCTTGCAAATGTAACTAAGATCCCACATGCCTTGCAGCAATTAAAGCCCAAACTGCAAGTCCCGAGCCCTGGAACTTTAACTAGGGTTCAAGGGGCACGACACAAGGTCCCACAGGCTGCAACTAAGACCTGATGCAGCCCAGTCAAAAATAATTGTACAAAAAAGGAAGAAAGGGGAGTGTGCCCACCAGCTACGGGGATCAGCGGTTTGTTCCTCTGAAGAGACGCAGTCACTGAGCCCATGAGCCTCTCTCTGAGGCACCACTCAGAGAGGCCAGGGACCCACTGGGCACAGCGGCCGAGGAAGGTGCAGGGGCCGGGGCTGGGTCCAGGCGCCCGCCGTGGGGAGGGGCTGGGGACGCAGGCCAGGCTCCTGGCAGCGGGGGGAATGCTGGGGGAGATTCCCAGGCGGGACAGCGGCTGAGCCCAGCCCGGAGCCTGGCCTTGAGCTGTGGCCAGTCTGCTGCGCAGGAACGTCTCCGTGGGGGCGGTCGGTAGGGCCATCACGGCAAGGTCTGCTTTGGGTCATCCAGCCTCCTTGGAGCCTCACAGGCTGGGAGTGGGCTTCCGCTAGGACGGACTGAGCTGAAGGCTGTCCAGACTCAGGTCCGGCCCCGGGGCGGGCCCTTTACCACCGCACCTCCTGGGGCATTCTGGGACCCTCCACGGGGCGGTGTTGCATCTCTGATGCATGAGGCTCCCGGGCAGCGCTGGGCTCAGAGGTGATGACCCAAGAGGTTGCCCTCTGGTTACCGTTCAAACCCCCACCTGCCGTGAGGCCACCCCAGGCCCCCCTGTGGGCTGTTCTCTCAGCGGGAGGACGGTTCTGCCTGTCCCTCTGTGCTCCTGCCGTGAGCCCAAGAGCCCATGGTCCAGGCAGCCTCAGCACGGTGGGGAGGGCACCACAGTGACAGGAGGTGGTCCTCCGGGGACCCGAGGCCCAGTCACAGGCCTCACGCCCAGCTCCGGCCCGCGGAGGAGGGGCACCCGTGGACGCCGCTCTGGTGTGACAGCGCAGGGTGTGAGTCGCCCCACCCACTCCCTTCCTTGTAAGGGAACCTAGTCAATGAGCATGGAGGAAGAAAGTGAAAGTGACGTCGCTCAGTCGGGTCTGCGCACACGCAGATTCAGTGCTGCACGTTGCAGGCAGACTCTTTACCAGCTGAGGGAAGCCAGTACTGCTCATCGAGACACAGACACAGAGACCCCCGCCTCCCCTGCCCCAGGGCGCCACCCCCAGAACCCAGCAGGCTGGTCCTGAAAGCAGTCAGGAGCCTCACGGAGCATGCCCAAGGGATCTGCTTCTTACTGCCTTCCCTTCCAGATGACGTGAGAAGCTCCCGAGGCTGCTCAGATGAAGACCCTCCAACTCCCACCTCAACCCCTGCGCCAGGCTGAACATCCAAACTCTTTTTAAAAAAGAACCGCNAGGGGACGACAGAGGATGAGATGGTTGGATGGCATCACCGACTCAATGGACATGAGTCTGAGTAAGCTCCAGGAGATGGCGAAGGTATCCAAGTGAAAGACAAAGCTACAGTCCAGGAAAAATTAAACGATGTGGCAGAAAGTAGGGCATGAGACGACACGGGGTCTGCAGTCAGCACCATTTACGCAGTGATCCTGCACCTCTGACGGCTGATCTAACCAGGCAGCTGATGTCACATGCCTGGGAGAATGATGGTCCTCACGTGTGACAACCAGAAGTCAAGTGATAAGCAGTCGTGACATGATGACACCCGTGTTCAGAAAGGTGGAAGCAAACGCTGGATGAAGGAGGTGAGGGGGCTGAGGGTGGCTGCCTCTGCAAAGCAGGGCTGGTGGGAGGGTTGGGTGAAGGGCAAGGGAACTGGTGTGGTTGACGTATGCATTTGTTATGGGTTGAATTCTGCAAAATATGTTGGATTTCTAACCCCCCAAACCTCAGTGTGGGACCACACCTTTTGACAAGGCCCACTGCCGATGTAATGAGTAAGTTAGGATGAGGTCACGCTAGAGTGGTATCCTTCTAAGAGGAGAAGAGACACAGAGGCCTCGGGAGGACACAGCCTGTGAAGACACAGGATCGCAGGGATGGATGTACAAGCTGAAGACTGCCAGCATCCACGGGCGCGGGAAGAGCAGGCAGGACCCTCCCCGCCAGGCGTTAGAGGGAACGCAGCCCTGCCCACACCCGATCCTGGCTTCCAGCCCTAGGAGACGCAACATGTAACACCTTGGCATGTTTAAAACATGGTGCAGGTGCCATAGGGCAGCCTGGCAGACTTCAGGTCTCTCACACACACACACACACACACACACACACACACACACACACACTCACACACACAGCCTAGGCCGGCCTGCAAAGCACGGTGGCCGTGCCCACACAGTAGAACCACTGAAGACCCCTCTCCAAGTTTCTGAATTCTCTCCTCATGACCCCAGTCCCTGATACGCTGATGAGGCTCGAGGACCATCTGGTGAAAAGGCCCACCCGGTCCCAGCGGGGTTCGGCAGCACGGCTGGATGTCCGGAGCACAGGGGCTGGGACTGTGTCTGCGGAGACCCCGGTGTGCACCCCCAGGGGCCTCGGTGCTGGGGTCTCGGCTCCATTTCAGTTCATAAACCACCTCGGACTTTTCCTCGCAGCCCCGTGTGCGCATCCACAGGCAGCCTGCGATCTCTGGCGACCGGCCCTGCAGCCACTTTACCTGGAGGGTCATTTCCTGAGCTCAAACCACGCGTCACGGTCACGATCCTCACCTGTAAAGCGCTTGGGAGGCTTCTGGGAAGACAGTGTTTTCCAACATCAAATATTTTTATGATCTTGTTGCTACGTGTGCTCAGTTGTGTCCGACTCTGCGACCCCATGGACTACAGCCTGCCAGCCTCCTCTGACCGTGGGGTTCTCCAGGCAAGAAGACCGGAGTGGGCTGTCATTTCCTTCTCCAGGGAATCTTCCCCACCCGGGGATCGAACCCGTGTCTCCTGCATCTCTGCACTGGCAGGCAGATACTTTACTGCACCACGACTATGCCCACTGATTACCAGGCAGTGCCATGTGCTGGCCCTTTCCAGGGCAGCGGTGGGGCCTCCCGACGGGGGAGCACGGTGTGGGCTCCGGGAGCACGTCTCGCCTCCCGGACGCTCTCAGGTGCAGCGCAGGGCAGGGCGTCCTTCTCGAGGGAGCAGGTGCAGCACTCAGCTCCACCCCAGGGTCTGCAGAGGCCCCGTGTGAGGAGAGAGAGATTCTGGCCTCCAGAGGCACGTCTGGGGATGGCAGGCTGACCCCAGAGCGGCAGTGCTCACAGCTTCCAGCCTTCCCCATGTCCACGCCATCTCCGGCTGTTCCCACCAGTGGCCGGGGGGGCCCCGCTAGCCCCTGTCAGCCTGGCAGAGACGCTCAGGGTCCAGGTGCCCGGGAAGCCGACTCCTCCCTCCGTCTGTCCTTCCCCATGTCGGATCCCCACAGTCGGAGGGCTCTGCCCCGCTGTGCTCCAGCCCGCGTTCTGCACAGACACGCCTCCTGCACGTCCGAGTGTGTCCAGGCACCGCTTCCCAGGGACCCACGCTGACGCAGGCGTCACGGATCACAGGGCTGCTCCCAGCACTTTTGGAGCTGGGGAACCTCACAGCCAGAGACTTGGTGAGACGCAAGTGCGGGGTGGGCGGGAGAGATGTGCCATGAAGACTGCCCTTCCCTGCGCGCGTGGCAGCAGCAGAACGTTGGGAGGGACGCAGGGCGTGGGGCCCAGCCCACTCTCCTGACGTGTCCATGTCCGTCCCCCTGGTCCTCACCATCTCCCAGAGTTTGCCCAAGTTCATGTCCATTGAATTGGTGATGCGATCTAACCATCTCATCCCCTGTTACCCCTTTCCCTTTTTGCCCTCAATTTCCCCAGCATCAGGGTCTGTTCCAATGAGTCGGCCCTTTGCCTCACGTGGCCAAAATACTGGAGCTTCAGCTTCAGCATCAGTCCTTCCAATGAGTATTCAGGACTGATTTCTTTTAGGATGGACTGGTTGGATCTCCTTGCAGTCCAAGGGACTCTCAAGAGTCTTCTCCAACACCACAGGTCAAAAACATCAATTACTCTAGCGCTCAGCCTTCTTTATGGTCCAACTCTCCTATCTGTACACGACTACTGGAAAGACCATTTGACCTTTGTCTGCAAAATGATGTCTTAGCTTTTTAACATGCCCTCTGGGTTTGCCACAGCTTTCGGTTACTCCTCTCTCCTTAAATCTCCCTGTTTGAATGTTTCCTGCCAGGACTCTCCCCCAGAAAACTTGCTACGCTGCTGCCAGGATCTCGGTTCTGAAGATGAAGGTGACTTTGTCACCTCCTGGCTGAAAACCCTCTGGGGGGACGCCGCTGCTTGGAGAGCAGGCGGCAGCTCGGAGGACGGGAGGGGAGGCACCCAGTCCAGCCGCCCACCCCTCCCCATGTCCCCGGCTTACATGCCGTGTGGTATTTACAGTGGGGGGGGGCCCTGAACTGCCTGCACCCCCGCATCACCTCGACCTTCACTCACAGTATTTTCCATGTGGAACGTGCATCTCTCATTTCCTGCGGACACGTCCTTATTTATTAATCCTTTGAGGTGAGGTTCTGGCTGGAAGCTACCTCCTTGCAGGAGCCCCTCCGGGCAAGGCTGTGCTCCCCGCTGATGCCCTGAGTGCCAGTTCACAAGCCTGGCTCCTCCGTGGAAGGAGAGACCTGCTGGGCTCCCAGACCAGGGGTGGGGAGCTCCGGGGAGTGAGCAAGGGGGGCTGGCCTCATGGTTCCTTAAACCGAGAAAACCAGGCTACGTCTTTCTAATGAGAATACAGACCCAGATGCTAAGAGAGCTGAGTAAACTTCCCACGGCTCCAGGCTCGTGGGGAGCAGCCTCCCGAGGTCCACGTGGCTGGGGTGGCTTGTGCTCCTGACCCCAGAAGCCTCAGTGGCTTAAGAGATGGCCGATTTTTCTATTTTACTATTATTTTCCTGGAACTGGTTCTGCCGTTTTTGAACAGATGGCCGATCAATCCCTTATTTTTGGAAACACCGTGGGTGTGAAACAGCCGTGCGCCCTCTGTCCCTGCTCGGAGTGGGGCGGCCAGGCTAGCCACGCCGGCGGGGTGCACGAAGGATGCCGCATCCTCCGCCGGGGCCTCTGGGCTTTGGGGGGCGCGTCAGACCAGGNATCAATCCCTTATTTTTGGAAACACCGTGGGTGTGAAACAGCCGTGCGCCCTCTGTCCCTGCTCGGAGTGGGGCGGCCAGGCTAGCCACGCCGGCGGGGTGCACGAAGGACGCCGCATCCTCCGCCGGGGCCTCTGGGCTTTGGGGGGCTCGTTAGACCAGGGAAGGTGAGGGCAGGGGGCAGCGGCAGGTGGGGAGGGACAAGGAAAGGGGGGCTCAGGGGAGGGGGCTCTGCCACCACCCGGTCACACCTCTGCTCCCCCCGAGCCCCGCCGGGGCCTCACGCTTCTCCCCTGGAGACGCTGCAGCACCGGTGCCGACCAGGCGCCACCCGCTCCTCCTCCTCCCCTCCTGGCCGAGCTGTCACTCGCCCTTCTTTCCGCTGCCCAGCTCTCCGGGTCTCGGGAGTCGGGGGTGGGCTGCCCCTCTGCTCTCGTGGGTGATTGGTTCTGGGCTCCTGGGAGGCTCCTCCCTTCCTTTCTGAAGGTTTTTGTAAGTGGATCAAGGTGCTGAAGGCAGGTGCTCTGGCAGCCATCCTGTGAGCTTGAGGAGCAGAGGCTCAGCGGTGCTCCATGCTTGGCTGAGATGAGAGCCAGAGGGAGCAGGCCTGAGGCAGACCCTCACCACTGGGTCTCCAGAGACAGACCTGATGCCTGACGCCCGTCTGGACTCCAGAGCCAATATGGTGCCGTGGCTATAAAGCACATTTGATGTTGCGTGTGTGTTTGTGTGTGCTGTTGATTTTCAGGCAAAAGTATGGCAATGATGTGCCTTCCCAGATTCTGGGGTCCTCAGCCGTCTCTCCCGCCCTATTTTCTGCCTGTAGCATGTGAAGGCCCGGCCGCATAGCCTGTCTCTCCCCCAGCTCACAACTCCCTTGAGGAGAGGGTGCCGTTCACTCACTCACTCACTCACGGTTTCATCCACTTAATATTTACTTACTGAGTACAGTTCACATGTACATACACATCACATGTATGCACACGTCACATGACATCAATCTTTCTAAAAACAAGAGAGAAAATGTTCTGAAAAGTCAGTAGCGTGAAATCACGTAAACCCCCAGAGCGCAGTCGTGATGACTCATGGGCTGGGATGTCACGCTGTCTTGCTGCCCTTCAGTCAGCAAACACTGATCCACGTGGGCGCTATATCACACTCTCCGAGGCCCAGGGTGCAGCACCACGCACCCGGATCTCAAGGAGGATGACCGCCGTGCCCACGCCCTTCCCATCCCTGCAGCACCTGAGTCTGTGCGTCTCATGCCTCTCCCACGTGAAGTCTGCCGCGTATGCGGTAACCTGGGAAGACCCCACCTTGGCCTATGTGCCCGCAGGCCAGTGAGCGGCACAGGTCCCTGATGGCTCTCATTCCGGGGCGACGATAACATCCACTCAACACCTTTGCTCCTCGGCCCCTTCTGTCCCCGGAGACTCTACCAGCCCTGCCTTCGCGAGCAGGACGTGGGAGAACCATAAAACATGTGGAGCGGGGCTTCCGACCTGCCTGCTGCACACCTTTCTCAGGAAGGAGGTGACCAGCCACGTGGGTCACCTTCTCTCTCCCTCTCCCTGCCCTCCCCGCACGACCAGTGGGCAAGGTCCATGACCACAGCGCCCGGAACCCACAAAGACCCACGTCACGGTCTCTGCACCTAGTCGCAATCAGCAAAGCTGAAAGGCCACCACCCGCGCAACAACTAGGCCCCTGGCCTTTGGGAGCGTATTCCTAGCAGGAATTCACTGGGGAATCATCAGAGACTTCTGGGGGTGCCAGCAAAGTGCAGGTGGAAAGAAGGCCGCGACGCACCCCGGGTAGAGACGCGCCCCCCCAGCCCGGTTCCAACGGCGCCGTCGGGGTGCTCACCGCACGGCCTCCATCTGGTCCTTCTCCTCCAGGGAGCCCAGCCTCCGCCTCACCTCGTGCAGCAGCCTGGTGCCCTGGAAGCCGCTGCCGCGGCCATCGCACTTCACCACCACGGCCCCGTGGCTGCTCACCATCACCGTCTCCCAGGTCATCGCAAACTTCTCGGCCACACTCTGGCTCCCCGGGGTGCCGTCCCTGGAAGAGACAGGCCAGGCCTGAGCACGCAGCCGCGGGGCGGGGGGCGCGGCGACTGGTCCTGCGGACTCGGGAGCCTGGGGCGCTCTCCTGGGCTAGAGCCAGCCCCACGCCCAGCTCCACACACCCACACCCCCAGCACCAAGGCGCTGAAGGGCCCGCTACTGGGGAGAGGTCCTGGACAGTCCTCCCCTTCCCCTCCTGCTTGGCTGCCACTATGGCCCACCTTTCCCGTCCTTCCCGGGCGGGTTCTCAGGCTGCCCCTCGGTGCCCATCATGTGAGTGACCACGCTGTGCTGCTCCTGCCAGTGGCCCCTGGCTTGAGGGAATTAGGGGGCTTCCCTGATGGCTCAGACAGCAAAGAATCTGCCTACAGTGCAGGAGGCCTGGGTGCCATTCCTGGGTCGGGAAGATCCCCTGCAGAAGGGAATGGCCACCCGCTCCAGATTCCTGCCTGGAGAGTTTCAGGTGCGTGCATGTGCTCCGTGTGCATGTGCACTGTGCACTGGTGTGTGTGTGTGTGGACACATGGGTGTGCACGTGCTGTTGTGTGTTATGTCCATTTGTGTGGTGCAGATATGCATCTGTGTGCATGTGTATTTCCGTGTATATGCGTATGTGTGTGTAAGTCCATATATATGTATATGTGTGTGTCTGTGTACATGTGTGTGTGTATCCGTATACATGTGTCTGTCTGTCTGTCTGTATATGTGTGTATGTGTGTGTCTCCGTATATATGTGTATGTATATGTTGGTGTATATGTGTATGTCTGTGTATATGTGTATGTGTATGTCTATATACACGTGTATGTGTGTGTATGTCCATATATGTGTGTATGTCTGTATGTCTGTATATAGGTGTATGTCTGTATATACGTGTCTCTGTGTGTGTCTGTGTATATGTGTGTATGTCTTTGTATATGTATATGTATGTCTGTCTATACGTGTATGTCTTGTCTATACGTGTCTCTGTGTGTGTCTGTGTATATGTGTATATGTATGTATGTCTATGTCTGTCTGTCTATACATGTGTGTCTGTATATATGTGTCTCTGTGTATATGTCTGTGCATATGTGCATGTATGTCTGTATATATGTGTATGCATCAGTATACATGTGTATGCGTCCGTATACATGTGTATGTGTGTCTGCTTGCTGGTGAAGTGCCCAGACAGTGAGGAGAGAGTGTTAGTGGCGAGCTGGGCAGGGCCGTGTGTCCAGCCGGGCGTCTTCGGGTGCACCTTTTCCCTGAGGGCCTGGCTGGGTGCCAGGGGCGGTGCACAGAGCTGTCGGGCTCTGGGAGCCTTCCTGGGTGCTGACTTCCCCGGGCGCCCTGGGGCAGCCCCCGTGCAGGCCTCTGCCCTCCCCGGCCCTTTCTTCCGAGTCTCCCTTGCCTCACGGCCCCGAGGACACTGGGGCAGGAGCCCGAGTCAGGACGCAAGCCCGTGAGAGGTGCCTGCGAGGCTCTGCAAGGGGTTCTCAAAATCCGAGCCCAAGGCCTGCCAGTTGGCAGGGGCAGACCTGAAACCGGCCTGTGGGGACACTTGGTACTTAAGGCTGCCTGCTGGTGCAGCAGGCGCTACTGGCCCCTGCGAGCCCCCCGCTAGGCCCACCTAGTTTTCTGGGGGCCCCGGGCCCTGCCGAGTGAGGTCAGACTCCCAGTCAGCTTTCCCGCTGTCCCTGGGCCGCTGAGCGGCCACGGCAGCAGGACCCACGGGACGTGACTCAGCACCTGGCTTCAAGGTTGAGAATCCCCCGAGGCTGACCGGCCCTGCTTTCCTTTAACATCTGGGGTCACTGGTAGTTACAAACTAGGGGCTAAAATTGCTTTCTGATTCTAGTTTGCAGCGGGATTGGGCTCCCCTTCCCACCTTCTTGAGAGTTTGGTCCTTTTCCCTGGGATACTTACACCACCAGGAGCAAGGGGTAGTGGGCGGTGTCGGTGAAGGTCGCCGGCTTGAGGATCTGAACCGGCAGGTCTAGGCAGAAACAGAACACAGGGCTGCACGTTAGGGGCCAGGAAGTGTGGCCAGGAAGGGAGGGGCAGGATGGGCCCCCAGGGGCCTGGGAGACTGGCCGTCGGAGGGGCAACTGGTGCTCCACAGACAGGGTGACTCCAGCTCCCTCTGGACTTGGACAAAGCACCCAGTCAGTCTCCTTGAGGCTGAGTTTCTTCAATGGAAGGCTTCCCTGTGGCTCAGATGGTAAAAAAACACAAAAACAAGCAAAACCTGCCTGCAATGCAGGAGATCTGGGTTTGATCCTTGGGTGGGGAAGATCCCCTGGAGAAGAGAATGGCAACCCACTGCAGTCTTCTTGCCTGGAGAATCCCACGGACAGAGGAGCCTGGCGGGCTACAGTCCGTGGGGTCGCAAAGACTCAGACACGACTGAGCGACCAACACTTTTCTCCAGCTGAGGCTTAAAGGAAACCCTGTGCAGAGGAACGTGTGGACAGACAGGAGTGCCTGGACCTCCGTGGGCTGAGCGCTTGCTAGCAGCAGAGTTCCAGGCAGGGGGAAATGAGCCCCCGGGGGAGCGTGCGCTCTGTCACAAGGGACTCCTGCAATATACAGGGAAGTGGGGAGGGATGCTGGGGAGCGGTGGGGGCGTGGGGAGGCANCCCCAACCAGGGATCAAACCTGCACCCTTTGCACTGGAAGGCACAGTCTTAACCACTTCCGCCGGGGAAGTTCCTGCAGTCACGGTGGTGATGCTCATAGAGTCCTTTTGAGCACTGGGTGAGAAATACAGAACCATTGCTCACGGAGGAAACACATGGATTAGTTCTTACACACCTCTGGCACATTTCCATCCCCAATCCATACATCACCTTGTTTTATATGTGTTTCTATCTAAACACACATTACTTAATGTGTATTGTTGCATCACAGCATTGACTTCACGGCCAGCAGCCCAGGGGACTCATGCCTGCAAGAAGCCTGTGTAATATACACACTTCCCCCTCAGTCTCAGCACACATGCAGGAACCCCACACAGAAACCCCACATAGCACTGCATCCCAGGCTCAGGGGGCCATTTTAAACAGCAAACTCAGCAACCAAAAGCACAAAAATGAGAAATAAGTGGATGAAACAGACCCTAAAAAGGAGTATCAGAGGAAGAGCATCATCTTGTGTCCACCTGATCCCATTTCCCCTCTCTGCACATGCTCTCCAACAACCACGAAAACGTCCCAGATGGTTAGGACTTCGCCTTCCAGTGCAAGGGGTGCGGGTTAGATCCCTGCTTGGGCAGCCAGGATCCCACGTGCCTCGCAGCCAAAAACTAAAACATAAGACCAAAGCAATATTGTAACAAATTCAGTAAAGACTTTGAAAATGGTCCACATAACAAAAATGCTTTTTAAAAAAATGTGCCACGTACTAGTTTTGAGTTACAAATGCATTTTAAGGTGTAAGCAAATTAACAAACACAGACTCCATGAAAAATAAGGAGCTACTGTGTTCTTGCATGTTTTAGTTTGGAGTACAGGTTAATCACAGAAATATTGAGTCTATAGTGGACAGAGTGCCTAGTGTACTGTTACAGTAAATGCAAGTCTTCATAACACTGGAAATGGTAATCTGATAAACTAAATGTGTTTACTGGTTAATCCATATGCGAGAGAAAATCTGATAATGACTTTTTGAAATGTCAAGACCAAAAAGCATAGACTGTTAAGTGTTTCCATTCAGAGAACAGAAATAAATTGGTCCCGTCGTGGTTCAGTGTACCGGGTCATCCATCTCTCTTTTCTGTCTTGCCGGCACCTCCTTCAGGGTCTTTAGTGCTACAGGGCTCAGGAAGGAGGCTGGAGTGGGGCCAAGACGAGCTCACAAAGGCTGCTGCAGTCAGCNCCCGGTTTCCCCCGAGGCACTCACTGTAGTCGTCCGTCTCGATTTTCCTGTATTCCACTTTCGGCATCTGCCGGTCGCTTATGGCTTTCTGTACGTGCTCATTGGTCTCTAGATCGAACATCTCTGAAACAGACAGAACAATGATGTGTTCAGATCCCCGCTCATGGACGCCCTGGGGTTTCCCGTGCCTCCTGACTCCTACGTCGGAGGAGGACAGGATCACGCGTCCACGGCAGGAGCCAAGAGCCGCAGACGTTAGATTCCAAGCCCGGGTCGGGACAGGGGCGAGTCCAGGTAAGCCCGGGTGCTCCGGGCGGGCGGTGGGCTCCTCCACGGTGCCTCGCTCCTCGGCATTTCTCACACACGGGAATCATTTTGGGGGCGTGACTGGTCTCAGGACTGCTGGTTGTTTTCGGGAACTGACATCACGTCTGTCCAGGCAAATGGTCAGCGGAGTGTCCACAGCAGCACAGTGGCAGGGAGGAGAGGGGCCGGGGTCACCTCTGCACTTCGTCCACGAAAGTGGGCCCGGCTTTCTTGCCTTGGCCACAGGTGGCCTGGCCCTGGAGGCCTTCATTCGAGGTGGCCACGCGGCTGTGTGAGTCCAGGTGCAGGGGGACTGGCTGGTCTCCCTCCAGGCCAGGGAGGTGGCCGCACCCTTCCCTGCACCTCAGGGGCTGCTCTGAGACCCTTACGTTGCGCCAGCTCATGAAGGCCTTGGCGGGGACCCTGTCCATGCAAAAGCCCCCTTCTTCCAGCCCCTGCAGAACTGGCCCTTCCCCCGACTGCTCCATCTGACACGTGACTTCTTTCCTCCTCTCTGCCCCCAACCTCACCTGGGGACAACTCGTGGTTCCATGGAAAGGAAGTTTTATCTCCAAGGGGCTTGACCTTTGGGTAGACAAGTCCCTTGGAAATGGGTGTGAACCTTTTAAAGAAGAACCTAGTCTCACAACTGCTTTCAAGAACAGGCCAGGCAGGTGAGCCAGCACTTAGGACCCCCAGCACTGAGTGTTCTGTCTGTGGGGCCACGGGGCCCACCCTGAGCAGGACCCTCACACTTCCTCGGGGGCAGAGGTGACCAAAAGTCCCCAGGGTTGGTGACAAGCCAAGAAACAAGACAGAAGGCGCTTCCTGAGTTTGCTGAGCACGTATGTGGGTATTTAGCTTGGGTGACATGGTGAGGAGGAAATGGTGAGACCACCTCTCAGATACATGGAGCTTTAAAAACGGTGAGGTTGGGCCCCACCACTCGGCAGGCAAGAAGTCCAGTCCTTTCTAGAAAGTGAGAAAGGAAAGGTGTGTCCACAAGGGCTGTGTTGACACACGGAGGTCCAAACAGTGCGCGTGTGACTGCTCAGTCCCTCAGTCGTGTCTGCCTATTGCGACCCCAAGGGCTGGAGCCTGCCAGGCTCCTCTGTCCATGGGATTCTCCAGGCAAGAAGACTGGAGAGGGTTGCTATTTTCTCTTCCAGAGGATCTTCCCGACCCAGGCATCAAACCCACACCTCTAATGTCTCCTGCACTGGCAGGGGGTTTCTTTACCACTAGCACCGCCTGTGAAGCCCAGAGGTCCTGGCAGACCTGACCTCAGCTCAGGGACCTGGAGACCCAGCCCGGAGGTGGCACCCTCTTGACCTTGCAGTCTTACAGACACGTGAGGGAGAAGACCCCCAATCTCAGTGTGGCGAGAGCGCCCCACGGTCCGAACAGAGCAGAGAGCGGTCATTTTCCCTGAGTCCGAACAGCCTAGGCCCTTTAACACAGCGTCCCATGCACACAGAGGAGCCGGTTTACGAGGTACTGATTATTTCCTCTCCATGCTCTATCCACACTCTCTGGGCAGGATGATCGGGAGAGAGCCCCACCGGACGATGGAAATAACGTCATTTCCCACGTTCTCTGCTGCCTCCGCGCCTTCGCACTTGCTGTTCTGTGATCCCGGCTCCTCCCCTCCATCAGGTCAAAGGTCACCTACTCCGCGAGAAGCCCCCACCATCGATCTCGGGGCCCCCTCCAGGTCCACGCTACACCAGCTCTCAGAGACTCGGTCACCGGCCTGGCTGCCCCATCCCACGCCTGGCGTCGGGGCTCTGTTCCATCCCAGGGAGCAAACAACCAGTTTCCAGCAGCAGGAGTTGACCTGTCTGTGGAAATCTGACTCAGGCCCGGGGCATGGTGCATCTTCACAGCAGCCGGGCCCGGGTTTTGGCCCGAGGCTTTCTTCCTTTCCCCACGTGGGAAGGGCTGAGTGGTCCCTCTGGGGGTTTCCCAAACCCCGTGGGGCTCTGAGGGTCCTGGCGGTCAGATCTCTTGGTGCTAAGAGTCTAAGCAATCGCGGCCTATCAACCCCTGCTTCCCACACCAAGCAAAACAAAACAAAAGCGCATTTTAATCCAACTGATTCAAAAGTTGACAGCGTTTGAACACCCAAGTTACTATTTAATTTTGGGAATTGAGGAAATTCACTGTTGCTGTTCAGTCGCACAGTTGTGTCTGACTCTTTGCAACAGTTGTGTCTGACTCTTTGCAACCCCATGGATTACAGCACATCAGGCTTGTCTATCCTTCACTATTTCCCGGAGTTTGCTCAAACTCATGTCCATTGAGTTGGTGATGCCATCCAACCATCTCATCCTCTGTCGTCCCCTTCTCCTCCTGCCTTCAGTCTTTCCCAGCGTCACGGTCTTTTCCAATGGGTCAGCTCTTCACATCAGGTGGCCAAAGTATTGGCGCTTCAGCATCAGTCCTTCNTGATGCCATCCAACCATCTCATCCTCTGTCGTCCCCTTCTCCTCCTGCCTTCAGTCTTTCCCAGCGTCACGGTCTTTTCCAATGGGTCAGCTCTTCACATCAGGTGGCCAAAGTATTGGCGCTTCAGCATCAGTCCTTCCAGTGAATATTCAGGGTTAATATCCTTTAAAATTGACTGGGTTGATCTCCTTGCTGTCCAAGGAGGTCCAAGAGTCTTCTCCAGGACCACAGTTTGAAAGCATCAGTTCTTTGGCACTCAGCCTTCTCTGTGTTCCCACTCTCCCTTCCGTATGTGAATAGTGGAAAAACCATAGCTTTGACTATAGGGACCTTTGTGGGCAAGAGATGCCTCTGCTTTTTATTACACTGTCTAGGTTTGTCACAGCTCTTCTTCCAAGGAACAAGCGTCTTCTAATTTCACTGATGCTACCCAATCCCAAGCTTATGGTAGGAGCTGGAGCATGGACCTCNAGGGACCTTTGTGGGCAAGAGATGCCTCTGCTTTTTATTACACTGTCTAGGTTTGTCACAGCTCTTCTTCCAAGGAACAAGCGTCTTCTAATTTCACTGATGCTACCCAATCCCAAGCTTATGGTAGGAGCTGGAGCATGGACCTCACAGGGTCTTCTAGAAGCCTCAGCCCTCCAGCCCGTGATCTGGACCTCTGTGTCTGCTTAAGAGAAGCCTGGGGGTAGGCAGCTAAGGGGCTCGGGGGCGTGGGTGGGGCTGTGGGTCAGACCAGAGGGATGGAGACACACGAAGACAGGGGATCAGCGGGAACACAGAAGGCGCGTCCTTGGGGACAAGAGCAGGGCCGGGTCCTTTGCTGTCAGAGAAGCAGCTCCAAGCTCCCACTCCCTGGGGCTGGACGGAGCTCTGAGGGGGTGGGAGTGAGGCGACCTGGATGGGCAGACATCACTAGGCAGGAGACCCGGAGCAGCCACTCGAAGCTGGTTGTCACCTCTCTCCACGCATCTGCATGGGGATCTGACACCAGCTAAGCTGGAAGGAGCTTTGTGCTCAGGCTGACGCGCAGCCTACGAGCAAGGCTCGCGTGGAGCTAAGGAGAACACAGACTTGCCACCAGAACGTGGAGCTTCTGGTTGGCTCCTGGGCTTGGGAGCCGTGCTTTGCCAGGGAGCCCTGGGTGTTCCAACTGTACACGGCGTTCTGATGGCACACGGCCCCGGCAGACGGCGTGTGAATAGCTAGTCCCTCTGTATTAAAATCCCACCCTTCACAGAAAGGCACCACGGCAACAGACTATTAAATTTAGTTAAATATTAGATTTCTCATTTAATGATTGCCCACACAACCGGTTTTATCAGCAGAGAGCTGGCTGTCCCACTGGGGAGTTGAGTTAAGCCATTTTATTTGTTCCCATAATTGCATTCAAAGAGGGCAGGGGCTCGGCGGAGGAAATAAGAAAAGATGGGCTTGTTCCCCGAGGAGTCTCTTTTGACGTGGGGGCCGTGGGGACCTGCCGTCAGGAGCAGACAAATGGCCACTCCTTAATTAAATGTGAGCCCCTCTAATATTTGACGGAATTAGCTATTATCAGATCTGGACACGGTGAGCCTGCAGGAAGCCGGGCGGCTCACGAGGGCTGCCTCCCAGCTGGGCCCCGCATGCAGGCGCCGTGTGGCCGTGGCTGTTCCGGGACCCAGTTGGCTCAGGTCTTTGGTGGAATCAACACTTGGCTGCATTTGGGGGCCTGAGTGACCAGCGTCGAATGGGAGCCAGCGAGCCGCTGAGCTGGAGGAGAGAAGAGCTGCCCTCCCCGTCTCGGGTTGCTGCCGGCGGCAGGAGGGCAGGGCCAGCCCGGAGGTCGCTCGGTCTGGGCAGCGCTGCCCCCTTGCCGGGGTCTGGCCACCCGCCTGGATTTCCAGGCCTCCTGTAGTCCAGGCCTTTCCTGGCGTGTCTCAGGCAGCTGTCCCCGTAGCATAAGTGACCGCGGCATCCCAGAGGCGGCCCGCCTGCCCGGGGATGCGCAGCTCAAGCCCAATGTGGCACGGATGCAGTCCTAAAGGCGGTCACGCGGTCTGGGGGCCATTGTTCTGTTTGCCGTGCCTGTTTCTCTCCAGGAGGATTATAAGCAGCTTGGAGGCAGGGTGATGGAGTTTAGTACTGGCACCAATGAGGGGCCACGTGTGGCCCCCACCCAGTCAGCTCCGTTCCCGCTCAGGAAGCAGTAGCAGTGGACATGGAGCCTCCCGCCCACCGCCCTCCAGAGTCCTGGCGACAACTTTGGGCTTCCTGGGGCCAGGCGCACTCGTGCTGATCCCTCCTTACGTCTCCCCATCAGTTGTCCCAGCTCCTGATGGGCCCGACGGTACAGCTGATGCCCCTGTGTGGTCACTTGGAGGAAGATGGGGAGGGCAGGGTGGCCACAGGCAGGGGACCGAGAGAGCAAGTGGACTGGACCAGACAGCCGCTGGCTGGGACGGTCTCAAACAAGAGCTGCCATACAAGCTGGTTTTGCTTCTTTGTAAAAAGCCGACTGAGGGAGCAGGAGGGAGAGACGCTGGCCAGCAGTTCTGGGGGAGGAGCCGCGCCAGGCAGCCCAGGAACTTGGGTCCGGGAGCAGGTCATGACGCTGTGGGCGCCGTCGGGGGCAGACCACGCTGCACCCGCCTGCAGGCGCTCCGGACCAGGGCTGGGCTGTGTTGGGGAGACAGGGGAGCTGGCAGTCCTCTGCACCTGGATCACACCCCTCCCCGAGCTCACACCCCTCACGTTCACCTCAAAGTGTCTAGTTACACGGCTGTGGGCTCTGCCACCCCAGGGCCCGACGGCCTGAACACCCAGCACCTAATGAGTTTACTCCGGCCTTGACCACAATTACGCTCTTCAGGAAACAGCTTCTAAATAATTCAGAGTCACATCTGTGACACCGCAGGCTCTGTTTGTAAAGAAGATTTTCAAAAGGGAAAGAAATCAGATAGTCCCAGGGTGGCTCTGGGGTCAAGGGGCAGAGGAGGGGGAAGGCAAAGAATTCTGAAACAGTAATTTCAAGTTCCAGAGTGGGGCAGGAATCCGGGAAACGGCTGCTGCCTTCAGAGACGGACGGGCCCTTCTGGGGCCCCGCTTGCTATGGCCTGTCTGCCTGGGGCTGTCGCACAACGCAGGCCACAGGCTGGTTGTCCAGGCTCCCCAAGCGTCTCTAAAGGCCACCCCCCAGGGCCCGCTTGCCCTCGGGCTGCTGGGCTGTGGGCGGGTGGCCCCCACACCCGTCTCCCCATCTGCACACCGGTCGGAACCGCCTTCCAGACGAGTGGGGTGGGTGGCCCTGGGCTCTGCTTGGAGCTCAAAGACCAGCAGGGATTCAGTGCTGCATCAGGTGAACCGGGGCGGCTTTTGGAGGGACCGTCGGGGAGGCTGTGGCTGTGAGCAGGTCACTCAGGTGGCAGCAGAACAAAGGCCTCCGCCCCCGGTGACCGGAGCGGGCCCCAGGGTGCTTGGGCTCACGTGAATAAGGTCTGGCCCGGCCCGGCCGTGTGAGCGCGGGTGAGCGGCTGCGAGATGGGCGCCCAGGAATGTCCAGGAAGCCGCAGGGAGGCCAGCCCTTGATATTAGGTGGTCACTCGATTATGTAAAAAATGGTGAGCGTGGTCCCAGCGGGGATTAAGCATTCAGGGTGCAGTCTAAGGGTTCAGTCCTGCTGACTCAGAACCCTCCCCCAGAATCTGCCCCCTGCTCATAGCTCCCCCCGCCCTACCAACTGCACACCGAGGCTGAGCGGGGTTCACAGCAGGGCAAGGGTCTCTGGAGCAGGGAGAGGATGAGGCTGTGGTCGCCCAGCCGGCTCAGAGGCAGGGGTGTGCGGCGGGGTTGGGGGTGGCCTGCCTGCCCTGGCCTGTCTCGGGACGGATGCAGGACAGAGCCGCTGGGCCTGAGCAGCCCCCGGCCACACTGGCCGCAAGGCTGCGCTGGTCAGTGCTGGGCTCCGAGGTGGGGGCGGGCTGAGCCCCCGCTGCCGGCTTGAGGCGGGACCAGCGCTCTCCGGCTGGGTGCACGCCAGGTGTGCCCCTCTGCCTCGGGTCTCCTCGTCAATTCTGGGGTGATGGGAGTGCCTGCTTCCTGGGCGGCGGGGGAGAAGACGGGTTAGAACACGCAGAGAATCTGCAGCAGCGGCTCCGGCTCGTGGCCGGCTCTGTGATGCTGGCCCAGGTCACTGTCTCCATCACCTCAACTCCTAAGGTCTGCGGGCCCCAGACCTGCCCTGGCCTGGAAGATGGTCACGGTGCAGCCTTGATGGGGCAGGCATATCGTGTGGACTTTGGCAGAGGTGCCAGGAGGCTTTGATGGGCCTCCCAAGCACCTCCTCTGCATCTTGGGCCGGGAGAGGCTTGGGAACCAGGGCATCAGCCCCACCCCTGCCTGGGGGCAGCCCGTCCAGTTCGACAGACAGACCCAAACCTGGGGGCACTGTGTTCTGTGCTGACGCAGTTAGAGACAAGATGGGACAGGAGGCTCCGGAGCCAACCTGAGACCCGTCAGGAGTTAGTTCAGTTCAGTTCAGATGCTCAGTCATGTCTGACTTTTTGCGACCCCATGGACTGCAGCACGCCAGGCCTCCCTGTCCATCACCAACTCCCGGAGTTCACTCAAACTCATGTCCCTCGAGTGGGTGATGCCATCCAGCCATCTCATCCTCTGTCGTCCCCTTCTCCTCCTGCCCTCAATCCCTCCCAGCATCAGGGTCTTTTCAAATGAGTCAGGAGTTAAACACCCTGGAAAACCATCCGCCGCAGACTCCCCACCGCAGTGCTTAGAGGCTNTCCTCTGTCGTCCCCTTCTCCTCCTGCCCTCAATCCCTCCCAGCATCAGGGTCTTTTCAAATGAGTCAGGAGTTAAACACCCTGGAAAACCATCCGCCGCAGACTCCCCACCGCAGTGCTTAGAGGCTGAACTCCACGCTCCGGCTCTGATGCGCCGTTGGGAAGTGTGACCTCCGGGTCTTATCTTCCAGGCAGCCCCCCCGGATATTCCTGTGGTGTCAGCGTCTGGCACAGAGCACACTAATGAACATACATAAGGAATGGACTCTGTATCCATCCACTCTCACATCCATTTTCTGGCCTTTTTTTCCTTTGCATTTAAATGATTCAATTATTTTCTTTTGATTTCAGTGTTATTGATCTTTAATTTTGGATTTCTATCTAAATGTGCTTCTGGCCACCTCCTTTTCGAAACTTTCCCCCTAACCAACTCTCCCTGGCGCCTGGAACCCTGCCATCGAGACAGCAGCAGTCCCTTGCTGCAAGAATTAAAGGAACTGTGTGAGTTGGGGCTATATGAGGGAGGGTGCTGAGAGGGTCCCGCCAGGGCTGGTGCAACGGGGGGAATGGAGGCTCAGACTCCTGGGGGATTAGGGCAGAGGAGGGCCAGGCAGGGAGCAACCAAGGCCGAGGGCTCCTGACTTCTGAGCTCTCCCGCCGGTCCGCCTGCTCCCACCGTTTCCACCTTTTCATGTGAACACACATGTGCGCAGCATGTCACCCCAGGTGTGTGGGTCCTTGGGAGTCTCTGGGAAGCTCCACCGCTGCAGCAGCCTGGGGGCAAAGGCCCCTGTGCCAGGCAGGTGCCCCCAGACCACAGAGGCAGATGGGCTGGAGGCGTCCACAGAGCCTCAGCTGGNTCCGCCTGCTCCCACCGTTTCCACCTTTTCATGTGAACACACATGTGCGCAGCATGTCACCCCAGGTGTGTGGGTCCTTGGGAGTCTCTGGGAAGCTCCACCGCTGCAGCAGCCTGGGGGCAAAGGCCCCTGTGCCAGGCAGGTGCCCCCAGACCACAGAGGCAGATGGGCTGGAGGCGTCCACAGAGCCTCAGCTGGCGGTGGGGGGCTCCCAGAGCCGAGAGGGCGTGGCAGGCCCGGCTGGAGAGCCCAGCACTGGCTGTGCACGTCAGTGCGGCCCAGGCTCCGCCTCAGGCGGGGCTCTGCCTAGGGGGTTGCAGACAAGGCCGCTCACCCCAGGCAGCCTCTGGGCCTCGGCACCTGCGGCCTGCGCACCCTCACCGGCTGGGAGATCTTCACGTCCATTGCACCAAACAGGGCTGGGGACGCGGGTTCATCTGGAGCTGCTAGACCATCGCGGTCTCCAAACAGAAACCGCGGCTGGATCATCTCTTAAAGCCTTTCCGCTTCCCCGCCCCACGTCGCAGGGAGATTTCAGACAAGACCAAAGAGCACTTACTTTTCTTGTCGGTCGTGTTGTGCACGGTCACCGTGGGGACCCCAGGACCTGCAGTGGGCAGAGAGACAAGGAGGCCGTGAGTTTCGCTGAGAACGAAAGAGAAACGAGCCTTGGTCGCCCTGTGCTCCGTGGGGCTCTGGGCGCCTGGCCCCATGGAGGGCCAGCAGCGTGGACGGCAGAGGCCAGGTTCCTGGGGGTTAAGGGCAGGTCTTGCTAAGTTTGCATCCGTGTCAGTTACAAGGAACCCAAGCAGAAGCATGTGATTTTAGAGGGTCGTGACGACAGAAAACATCGACGCCCTTACAGCTTCCCTGGACCCTCCAGGAAGTCCTACAGAGTTGTCACTGAGTTCTGGTCAATCTGTGGCCTCTGTCCTGAGTCACCCATTGAGGCCGCCTTGCTGGCTCCTCCCAGGGGAAGCCCTCCCCTCCTCGTCTCCTGGAACGCCTGGTTAACACTTCTGGGGTAACACGATCACCGTGCTAGTGTTCAGCCGTTTCCCTGCTCCCTGATGCAGCTTTCAGCTCCTAGGTTGTCGGGAAGCTGCAGCCCTGGAGTGAGAAGGGGGCCTAGCCAGCTGTGGGTCGAGTCTGTAGGTCAACTTTGTTACCCTCTTTAGCAAAAGCAGAGTCCAGCAAGAGAAAAGGGCTCCCAGACTTCCTTTTCAGGTATTCTGAAGGCATATTGAGAGGCAGTGGGTTTTTCCAGCCCCATCTTGGCGCCTTCTCTGCACTCCTGTTCCACTCCTATTCCAACTGGTAGTGTGGTGGTGGGAGCGGGGGTCCTTCCCGCATGACGTGAAGGACGCCAGGCTTGTTCCCCACCCTGCCCCAGGCTGCTGTCATCTCTGCCTGAAGTCTCTGCTCCCACACACGGGCTTTGTCTTCATTAAGTCTCTGCCCACACACCTCCTCCACACCCCAACTCCCCATGCAGGAGGAGCTCCCACCCCCTCTGCCCAGCCCCCTCCCCCTNAAGCTGTGATTAAAAACAAACAAACAAACAAACAAAAAAAAACCTCCCCAAAAAACAAAAGCCCAGGACCAAATGACTTCACAGGAGAATTCTGTCAAACATTTAGAGAAGAGAGAGTGCCCATCCTTCTAGAACTCTTTCCAAAAATTACAGAGGAAGGGACACTTTCAAACTCATTCTATAAGGCCACCATCACCCTGATACCAAAGCCAGACAAAGAAAACACAGAAAAAGAAAACCACAGGCCAGTATCACTGATGAACATAGGTGAAAAAATCGTCAACAAAATTTTGGCAAACAGAATCCAGCAACATGTCAAAAAGCTCATGCATCATGATCAAGATGGGTTTATTCCAGTGAAGCAAGAATTCTTCAATATACACAAATCAATTAATGTGATACACCATATTAACAAACTGAAAGATTAAAAACCATATGATACTCTGAATAGATGCAGAAAAAGCCTTTGACAAAATCCAGTACACATTTATGATTAAAACACTTCAAAAAATGGGCATAGAAGGAACCTACCTTAACATAGTAAAGGCCATATATGATAAGCCTACAGCAAACATTCTCAATGGTGAAAAACTGAAAGCATTTTCCTAAGATCAGGAAAAAGACAAGTGTGTCCACTTTGCCACTATTGTTCAACATAGTCTGGAAATCCTACCTACAACAAAGAAAAAAAAGAAATAAAAGGAATCCAGATCAGAAAAGAAGTAAAGCTCTCACTGTTTTCAGATGACATGATACTTTATGTAGAAAACCCTAAAGATAGTATCAGAAAATTATTAGAGCTAATCAGTGAATTTAGCAAAGTGCGGGATACAAATCAATACTTAGAAATCACTTTCATTTCTATATACTAACAATGGAAAATCAGAAAGAGAAATTAAGGAATCAATCCCATTCACTATCACAACAAAAAGAATTATATCTCAGAATAAACTTACCTAAGGAGACAAAAGAACTTTACACAGAAAATTATAAGACACTACTGAAAGAAATCAAAGATGACCTGAACAGACGGAGAGATATTCCATGTTCCTGAGTAGGAAAAATCAATATTGTGAAAATGACTCTTATTACAAAACACAATCTTCAGATTAAATGCAATCATTACAAATTACCAATGGCATTTTTCACAGAACTAGAAAAAAAAATCATAATTCATATGGAAACACAAAAGACTCTGAATAGCCAAAGCAGTCTTGAGAAAGAAGGATTGAGCTGGAAGAATCAAACTTCCTGACTCCAGATTACACTACAAGCTACAGTCATCAAGACAGTATAGTACTGGCACAAAAACAAGAAATATAAAACAATGGAACAAGATAGAAAGTCCAGTAATAAACCCATGCAACTATGGGTACCTTATTTTTGACAAAGGAGGCAAGAATATACAATAGGACAAAGGCAGCCTCTTCAATAGATGGTGCTGGGGAAACTGGACAGCTACATGTAAAAGAATGAAATCAGAACACTTCCTAACATCACATATAAAGATAAACTCAAAATGGATTAAAGACCTAAATGTAAGATCAGAAACTATAAAACTCTTAGAGGAAAACATAAGCAGAACATTCAATGATCTAAATCAAAGCAAGATCTTCTATGACCCCCTTCCTATAGAGTAAGTAAGTAAGTGAAGTTGCTCAGTCGTGTCTGATTCTTGGTGACCCCATGGACTGTAGCCTATCAGGCTCCTCCATCCATGGGATTTTCCAGGCAAGAATAGTGGAGTGGGTTGCCATTTCCTTCTGCAGGAGATCTTCTCCACCCAGGGATCAAACCCAGGTCTCCTGCATTGTAGACAGATGCTTTACCATCTGAGCCACCAGGGAAGTCTATAAAGTAATGGAAATAAAAACAAAAGTAAACAAGTGGGACCTGATTAAACTTAAAAGCTTTTGCACAGCAAAGGAAACTATAGGCAAGGTGAAAAGACCCTCAGATGGAAGAAAATAATAGCAAATGAAACAACTGACAAAGGATTAATTTCCAAAATATAAAAGCAGCTCATATAACTCAATACCAGAAAAACAAACAACCCAATCAAAAAGTGGG
>SJYV01033144.1:41425-55085 GCA_006410875.1 Neotragus pygmaeus
CAATGGCACCCCACTCCAGTACTCTTGCCTGGAAAATCCCATGGATGGAGGAGCCTGGAAGGCTGCAGTCCATGGGGTCGCTGAGGGTCGGGCATGACTGAGTGACTTCACTTTCACTTTTCACTTTCCTGCATTGGAGAAGGAAATGGCAACCCACTCCAGTGTTCTTGCCTGGAGAATCCCAGGGATGGGGTCGCACAGGGTCGGACATGACTGAAGTGACTTAGCAGCAGCAGCAGATAGCATATTCAAAAGCAGAGACATTACTTTGCCAACAAAGGTCCGTTTAGTCAAGGCTATGGTTTTTCCTGTGGTCATGTATGGATGTGAGAGTTGGACTGTGAAGAAAGCTGAGTGCCGAAGAATTGATGCTTTTTAACTGTGGTGCTGGAGACGAATCTTGAGAGTCCCTTGGACTGCAAGGAGATCCAGCCAGTCTATTCTAAAAGAGACCAGTCTTGGGTGTTCTTTGGAAGAACTGATGCTGAAGCTGAAACTCCAAGACTTTGGCCACTCCATGTGATGAGCTGACTCACTGGAAAAGACTCTGATGCTTGGAGGGATTGGGGGCAGGAGGAGAAGGGGACGACAGAGGATGAGATGGCTGGATGGTATCACCGACTCTATGGACGTGAGTTTGAGTGAACTCTGGGAGTTGGTGATGGACAGGGAGGCCTGGCGTGCTGCAGTTCATGGGGTCGCAAGGAGTTGGACATGACTGAGCGACTGAACTGAACTGAACTGAACTGATTGTTACGTGATAGGTGGTAACCAAACAATATCATGTGGCAAAAATGCGTTTTTCCACTAGTCATGTATGGATGTGAGAGCTGGACCATAAGGAAAGCTGAACACCGAAGAACTGATGCGTTTGAACTGTGGTGTTGGAGAAGACTCTTGAGAGCCTATTGGACTGCAGGGAGATCAAGCCAGTCCATCCTAAGGAAATCAGTCCTGAATACTCATTGGAGGGACTGATGCTCAAGCTGAAGCTGAAGCTCCAATATTTTGGCCACCTGATGCAAAGAACTGACTTACTGAAAAAGACCCTGATCCTGAGAAAGATTGAAGGTGGGAGGAGAAAGGGATAACAGAGGACGAGATGGTTGGATGGCATCACAGACTCGATGGACATGAGTTTGAGTAGGCTCTGGGAGTTGGTGATGGACAGGGAGGCCTGGCATGCTGCAGTCCATAGGGTCATAAAGAGTCAGACACGACTGAGCGACCGAACAACAACAAAAATGTGTTAATAATAATACATACGCCGCGTATGGAATAACACGGCACACGTCAGTGGTTTGAACTGCCTTGATATCTAGTCTGACAACAGCAGGACGACGAGGCCAAACGCCCAGCAGGTGAGCGGGTGTAGCCACCTGGGGGGAAGCCACAGCTGTGAAACCTGACGACGCCTGACCCATGACCAGAGGGTCCCACCAGCGTGCCCCGTCTCAGAGCGGGCCCTGTGCACAGACACATGGAGGCATGGAGCTGGCTCTTCACTGCCACTGCATCTGAGCAAGAGCTGCTTGGCTAGCCATGGGCAGGGGAGGGACCCCATGAATGCAGTCTGTCCACCCAAGGGAAGACCGCAGAGTGCAGGGGATGAGGGGGACACCTGTGCACACGGGCAAATGTGGAAGATGCTTCCCATACATACGGTGAAGCTACATCCGAGAGCACGTTCCTAAGTCCAACAAAGTTAGCCAAGGCACCCAACTGACACAGTAGGGCTACGTAACACTACACTGTAATAGGTTTATAATTCTTTTCACACAAATAATACATAAAAAACACACAAAATAAACAAAATATGTTTAATCTCACAGGACGGTGCCTTGAAAAGCACAGTGGTCCAGCACAACAGCTGGCATGCAGGGACTGGCATCCGTGAACAGGCAAGAATGACTGGAGGCGAGAGGGGCGGTGGGAGCCGGCGGAGCTGAAGGATGGTCCGCGATGGGAGACGGAGGGCGAGCTGCGGGCCACTCACGCCGGACGCTGACGGAACGCATGTGTGCATCTTTGAAAGCCTGCAACTTGCAAGTTGGTATGTAGGGGACTTACTGTACCGTGTTACATGGAAACATCGGGCTGCAGAATGCTAGAGGCCGCAATACCACGATGGCGGAAACGGCCTCCACAAGTGGTGCGCCTTCATTTCAAACAGACGCACGGTGCTCTGCTCTGTGGACACATCACACGTCTCTGGTCCACCCCCTGCTCATGGGTGTTCACACTCCGTCCTTCGGGTTTGTTGTGGTTGTGGCTGTTGCTAAGAACGCTGTCACAGAAATCCTATAACATGGGTCTTCACACGCAGGTGAGACTGTGCTGGTTAACTCACTAATGGCATTGCAACTGCTGTGTTAAAAAGGCCATACAGTCCGTTTTCACTAAATAGGCTCATGGTTTTAAACACAAAACCCAAATCTTGGTGCTTTAATACAACAGGAGTTCAATCCTTGTGGCCGTTAGACCCTGGGGAACTGGTCAGCTGCGGCCGTGCTGGTCCTCCTCTGGGATCCAGGCTGAAAGGGCAGCCTTCATCTGGAAGCTACGCACCCACGGCCGCAGGAAACCAGAGCAAGCTGCAGAAAATGCCTGGGGCCGTAGTCCACACGCACTCCGGTGCTCTCAACGGTGGAGCTGGAAAACCTCTCCAGAGGAGGGGCCGTGAACCACATGTGATGGGAGGGTGGTCTGGTAACAGCAGGGCATTAGCACACTGAGCAGAGACTGGGATGCCCGAGCACATGGTCTCGTCAGCCTACGGTGACGGCGGGCGGGTGTCTAGGCCATAACTTAAAAAAGGTGCGTGTGGGGTTTTTGTTTGTTTGTTTCTTTCGTTTGCCTTTACCATCCTCACAGGCACGTGTTTATCTTGGTGTTGCTTTGATCTGCCTTTTCCAAATCTCGAGTGGGCTGACGCTGGCAATTGCCTGTGCCATTCATGTGTGATGTGTGTGGACTGCAAACCGCCTGTCTCACGCCTGGCCCCTTCAGTCACACTGCTGCTTGCGATCGTTATTTAGTAACTAGTTCTGTCTTATAGGAATACTCTCAGCAGCTTTACCTGTTACAGATGGACACTATAAACAATACAGACGTCTACCAGCATGGTGAAGGAACCGGCGCGGCGTTACAGAGCAGTGACAAGCAGAGGCAGGCAGAGGAGCTGCTCTCCGCCGAGCGGCTGCAGACCCTCCCGCGCCCGCCCTGCCGTGGGCCTCACTCGGCGCCCTCGGCGCCCGCAGCGGCGACTGTCACCATGAAAGCCACTTTCAAAAGACATACCTGCTCCTTCCAAGTTTCCACTACTCCCCAGACACACACACACACACACACACACACACACACACACACAGACACACACACACACACGAATCCTCGGGCCAGGGACCTGAGTCCTCCCAGCACCTGTTCTGAATCTGGGGGTCAATGTCCTGAACAAAACGTTTGCTCAGCGCATTAGCAGCTTGTGTAGGATGGCTTCCTGACCATATACTTGGCCGGCGTCTATCAAGGCAGCAAATTTAAGCTCAGCTAAAGAAGGGCCCCCTGAGACCAGCCTCGGGGTCCTGCGCTTCATTCAGGCTGTGGTCTCCTTGCTGATACTCAGCAACACCTCCACCCCCACCCTCTTCTCTAAGCACCAAGGGTAGCTATCTTTACTTACAGGATCTGAATTGTATTCTCTTATTTTCCAAGAGTCACATAACAACCATGTCATCTTTCCTGTCATTTTAATATAGAATATTTTTTTTTAGAATGGGCTTCCCAGGTAGCGAAGTAGTAAAGAATCTGCCTGCCAACGCAGGAGGTGCAAGAGACCCGGGTTTGATCCCTGGATTGGAAGAGCCGCTGGGGTAGGAAATGGCAACCCACTCCAGTATCCTTGCCTGGAGAATCCCACGGACAGGGGAGCCTGCTACAGCCTGTGGCGTCACAGAGAGTCGGACAAAAGCGGGCACACACGTCAGGTCACATTCTTTAGAACAGCCGAACAGAAACAATACAACTAAGAACTACATCTAAAGTGAAAGTCGCTCAGCCATGTCCAACTCTTTCTGACCCCATGGACTACAAAATCCACGGAAATCTCCAGGCCAGAATACTGGAGTGGGTAGCCTTTTCCTTCTCCAGGGCATCTTCCCAATGCAGGGATTGAACCAGGGTCTTCTGCATCATAGGTGGACACCGAGGTTAAAAAGCAGCCTGTACGTATAACTTAAACGGATTAATTATAACCGAATCCTATCCAACTACCCACACCTCCTCTGTGAGGCCCCACCCCCAGGTCCATGGGCGCTGTCGTGGAGGTGCTGGGTCCTCCTCCTCTCACGCCATCACGCACGCTCCTCTGGCCCAGGTAGCCTCAACCCACGGCTCTGTGTGAATTTTAAGATCACCCATCATTTTGAGATTTCTATGATGCTTGGGCTCCTGAAAACTGGCAGGTAATTCAGGAAAACACCTAACTCAAAACAAACTCACAAGAAATGGGGGAAAAGCAGGAGATTCCCAATTCAGAGTAAGATATTTGGGCTTTGTGATCCTTTGACCAGACCTGGGTTAGTATTGCTGAGGATTTCTGTAAGAGGTGAGGAAACATGCTAAACACAGGAGCCCACACACGTGACCCCGGGGAGCTTGCAGTGCTTAAAGGGGAGCCTGCTGCACTCATTTTAAACAATTGAGGACACCTTTACTGAACAGCCTTCGGAGGGGCTTCACCACCGAAGTTTTAAGCTGGCTTTACTTTCCGTCCTCTTCCAAATGATCTCACTTGCATCCAGCCAACAGCCACCTGATTAAATGCACTGTTTTGAACGGCAGCAGCTTTCGCGTGTTTCACTGTGGCCTGCATTTCCTCCCTTCCACCTGTCCCTGCACAGACTACTGTGGCCCCAATCCCTCTAGACAGTCAGAGTCCGACAGCACTCTGTTTACCTGCTGTCCTTCCAACAGCTCCTGGTTGCACTTTCTTCTTACTTTGCATGTGATTCAACCCAGCAAACATATATGGAGACTCTACCATGTTCAGGGAGCAGGGCCAGGTCCCGGGGGTAGGGGCAGAAGAAGACAGAGTATTTGCCACCAGGGAGCACAGAGGCTAACAGAGGAAGCCAGGCACAGAAACAGTCCCTGGAAGAAGGTGCGCCGTTCCGAGGTCCGCACATGGACCCAGGAGTCAGGACGTGGTCCCCAGTTCCATCAGCTCGGCCACCAGCTACTTGTGGTTCCAGCCAAGGGGTGTTCCTTACCTGGGTCCCAGCTGTGGAATACAGGGTGGCTAAGGTCTATTCTTAATAAAAGGAACAGCAAAAATGATGCCACCACCTCTCTGGGTGCCTGTCGGGTGCAGGGCTGGGGGCTGCCTCACCTCACTGGCTCCGGGAGGCCGAGGCAGCCTGGCTGCACAGGGGTTAGGATGCTGTGATCGATTGCAGCCTCCCTGTGAGATGCAAACGCGGACCCTGGGGAGGGGGGATGCTCCGCACCTGTGCCCAGAAGGAGGCGCTGCTCCCAGCCTGACACGGAAGGCGGGGAGGGGGCGGGAGGGGACGGTGGAGAAGCAGGACCACCTGTCTGCCCCCTCTTAGCATCCCTTCCCTGTCATTCGCTTTCGGCTCATCTTAGGACACAGGACACGTTCCACTGTAAATGCCTCCGTCAATCAGAGGCATTAAACACTCGATTCTCCATGTATTCACCTATGGACACACTCATGCACACAGGCCTGGACTCATGTGAGCAGCCACCTATGAACACACATGTGCAGTCACAAAAATATTTATTAATACTAGGAGTCTCCTTGCCCCTTCCTGAGATTTCTTGCGTCCTTGGTAGGTTAAGTGTGTCTCAGCGGCTGTCCCTTTCCTCAAACTGAAATTGCGCAAAAACAGTTCTGTTTGCTCAGCCTTTGCTTACAAAGACACAACTGCCATAGAAACAACATTTGTTCTTTTAAAAACTCCTGGTAGTGACAGATACTATTTTGGCTCAAGTTAAAAAAAAAATCTGAGTTCCAAGTTTATGTTGTTTCCAAGCAGGAAAATATCCACACTGAAGCAAGCAAATTCACAACCAACCCATAAGGTAGTTCTGGTCAATAACGATCCTGCTGCCAGATGGGGAGAAATTCAAATTATAAACAGAAAACCTTTGAAGTGTATCACACACTTGCAAACAGAAGATACTTATTTGTTTCTGTCTCTGGTCTCCAGTCCTATTCATTTCAGAACATGAGTTTATGCCTGCTCGACTGGTTGGAGAGACGCAACAATGACAGACGAGAATAAAGTGATGAAAACTGACACGGACTGGGAAAGAAAAAGCCATCAGACTAAAAGGGGATGGTAGAGACAGTGCCTGTCCTCACTGCTCTCATCTGGGTCCTCAGAGGAATGTGCGTGATGGATAATCCCCACCAGAAGCTACACTCATGGTACGTGAGCAACAGAGACCCAGGCAGTCTGGCGATCACGGCTCGAATCTCTCTTGAGCACAAATGAATGGTTCAAAGGCCAGCGGCCAGCTGGGTGAGTGCAGGAAGGCTCCAGCCAGCGCAGAAGATGGGCCACGGTCCTGCTGGGCGCAGCACCCAGATCTCTTTATTTGCCAGTTTGTGAATTATGTATGCTTCATGCACAAGGTTCATACGTTGAGATGATATTGTTGCTGCTACTGCTAAGTCGCTTCAGTCGTGTCCGACTCTGTGCGACCCCATAGACGGCAGCCCACCAGGCTGTCCCTGGGATTCTCCAGGCAAGAACACTGGAGTGGGTTGCCATTTCCTTCTCCAATTGAGATGATATTACCAGACTAATGAGGGGGCTAGCCAAGCTTCCCAGAACTACCTCAGAGAATGAAAACGTTTGTTCCCAAAGATGTGGCTTCCTCGTCAACACTGCAGCTGGATACTGTTGTGTTTGACTTTGAAGCCTTGTCATAGCTGACATCGAGCATGGGATCTGGGGGTTCCCCTGCCATGCCTCACAGCACTGAGTCCTGCTTCAGTCCAGGTTCACGGGGCCACTTGAAAGTGACCATACGTCCCATGTGGCAGGTAAGGAGCATCACTCAGAGGGCTTCACGGGGATCAGGGGTGGCTTCACCTGCTCACAAATGTGGTGAAAAGTGTCACATTAACCTTTCACAGTCACATGTGACCTCCTGCTCGAGAAATTACATGTCACATGTCAGGAACATCACAGGCAAAGTAAGAGAAACCACCCCAGTAATAAAATGGGAGGGGCCTCTGTACGCTCCCCAAAGTCAGCTAGCATCTTTGGGAAATCGATCCACAGAAGTGTTAGGTTTTAGGAACTATCTGCCCTTTGTTGTCATCCAGTCGCTCAGTCGCGTCCAACTCTTTGCAACCCCATGGACTGCAGCACTCCAGGCTTCTCTGTACTTCACCATCTTCTGGAGTTTGCTCTAACTCATTCATATCCATTGAGTTGGTGATGCCATCCAACCATCTCATCCTCTGTCGACCCTTTCTCCTCTCACCTTCAATATTTCCCAGCATCAGGGTCTTTTCAAATGAGTCAGCTCTTCACATCAGGTGGCCAAAGTATTGGAGTTTCAGCTTCGGCATCAGGCCTGCCAATGAANTACAGGAGGTCATTGGGCAGCCAGGCAAAAGTATGGGCATGTGGAATGCTGAGCGTAGGGCACTCTCCGCAGATCTATTTGTGATAAGAGTATAAATTATAAGGAGTCAGACATGGGGATATGGGCATCGAGTATTAAACCATAGGAATGTACTTTTCAACATGTAAGAAGCTGGACACACACTGACTATTTCCATTACCTATCTCCCAGGGTCATTGAGAAGACCAACTAAGCATGTAAACTGAGGCTTGCTGGTATATCTTAGAGGAGATTTGATCTCATTGTAAGATGTTGTATCGTAATGCAACCGTTTGGATGCAGCTGGCTTCATTGCCAGGCCCCAGAGATCTGGAAAGGAACCTAATCTCTACATTAAATATGCAAGTGAGTTTCCACAAATTTCTACTGAACACGGTTTACACATGTACCTCGTGGAAGTATTCCGTGATTGCCTAAAACCCATGCCATTTAGATATAAATATTGACACTGATAGATGGGATCCAGCCAGGTAATGAGTGGATATACGCATTGCAAACATTTCCAAGTCTTTACTTACTTATATTCTATTTTAGCCTATGTTTCATCTAACAGTGTGCAAAGGTATAACAATAATGTACATATTTTAAAGTGGTCACATAATAGCAATTTAAAATTTAAAAATTATAAAGAAACATAAAAGTGGCCATCTTTGAGAAACCACAGAGGAAACGCGAGTGAACGTTAGAGGAGAAAGTACATGATGATGAGACGGGATGAAACCCTACAGTGCGGAAGATGGACAGACTCTACCACACCAGTCCATCCTAAGGGAAACCAACCCTGAATGCTCATTGGAAGGACTGATGCTGGAACTGAAGCTCCAATACTTTGGCCACCTGATGCGAAGAACTGACTCATTGGAAAAGACCCTGATGCTGGGAAAGAGTGAAGGCAGGAGGAGAAGAGGGCAGCAGAGGATGAGAGGGTTGGATGGCACCGCCAACTCAGTGGACATGGGTTTGAGTAAATTCTGGGAGACAGTGCAGGACAGAGGATTCTGGCGTGCTGCAGTCCATGGGGTCACAAAGAGCTGGGCATGACTTAGCAGCTGGACAACACCAACAACACCAACAACAAGGAGAAGAACTATATGCCAGAGGACTAATTAAACAGAAGTTCTGACTGCGAGCTATTGATGAGCTGTGATCAGTCATGATGGGATTACGCCGCTGGGCACTGCGGCATGAGTGAAGGTGATAGACCCATATCGGATAAGCTTCCCAGAAACCATCATAATGGAAGGTCCACGAAAAGGAAGAACAGGTTCACATGGGGCTGCCACCATTTCCTATGGCTATGACACCCAGCCCTTATGTACGGATGTGGGGTGAGCTTGCATCTGCTCTGACTGGGCTTCTGTTTCAGTGGCTAGGGTCCACCTTGAACTAGTTAGTAAATCCTCTGACCACAATCTCTAACCGAGACGAACATCCATGATTCCTGATGTGATGGGCTGGACACTTATGAGCCCGGGAGCACCCACAGACTTTCCCAATTCACCCAAGAGAATCGTCCAGCTGCCCTTACATTTCCCCTCAGCCTTAAAAGGAGAGATTTTAGTTGCTGTTCTGCTTACATCCGAGAAGCTAAGTTTACCTACATAGTAGAGCCCTGGAGCGGCAGGGGAGGAGCAGTTAAATGCTGCCCAGAGGTTCACAGAAGTGGTCCAGCAGTTAAGAGTCGGCTATGCAGTGCAGGGGACGTAGGTTAGATCCCTGGTTGGGGAACTGAGATCCCACATGCCACACAGAGCAACAGAGCCAGCATGCCACAGCTAGCGTCTGTGCACCACAACCAAAGACCCTGCAGGACACAGCGGAGATCCCAGGTGTTGCAAGCAAGACTCGATGCAGCCAAATAAATAAACAAATACAAGTCTATCAGCGTAGCTGTGGAGTGTGGAAGAAGCAAACAGGAGAGGCCATGGGCTTTAATAGATGCTGCTGTGGGCTACACATTGGGGTCTACTTTTATATCTACTAGGCTTCCCTGGGGGCTCAGATGGTAAGGAATCTGCCTGCAATGCAGGAGACCTGGGTTCAATCCCTGAGGCAGGAAGATTCCCTGGAGAAGGGAATGGCAACCCACTCCAGTATTCTTGCCTGGAGAATTCCATGGACAGAGGAGACTGGTGGGCTATAGTCCATGGGGTCACAAAGCATCAGACACGACTGAGTGACTAACACAACATTTCAGTGATTCAAAAAGTCCTGAGGTGACAACTCCATGATCAGTTAAGGGTTAAGTTTCTTAATAAGATGCAGCAGTGGGTGGAGATCAGGTCAGATGGTCTCTGAGGTCTCCTATGCTTCAAACTCTGTGAATCAGTTCTGTCGCTGGTGGGTCCAGGCATGTGTGTGGGGAGGGAGGCCCATGCTTCTGAAGCTGAGCTCACGGGGGTCTAGATGTGTATAAGAGACAGGAGCAACAGAGCCAGCATGCCACAGCTAGCGTCTGTGCACCACAACCAAAGACCCTGCAGGACACAGCGGAGATCCCAGGTGTTGCAAGCAAGACTCGATGCAGCCAAATAAATAAACAAATACAAGTCTATCAGCGTAGCTGTGGAGTGTGGAAGAAGCAAACAGGAGAGGCCATGGGCTTTAATAGATGCTGCTGTGGGCTACACATTGGGGTCTACTTTTATATCTACTAGGCTTCCCTGGGGGCTCAGATGGTAAGGAATCTGCCTGCAATGCAGGAGACCTGGGTTCAATCCCTGAGGCAGGAAGATTCCCTGGAGAAGGGAATGGCAACCCACTCCAGTATTCTTGCCTGGAGAATTCCATGGACAGAGGAGACTGGTGGGCTATAGTCCATGGGGTCACAAAGCATCAGACACGACTGAGTGACTAACACAACATTTCAGTGATTCAAAAAGTCCTGAGGTGACAACTCCATGATCAGTTAAGGGTTAAGTTTCTTAATAAGATGCAGCAGTGGGTGGAGATCAGGTCAGATGGTCTCTGAGGTCTCCTATGCTTCAAACTCTGTGAATCAGTTCTGTCGCTGGTGGGTCCAGGCATGTGTGTGGGGAGGGAGGCCCATGCTTCTGAAGCTGAGCTCACGGGGGTCTCAAGGGCCGAGTCGTGTCTGTGACCTGGGATGGCCCTTTTGGCTCTCTGCTTCTGTTTTCCTTCACAGCGGCCACTGAGGAGCCATCTCCTCACCCGGAATATCCACAGACCACCACACAGGCAGCTTTATTAAGGAAACAAGTCCCTGGACTGGCTGGAGCATAAACATAAAAAGAAACGCTATTCCCCACTCGGGACAGACGCCAGCAGGAGGACAGGAAATCTGCACACAGATGAATGTCCAGCAACCTCCACATGCTACCCAAGGGGCCTCCCAACGCGGGCGCCATTTTTATGTCCACCACCTGCACACAGGAGCGTCCATGCCCAAACCCAGGGCCACAGACGTCCTGGGAGAGCCGTTCAGTTTCAGCCCTGGGCGGGGGTCTGCAGGACTGGACAACGAGAGCCTGCTGTCCTCACATGAGGCCCTTCCCACTGAGAAGGGCCCACAGAACCAAGCAGGAGCACACACTGGTGAACGTTCAGTTCAGTTCAGTCACTCAGTCGCTCAGTCGTGTCCGACTCTTTGCAACCCCGTGGACCACAGCACGCCAGGCTTCCTTGTCCATCACCAACTCCTGGAGCTTGCTCAAACTCCTGTCCATTGAGTTGGTGATGCCATCCAACCATCTCATCCTCTGGGGAATGTTAGCAAGAACCCAAGAACGAGACCCAAACCACGACCACCTTGGCCAGGGACAACACAGAGCCTGAGCCCCCAGCTCACCGTCTGTCTGCCTCGAATTTAAACCTATATCTGGAAAATGACATCTGCCTTCCTTTCGAGACCTTCCTTGAGGGAGGCTCTGTCACCTTTCCCATCCAGTCGTTATTTCTGGGACTTCCTCTTTAGGACTTCCATTTCCCTTCCATATTTCATCACGACCTTCCACACCGTAAGGCCACATCCCCCTCTAGGGGTAAGGAGTCAGATCTCTGGTGCTGCAGCTTCCGTCAGGCCCCCGTCTCCCGCTTCTGGGGGGTCTGCTGACCACACTCCCCAGTCTCTGTGCATCTCTGCATGTTCCCACCAGCTAATTTCACAAAGGTCCTGCCCTGTGGCAACAGGTCTTGATGGGGAAAGAGGAGTCTGGTAGGATGCTTCACGGGGATCGGGGCCTAGAGTTGCAGTTCAGATTCCCCCATCCCCCACCCAACATGTAATTTTCTCCCAGCACATCATCCAAGGACAGTATCTGGGATGCGCTTGGGTAATGAAGGGGCTGAGGTTTCAGATAAAGAGAGGGCGAGGTCCCAAGCCACCGAGTGGCCAGCAAGGCTATTAGCCTGAAGAAGGCTCTTCACGCCTCACCTGGGACCCTGGGATCGAATTGCTCCTGGCGTCGCTCTGTTCCTGCCCTCAGTGTACTCTCTCCATGAGATGATCTCAGTAGATCAAGCTCTTCCTTGAGACATATTTTGTTACCACTGTATTTATAATCTCTTACTTTTCCATGGGTTCCTATCTTATCTTTCCAAGACCTAAGGACAAGATGCAAACATATTTCTTTTTGTCTGTGATGGGATTTGGCCTGCTGTTTTGTATATGCTGACTGGTGTGGTCAAGAACTTTTTGAAGTGTGGGATAAATTATCCATGCACTGGGTCCTAGGAAAATAATTTTTTTTTGCGGGTTCTTTTATATCTCAATCTTTACATACACTTAATAATTTTTGAAACTGTTTTATCACCTTTTTAGATGACCTGCATCCATCTACGTGCAAGATAAACATTTTTTTTTAAAGGAAAATGTAGGTGAATTTTAGGATTAACTGGCACAGCATGTGGAGAACACTCTGATAAACTGTAATCCTTTATAAGATGTAAAACATCAGCAATGCTTCAGACAGAGGTGATCCAGGAACACTGCTCGGTGCGCCTACGTCTGTCCCGGGGGTCCTGGAGCTCCTGCGGCGGGGTACCTCTGCCAGGTCCCCGTAGCGGCTATGAACAACGTACGAGCTGGTAGCGTCGGGAACTCACCTTCGCACTTGAGCAGGAAGAAGTCGGCACCGGGGCTGAAGGAGGCGCTGAAGTAGGTGCAGTTGTCCACCAGGTCACAGGACAGGCACTGCCGGTTGAAGCTGCCCACTGTGCTGGCGCTGCGCAGGGAGGGTGGGAGAGACCCTCAGTCCCGTCCCTGAGTGGCCCGCCAGCTTCTCCTACAGGGGAGGTCTGGGGGCGCTGTCCCCTTGCCCGTCTCCCTGCTGGGACCCCCTGGGTGCCGGGCTCGGCTGTCACGAGTCCTCCCTGCCCGGCTACGGGCATGGGCCCCCGGGCACGGCTGCTTATGGGGGTCACCCAGGCGGGGCGAGTCCTGGTGGGAGAGTGTGGGGTGTTGTCTCCAGCGCTGTGTCCCTCTGAGCAGGTGACCAGCGTTCTGGGAGCAGCATCTACACGCTCTGGGCTCTTTCATTCCCCTCGGGGCTCCTGCCACCGGGTCAGGGCAAGGCAGGGGCTCTTGAAACTGCAGCGCATGGGCTCTGGGCCCCCCCACGACCAGCGAGCGGGCGGGAGGGGGCTGCTCGCTCAGGGGCCGAGAATAGGAGCGGGCGACCCGCAGCTGTCACTCGCGGCCTTGCTGATCAAGCACGATTTCACGCCCCGAAGGCTTAGCCAACAGGTGTTATCAGAGGTTATGAGACACCGAAGTGCCTTCCAGAAGCCTGGAAGAAGTCCCTGTCTGAGCTGCTGGCACAGGATGGGTCTGGATGCGAAAACAGTCCACCGGACCGAAGACCTTTTGGTGGGAAGGGGACAGCGTCTTGACGGGACAAGTCAGAGGCAGGTGGGTGGCCAGTCTCCATCCCCCTTTGCTAATTTGGGGGCAGGACGGATGGGATTATCCGGGTGGACAAGCAGAGGTGACTCGTCCACGGAGAGAAGCGGGCCTGTGACTGCAGGGATGTGCCCA
>SJYV01033144.1:55185-105436 GCA_006410875.1 Neotragus pygmaeus
GCTGGCGCCGCCGGGGCAGGTCCTCCGTGCTGAGGAAGTAGCTGTGAAGACCAGCGGGGGCACAGCGGTTAGCTGGCTTCGGGGCAGGTTGGTACTTGGCACACCAGGCCCGCCCCCCGCCGCCCCCGGGGTCGTGCGCTGTTCAGGGCCCACAGCTGGCAAGTTCCCGCCCGGGGCCAGCTCCCCGTGGGCGGCAGGGGACGGCCACACTCCCACGGGCTGAAGGCGCCGTGCCCGGGCAGACCTCCGCTGGCTCAGGTGTGCCCGCACCGCCCAGGGCTCGGGCGCGGGGCGCACGGCTGGGTCTGGATGCGGGAATCCTTTCACAGGACCAACCCTCTGGAGGGCCAGAGCCAGGAGTCCAGACACGCAGCCCGACTCCACGCCCGCCCGGGACCCCACGCGGGGACCCAGGCTCTGGTCCAGGAGCGGGCAGGGTGGCAGTGTCCCGCCCGCCTGAGTGGAGCCCCAGCTCCTGACGTTACCAGCCAGACAGTTTGGAGGAAGTCCCGTAACTTCTTTCCGTCTTGGCCCCCTCTCTCAGAAGCGGGGCAGCAGTGACGTGCACCGGGGTTGCCCTGGGCTCCCCGACCCCACCGCCGAGAGCCAGCAGAGGCTGGGCCCGCACAGCTGCAGGACCAGCAGCGTCCGTCGCTAGGACCCAGCGACGCGAGACACGGCGCGTTGGCAGCTAGGGTCCCGAGACGCCGGCTGGCCAGGAGAGCCGGGCCGAGGGCCGAGCGGCGGGAGGACGCTCACTCACATCTGACTCCGCTCCTCGTCGTAGGACAGGATCTTGGTCACGTCCCAGTCCCCGGAGGTGATGGACTGGATGTTGTCATTGCTGCTGTTGGGCTGCAACACAGGCGGGGGCAGAGGGCGCGCAGTTGGGGACGGGGCTGGCGCAGCCTCCCTTCTGAGCCCTGGGGCCCTCAGACAAGAGGTGGTGAGCGGGGCGTCCCTGGGGTGATCCCTCCTCCTGCCCCACCCTGGCCTCCTCTGCCCACCCCCAATTCTCAGAGTGCTCCTGTGATGGCCAGGACCCCTGGTCACTGCGCTGATCAACCAGTGCGACTAGATCGCCAGTGACTCTTGCCGTGAGCTCTGCGCCTTAACCCAGGGTCTCACAGGCTGGGGACAGTGTTCCTTCACAGCTTCTGAATCTAGTTAGTGGGCCATCACGGTAGCGGGACGAGGAGAGAGGAGAGAAACACGGGCAAGTGGATGCGACAGGGACGGGAAAGAAAGAATAAAGCCAGGAAGGGAGGGGGCGGAGGCGGCGAAGGCCACCCTGGCCTTGGTTCCCATCGCTGTTTGTCACAGGGACGCACTGAAGGCATTCTCCTGCATGGTGCACATTTGCACACACGGTCTGTCTCTAAGTGCCTCCCAGAGCAGAACGACTGTGCCAGTTTAAACCGTAACACGTGGAGAAAGACATGGCTGTCCCCACAGGGCCGGGGGGTGAGACACGAGGTCTGAGCCACGGGTGCCCTGGGAGCGGGACCCCAGGGGTGGTCTCGGGACAAGGGACAGCCGGTGGGGGCAGGGCTTGTTGGGAGAAGCGGGGGGCCAGGGGACCCACAGGGCAGTGGGGGCCAAGGGTCCCTGGGGAGGAGCTCTCCTGGGGGGACGTGCTTCCTGCTGGGTGACTAGCAGGCACCCAGCCTGGAGCCTGCCCCATCAAGGCCACTCCATCTGTGGCATTCTTGGAACTTTTCTTGGAGATTATCCTTGGGGTCATACCATGAGTAGGAATCTACTTTACAGTCATGGGATATTTTTGAGAACTTTTTAAAAAGCTGTTTCATTCACATGTCCTGATCCTGAACAGGTCTGGACCTGCTTCAACGCGGACCCATCTGCCTAGGGCGGTGCAGGTGGAGGACAAGCAGCCCTCACCTCCCTCCTAAGAGGGTGTCCCTGAAGCGCAGCCCCGGGGAGCACCCCGGGGGGAGGGGGCAGGCCTCTGGGTGCCCCCCCTGCAGGGGGCGGACTTGCTGGCGGCCTGCTCTGTCTAAACGCACCGTATTCAGCTCCCACATTCCCCGATCGGTGACCCTCGGCCCTTTGCCCCCAGCTACTGCACAGGCAATAGCAGTGCCTCTGGCTGACAGTGGAGACGAGGCGCCAGGGCACGGGGCTGGCCCCCAGGACCCAGAAGAGGGAGGCCAGGCTGACCGGGCGGACCAGCACACACGGCGGGCTACGTGTCCTGGGCTCAGACCCAGCAGAGTGCCCAGGGTCTCCCCTGGCGTCATCAGCAGCATCGCTCGTGTTGCGCTCCTGAGCGGTAACAGGAGGGGCGAACGCCACCTCCACGCGCTCAGCACGGCTGGCTCATCAGGGCCCTGTTTGGCCCCACAGGGGAGCCGCCTTCCAGTCTGGGGGCCCTGCTCCCCTCTGCACACCTTGAAGGTGACAAATGCACTCAGCCCACTTGCTAAGCAAACACTGGGGAGGCTCCTGTCTCTTATACACATCTCTCAAATACATAATATGAAAACAAATAACTTCCAGGGAGAATATAAAGCACTCAGCCTGGGCACAGGAAGCTCCTCTCAGTTTAGTTGAATCATATATGATTCACAACTTGAGAACTTAAAGTCATGTTGTTCTTTTTGGAAAGTTCTCTTATTATCTTCATTTTAAAATCTAAAATATATATATATATTTTTTTTTCTTCCAAAGTGAAAGGATTTATGAAGTCCTGGCATGAATGTAGATCAATCCTAGTATTTGTTAATGCTCCAGAGTATTAAAAATACAGAAGATATGGAGAAAGACAGAGCTGGGTTTGAGTCCTGGCAATTTTGTATTGTTNATATATATATATTTTTTTTTCTTCCAAAGTGAAAGGATTTATGAAGTCCTGGCATGAATGTAGATCAATCCTAGTATTTGTTAATGCTCCAGAGTATTAAAAATACAGAAGATATGGAGAAAGACAGAGCTGGGTTTGAGTCCTGGCAATTTTGTATTGTTTGTGAGCTCTTATTTTCATTGCCTTATCTGTGAAATAAAGATAAACCTGCCCTGTCTACTTCTCAAGGTTGCCATGGGCTCAATTAAAAGCTCTCGTCAAGGGTAAAGCACTGTACCAATTTAAGGCATTAATATTATTATTTTCTCTTATCAGTAACCAAGACTGCCCTAGCCCCACTCCAGGGCTCTTAGGGTTTACGGTTTGGTGTTAAAGCAGTGGGTGAGACTCTTGTTTCTGGAATCTTGCCCTCTGCTAATCCATACTCCATCACTTACTAGCTGCAGGACACTGGGGAAATTCCACATGCTCCCTGAGCTCAGATTTCCCATCCGTCCAACAGGGAGAGCAGCACCTCCCTCTCGGGGTNATTGAATCTTGCCCTCTGCTAATCCATACTCCATCACTTACTAGCTGCGGGACACTGGGGAAATTCCACATGCTCCCTGAGCTCAGATTTCCCATCCATCCAACAGGGAGAGCAGCACCTCCCTCTCGGGGTTCTGGTGAGGACTGAACCAGCTAGCACACATGGTGTTTGACAGAGTGACTGGGGCTTAATAAGCAATCAAGAAGCGTTGGCTCTGGCTATTTTTAACCCCCTTCTCCAGTCACCCCCAACTGTAGAGCTCTCCCCCAAATAAACCCAACTTGTCTCTCCTTTATTCCCCAATCAGGGCTGGTTCAGTCCTGGCCAGGTGTTTGTACTAGACGAGTACTGCGCCCGGAACGGAGTCAGAGGGTGTCACCGACATCTGTGCTACCTCAGAGACTTGCTTGAACGGGCAGAAAATGGCGCCATGATTGACCCAACCCTCCTTCACTATAGCTTCGCCTTCTGTGCATCCCACGTCCATGGGAACAGGTAGGCACGTGTCCAGGGGTATTCCTTTTAAAAAGATGTTTAAGGTGCTGGCAGTGGTTTACAGCTGGTCCTGCTCTTAGGGTCATCTCTAAGTCTACCCATTCCTATTTGCTCAGTAGTACAGACATGTGGGCACACGCACACACCAGCCACACAAACACAAAGAACACACACACAGGTCTGAATTTCTTCTCCTTTCATGAGTCTCAACAGAAACGGCAAACAGGACTTCTAGAGCCGTCTCTGATACCCCTTCAGCGTACATGGTGAGCAAAAACTAGACATCAAGCAAAGGCAGAGTTACAGAGAAATTTATTCTTTGAGAAACAGGGATGAAATCCCATGGTAGCATTTAATGAAAGACCATGATTCAGATGGGGTGGCAGGATGCTGGGAGAGTCTCCCTGAGGAATTGATGCTTGGGCCGAGTACTGAACTAGGAGTTGAGTGGTTCTGGGTGAAAGGCGGAGCATGTACAAATGCTCAGCAGAGGAAACTCGAGGGCTGAAGCAAGCAAGGTGATGCTGGGAGATGTAGATAATCATGACACTGAGCTTAACCGGAGAGCTGGGAGGAACTTCAGAGACCATGATGTAGTCAACCCCTTCAGTTTATAGGTTTTACAGACAAGACCAGAACATCAGTTCTTCTAACTTCATTCTAAATACTTTCTTTCTTTACACACCGCCCAGCTCCTGGACGAAAAGATCCATGTTCTGAATAATGCAAAAAGCAGCAAATAACCTAAGAATGGTACCATTTGGCTCTGAAGACCCGGAATAAATTTCTGCACTGCCACAGCCAGTTTACTATCCCAGTGTGTGTAGCCTCACATTACTAGAAAGAGAAGCCTCCATTACCCCCACGAACCCCTACCAATAGCCAGGGAAGGCACAGCCAGGGAAAACTGGGTGGCTTCAGAAACCCAGCCTGCAGTGAAAAACTTGCTGCTCTGGGGAAATTCTTACATGGGAAAGTCCAGAATTGACAGCTTTTTCTTTTAAATCAGAACCGTGTCAGTCATCTTTGCAAGCTATACAACTCTGGAATATCTATGGGGTGGGTTCTGTGCTTTTCCTCTCTCTAGTGCTGGTAGGTTTTATGAGATGCAGCTTCAACATTTAGAGCTGGGTAACAATAGCACTGTAGGTTTGAATATTTAACAGGCAACAAGATTTTCATCACCTCTCATTGTTACCAGGTTTGCTAGCCCAGCACATGACCTTTCATTTGCATAAAAGATATTCATGAAAACTCTGATACCTGGGGACTATCTCTGCATAATTCTGCTTTTTATAAATATGTACACTTTGATGACTATCTGTTACAGCCTCTTGGACTGAATTCTTTAAAGAGAGAGAGAGAAGTTGCATTATATTCTCTGGGTTGTCACACTGTATTCTACATATGTTACTGAATAAGGAAGTGTTATAAAATAATGAAGTGTTTTTGTAAACTCCCTGGTAAACATCATCATGAATTATGATACACATTGTCTGGATTTCATATTGTAAGACTGCCACTTGATTCACAGTTAGGTTTATACATCTTGTCATGGAAACAGTTTTGGATTTCTTATTTTCTTTTCAGTTCTGATTTTCCTTATGCAAGTTTGCATCTTTTTTTTTTTTTTGCTTATTATTTTAGTTCGAATGCATTTGCTTTTGCTGTTTGATGCATCCTTCTTTTTCTTTCTTTTGTTTGTGCATGTATGTGTGCCCTTGATTCTCCCATGGCTGGCCATACTTTGTGCATGCTCCATGCGACCACCCCCTCTCCAAAGTCAACACATGCATGCGTACCTTGGTGGGCTGCCACCAAACACAGACCCTGAAGGGAGCAAAACTCCCTCCCCATCTGAACCAGAGGCTAAAAAAGATACCAAAAAGGAATCCAAAAAAAGAAAAAGTCCCAAAACCCAGGCAAATCCAGAGCCTAAAAGGTAAGATGTTTTGTGTCTGTTGGCTTGTGTTTTGGGATGTCTGTGACCTTTCCCTCTCCCCCATCTGTGCTGAATCTCAACCTTAGCAAACAGCAAGCTTTGTGTATTCCCGAAGTCTCTGTTTGAAGGTGCACTTAAAAAAACCCTAGCAATGGGCAAAAATATCATGTATTAGTACTGAATTTGAATCAGGTATCTAGTGACTCTTAAAGCATGTTCATATTGAAAAAAACTAATCGTGCAATATGTAAACAGAAGCATGAGTCAGATTGCTTTCTTTGGTGGCATCTAGTTAGGGGCCAGGTACCTTAACAAGTCACTCATAATAAGCAACCCATTATTTATAATTTTGAAATTATGGTTAAGGAGCAAATAAAATGAGTTGGCTTAAAATGAGTTTATACCTTTATAGTAGGTCCATCGTTTTCAGCAGACCCTCTCAGTTCTATATTTATCGCGTGAAAGTAATCCATTTTCAAATAATTGTTTATAATAAAGGCATGAAGTAATGTCTGTCACCAAACTAATGACTCCTCATAGAATCATTTATATGAAGTCACCTTGAAAATACTTTTAAGTTCTAAAATTATGTTTAACCTCTCTTGTTTCCTGTGTCTTTTAGATGTTCTCTTTGTGAATTGGTAAAATGGCAAATCGGTGGCTTTTATTCCCTTTTAAAGTAAATAAGGTAGATGTACAGTTACATCCAGCATTATCCCTATGTCCTTCTTCACCTTCCCTATCTTGCCTCAAATTAACACTGGCATTTTAAAGTTTCATGGTGAGGTTTTGAAATGGATGTTCTGACCCTGACATTGCCAAAGGACACAAAGTTCTCAGGGAGCTATGCTCTATGTTTCACTATGAATTTGCTCAGTTGAAAATTTCTAAGTCCTAAAATTCATACAGTTAACTGTAGGCAGACCAAATGAAAAGGCCAGTTTCACTTTCTAGAAAATGAAGCAGGCAGTAGATCATTGTATGCCAGTCTAATAGTGAAGGTCAAAGAAAGCCCTGATTTCATGGGAACACCCATCTTCCGAACTTTCAGTATACACAGAGAGAAATGGAGTGGAGTTTTTGTGTTTCCCTGTGTGGGTCAGAGTGCAGGGCAGAAGTAGCTTGCAGTCGGTAAGAAAATGCAGAGTATTATTACAGGTGCCTGAAAAGGAGGCTTCTCTGGCTGCTGTCCAAGGTGCTGGTTTTGGCATGATCGGCACTGAAGCGGAGCAGAGAGCAAATGGCTGCACTTCCTGGAGCCTGACCTGTTTCTTGTGCCACAAAAAACTACCAGGAAAGATTGTGAGTGGTACTTTGAGGCTTATACAAATAAGGGTCTATATTTGCTATTTTTGTAAGGAAGAAAAAATCATAATCTTAAATATCTGTACTTCTGCAGGNGAGAACACCGGCTCTTCATTCTGCAGACAGAAGCCATTGATTAAGTCTATAAACTACTTCATTTGGTTTCAAGAGGTTGAACCAGGATAAAACACGTCTTGAGATACACTTCCTGTGTTATTTCCAACAGGGATAAAGTCTATGTGTGGCCTTTTCTCGCCTTGGGAATCATGTGTCAAACCTCCAACTTCCTAAAAGAAAGTGAGGACTTCAGAGACGACAGCTCAGCACTCAGAAGCGCAGGGTCAGGCTCCCCACTTACCTGGGGCCATGGAATCCAGGGCGCCCTGAAAAATTCTCCAGGGGTGGTGTTGCTAAACCATTTAAAAAACTGAAATAGAGTTGATTTACAATGTCATGTTAGCTTCAGGGGCATAGCAAAGTGATTCAGTTATGTGTGTGTGTATCTGTACACACACATATATATATTGCAGCTTCTCCTCGATTGTAGGTTTTATTACAGGACAGTGAACCCAGGTACTTTTGCTGTTCAGTTCAGTTCAGTTACTCAGGCATGTCCGACTCTTTGTGACCCATGGTCTGCAGCACACCAGGCCTCCCTGTCCATCCCCAACTCCCAGAGCTTACTCAAACTCATGTCCATTGAGTTGGTGATGCCATCCAGCCATCATCCTCTGTCGTCCCCTTCTCCTCCTGCCCTCAATCTTTCCCAGCATCAGGGTCTTTTCAAATGAGTCAGCTCTTTGCATCAGGTGGCCAGGGTATTGGAGGTCTTTGTTATTTTTATACAGAAGGATGTATGTGTTAATCCCAAACTCTTAATTTATCCCCACCCCCGTCGATAAACATAAATTTGTTTTCTGTCTGTGAGTCCATTTCTGTTTTGTAAAAAAGTTTGTTCCTATCATCCAAGGAGTTAACGATCATAATTCTGAAGAAGCACAAACCTGACCTTGCCTAAAAATGGATTCTATTCTTTCCATCCTTTGACCGTTTATTCAATAAAATCTACCTCATACTGAATAGCCCACCACGGAGACAAGAAAAAAGAAAGGAAAAAAGCCCAGCAAACAAGGACAGCCCCCGTGTGTGCTAAGACGTGGGAGGGAGCACAGTGTTCTCTGGGTCTCACTGTGCCTCTCAGCCGCTGTCGAAGGAGTGAGGCGTTCCCCATACCCATTCGGTAGGCGGCACGTACTTGCCTGGATCCTCTGTCACTGCTGGCTTCTCAGGGGGCTCAGAGGTATAGAATCCGCCTGCTAATTCGGGAGACCCAATAGCCCTGGGTTGGGAAGATCCCCTGGAGGAGGGAATGGCAACCCACTCCAGTATTCCTGCCTGGGAAATTCCATGGGCAGAGGAGCCTGGAGGGCCACAGTCCACAGGGTCGCAAACAGTCGGGCACAGCTATGCAGGCACACACTCTTTCCCCTGGAGACAAAACCAGCATTCCCAGTTTTCCCTGGGGGAGAATTCCAGGCTAGACTCAAAGCCGGCGCTTGGAGCGTGTGCCTGCATCTTGGCTTGCCCCCTACCCTAAAAGCTGAGGAGTCCCGCTCCGTGCCCAGCCGCACCCACTCAGGATGGCGGTCGCCTGGACAGGCAGAAAGGATTTCGCTTTGGGGGGCGACACCCCAGCCTCTGTGAAGCTGCAGCTTGAAGGTTTCCAGTTAAGTCGGCCACAACATACATTTTCTGATTCGAGGAGATCCACGCTGAGGCGGAGGGGAACAAATGGTAAATAAACCCCAGCTGGCAGGAGGAGAACTCATTTCCCCGCGGTGAATGAACACATGCAAATGTNTTGAAGGTTTCCAGTTAGTCGGCCACAACATACATTTTCTGATTCGAGGAGATCCACGCTGAGGCGGAGGGGAACAAATGGTAAATAAACCCCAGCTGGCAGGAGGAGAACTCATTTCCCCGCGGTGAATGAACACATGCAAATGTGATATGCCCAGAGAAATAAACCAACATGTGATTAAAGTGACATTTAATCTTCATGAATATTTGCAGTAAAATGAAACCTCTAATCTGCAAATATTTATTTTTCTATTTAGAGTTGGAAGCATGGTATTTAAAAATAGAGGTGACAGAAAAAACCAGCAGTAAATCTGGCTTTTTACAGGCACTTTTATTTGCCAACCGCAGGATGGATACCACAATACTGCATCCATTTTCTGGGGGTGGGGGGGAAATGTCTGCACTTTTGGCAGAGAAAAATACTATGAGTAAATGTATTAAATAATTAATCCTGGCCCGAAGCCTTGCTTTTACACTGAGAAGGCCCCATGTCATCTTCACATCCATCCCGGGAACATTCCTCGGCAGGAAGCCGGGAGACCAGCCTTTGAGCCTTGCCGAGACCTGGTTTCTCACGCAGCAGACATATCTTTAGCGGGAAAATGCAATGACTTTTGACCACGAGTGTGCTTCAGTCCGACTCTGTGACTCCAGGGACTGCAGCCCACTGGGCTCCTTTGTCCATGGGATTTCCCAGGCGAGAACATGGGAGTGGGTTGCCATTCCCTCCTCCAGGGGATCTTTGTGAGCCAGGGATCGAACTGGGAAGGCAGGGGTGAGGTGGGGACCCTCTGACCCTGGCTTCCCCACAGCGCTCTGCCCACGAGGAGACAAACTGCACNTCCCAGGCGAGAACATGGGAGTGGGTTGCCATTCCCTCCTCCAGGGGATCTTCGTGAGCCAGGGATCGAACTGGGAAGGCAGGGGTGAGGTGGGGACCCTCTGACCCTGGCTTCCCCACAGTGCTCTGCCCACGAGGAGACAAACTGCACCCCGCTTAAGTCCATCCCCGCTCCTCCGGCTCAGACACAAACTGCCCATGGTGGGAGGCCTGGCCCCCTGCACCTCCACTCCCCGCCTGCGATGGCTGAGCCCTTCCATGCCCCAGGCACAGAGTCTAGGACTCTACCATGTTCCCCGCTTTGGGACCCAGATATCCTCTCCCTGTCTTCACTGAGACATCATGGGCAGATTCATTTCTTACAAAGTTGAGGACGACACAAACAAAAACATGTTCACAGAAGCAAACCCTCTGCAGCTTCAGGCACGTTCGCGATGTGGTTTTTTCCATCTCGCTGGGGGGAGCCCGGAATCCACTAGCTGCTTTCTGCCTCCAGCTAGGTAACCGCTGCAGCCCCCACGCAGCCTCCCGCTTCTTGNTCAGCAGACCTGTCCGGAGTCTCCCTCTTTGAAGGAGGCTTCCTCGAACCAGGCTGAGAAAGTTGTGGACATCAGCCACGTTTCGTCTTCTTTCACCACAGTGGGCCCCTCAGGTAAGGAACCTGCCTGCCAGTGCAGGAGATGCAGGTTCGATCCGGGGAAGATCCTCTGAAGGAGGAGATGACATCCCACTCCCGGATGCTTGCCTGGAGAGTCCCAGGGACAGAGGAGCCTGGCAAGCTACAGTCCACGGGGTCACAAAGAGTTGGACACGACCGAGCGACTGAGCACAGGTTAAATCCAGGCAAGTCGTGTGGCTCCACCGCAGTACACCAGAAGTGGCCTCACCTGCGGTACACCAGAGGGACGCCCGAGACCTGAGGACCCCACACGGCCCTGGGAGGCTCCTGCAGCCCCTCCCACAGAGCCCACGGCTCTCCAGCCCTGCTGGGCCCCTGGGGGCGGGGGACGAGGGGTGCTGAGCGGGCCTACCGCCCCACGGAACCTCGCACGTGTGTGTTCCTGGAGCTTTGTGTAGGATTTAATGTTGTAAAACCTGGGGAAGGAGGACTTGGTGGCTGGTGGAGACGGTGAGTGTGGGATTAACACACGGAATAGTTACCTGTCTGTGCAGCCAGGCTTCACTTTCATCCTCGTGTTTCTGAAACGAAATAAGAGCGTTAGAGGAAGGTGTCTGTGCGCATCTCGGGTCTCTGATCGGTGCTGCAGAGGCAGTCTGGCTCCCTCCGCGGGGCCGCATGGGCGCGCGCGTGTCCTCGAGCACTCAGACGTCACTCTCCTGGCCATGAGGACAGACAGCCGGGGTGAGAATCCTCTGCAGGACTGCATTCGGTGGTCACCCCAGACAGGCACGGGCCCGTTAGACAGTCGCCCCTGACCAGGCACAGGCGCATTTAAAGGCAAGTCTCAAGTGCCGCAGTGTGTGTGTGCCAAATTTCTAGTTCACAACTCTGAGTAGCCCTCGGGACTTAGACCACAGCTGAACAGTCAACCTGAGAACTGTGTGGAAAAACAGAGAGAGAGACGCCCGAACCCGCCGGCCCGGGAGCAGCGGCTCAGCGGCACGCGCTGCGGCCTCTCCCGGGCGCTCTGCTCTCCACCCGCGGACTCTGACCTTCACCTGCGGGCAGGACTGTCACTGCGGACCCCACAGGGCCGGGCACAGACCCCAGGGCCCTGGGCGCGAGCCGCGCCCGCTCCTCCCTTGCTTCCCCTCAGGAAGCGCGTCAGAACAGCCGGGAACCTGCTCCAAACTGGATCACAGACAAAGTAGGTCACCGGCCCGTGAAGCACGCTGGTCCCCGCCACAGCTCCCTGGGACCGTCCTCGGGCTGCGGGGTCAGGCTGTTTGGGGGCGTCTCCCAAGTCACAACACGGCTGCTTTGCAAGCCTGTTGCCTCCTCAGTGGGGAAATAAAAATTTAGGGCCCCCCAAAAAATAAAAAGAAAAGTTTAGGACCAAAAAAGTGTTTCCGAGAGATGAGCCTGGGTTGAGTGGACGTTTCTCGGGGCTCAGGGAGCGTGGAGGACGCGGTCCAGGGCCAGGGAAGTCTGGCTGCGGGGCACTCCTTGATCCTCAGGGGAGGCCGGCCTGCTTATTTACATTTTCCTTCCTCCTTGGGCTCCTTCCTTCGCCTCTTCCAACCGCCCACTGAGCCAGCCTGGGGCCGCGGGAACACGGTGGTGACTTGCAGACAGGAGGCTGACTGCCCAGGGGACTGGCTGGCTCTGGCCGGGCTGGGGGCTCCAACGCTGAAAGGGGCAGGCCTGGGTGCAGCGCTGGGCCCTGGGGACGCAGGCCAGTGCCGAGTGGAGGACGGGGAGCAGGCCCCTGTGTGGAGTGGCTGGGGGCGAGGTGAATGCAAGGGCCACTTCTGGGACCGTCCACGGGGATGAGCCCTGAGTCTGTAGCAGTTCTCAAGTCAGCCACCAGGCGGCAGCAAAANCGCCGAGTGGAGGACGGGGAGCAGGCCCCTGTGTGGAGTGGCCGGGGGCGAGGTGAATGCAAGGGCCACTTCTGGGACGTCCACGGGGATGAGCCCTGAGTCTGTAGCAGTTCTCAAGTCAGCCACCAGGCGGCAGCAAAACAGAGGCCCGTGAGCCTGGATCAGCCAGCGCGCGCGCGCGTGTGCGTGTGCGTGCGTGTGTGTTTCTTCCCCTATGTGTGGGTGCCTCCCTGTGTGTATGTCTGTCTCAGTGTCTGTGTTTCTTCCTCTGTGTCTGTGTGTGTGTCTCTGTGTCTGTGTGTGTGTCCCTGTGTGTGTCTCCATGTGTATCTCTGTATGTGTGTCTTTCTCAGTATGTGTCTCTCTGTGTCTGTGTGTGTATGTCTCTCAGTGGGTGCGTGTCTCTCTCTCAGTATGTGTGTGTCTCTGTGTATATCTCTGTGTGTGTCTCTCTGTGTTTCTTCCTCTGTGTGTGTCTCTCCCAGTGTGTGTGTGTGTCTCTCTGTGTGTCTCTCCCTCTTGTGTGTGTGTGTCTCTCTCTGTGTCTATGTGTCTCAGTGTGTATGTGCCTCTCCCTCTTGTGTGTGTCTCAGTGTGTGTGTGTCTCTGTGTGTCTCTCTCTGTGTCTCTGTGTTTGTGTGTCTCTCTGTGTCTCTGTGTGTGTCTCTCTGTGTCTCTGTGTGTGTGTCTCTCCCTCTGTGTGTGTGTCTCTGTCTCTCTGTGTCTCTGTGTGTGTGTCTCTCTCTGTGTCTCTGTGTGTGTGTCTCTCTCTCTGTGTCTCTCTGGGTGTGTGTCTCTCTCCCTCTCTCCCACATGATCCTGATGCCCCGGGACGCGCCCGCCGGCTGCCGTGCCCCCCTACCTTGGTGCAGACCCCCGTGGTGGCGTCGCAGAGGGTGAGGATGGACACGTTCTGCGCCCGGCTCAGCCAGTTCACAGCGACCTTGGTGCTGGTGGCCCACTTGACCATGGTGATGTAGTACTCCCTGCAACAGAGGGCGGCGCTGAGGGCCCCGGCTCCCGGCGGCGCGGTGCAGAGATGCGGGGGGAGCCCCGGGCGGCCGGCGGGACCGAGCTGGCGCCCGCAGCGAGCGAGCCGTGTGCTGCCCTCCAAGCTGCCCGGCAGCGGCGCTGCTGCTCTGGGCCTCCCACCTGCCCGCCCGGGGTCCATGAGTGGGTGGCCGGTGCTGCCTGCTGCACCTGCCACGGGGACGCTCAGCGTGGGGAAAGCGGCCAGGACGTCTGAGCCGGGAAGGGCTCCGGGGGGCACACCTGCCCCCCTCCCCTCCCCCGGAGCCCGAGGGAGGGAGCCGCGGGGCTCCAGTCCCCAGGTCCCAGGGCCGTTCTCGCTCTAATCAGGGAAACGGGTGCCAGGCTCTGGACGCGCGGTGGACTTGATCTGACATCTGAGCTGTCACGCACCTGCTTTTACCCACACCTGAAAACCCAGACTGTCCTGGGCCACTCTGTACTCAGCCCCCTGGGTATTTAATTCAGTTACCCAGAGCCGCCCCTGCGTCCCCACCCCGCCATGAGGATTTTTATGAAAAATGTACATTGATGAGTTAGAAGGACATGACAAAAAAAGAAAAACAAATAAACAACTTCACAAAAACACATCCCTCTGCCCGCCCGACTCTATCTGTAATGAGATCTCATGTTCAGAATGATGCCTCCACGTTTGACAAGACCCTTATCGCTAAGACACTGTGCGTTTGCGGGACGATGCCGGCGAGCTGGAAGGAGACCCAGTACGCTCAGTAATTACTGTTGGCAGAAGGATCGAAACAAGCCGGCGCGGGACATAGCCTTCAGCTGGTCAGGGGATTAAATTGCTGGGTCCCCCACTTCTCAGGACCGTTAGTCACAGCTGTTAATTCAACCAAAGCCGAGGGCACACGACGAACACGGCAGGGCGGCCTCTGAGCCAGCCATCAGCTCCCGCGGGGCGGAGAATGGCCCCGGAACCCCCGCACAGTCCCCGGAGATGCGCTGCGGACGCACAGCCCAGCTCAGGCTTTCCCACCGGCTCGGGTTCCCTGAGCTTCTGAAATCCCGCTGCTCCTGTCACCATCCACTCTGCAAGCCCTCGGGCTCCGGGGACCTGGGTCTGTGTGTTTGTTCACGGGACCCACTTTCCCACCCCGCCCTTCGGCGGCCCCGGCTCTGAGAGTCTCCTGTCCTTCTGGCAGCTTCCGCAGCTGCCGCTTTGCTGCCGTGTCCCTGCCTCAAGGCTGGGAGCTGTGTCTGTAACGATAGGATCTCACAGTCTGCCTGGATCTTTGCAGCCAGGAAACATGTACTCAGCTTCGCTCCTTAAAAAGCCACTCAGGTCTGCGCCAGCCAGTGCTGCACACAGAACACTTTGAATTTCCAGGTACACCATAAATGAGCTCTGGTACCTGTTGGACAGACATTGCCGCAAGCCTGGCGGCGGAAGGGCCTGGTTTTTGGACCTGCTTGATGCAGGCGTTCCTGCTCAGATGTGATGGAAGGTCACAGAGACAGGCTGCAGAGGTTTGCTATTTAGAAGTGCAACCAAAGAGGTGAGATGAGGCGACTGTAAAGAAACTGGAATTGAAAATGAGAAAATGAAAATGGAAGACAATTTGGCAAGCTTCCCCAGAAGGCAGAGGAAGGGGTCCTGGGCAGGGGAGAGATGGAAGACAGCTGATGGTCCTCACATCTGAGAATCTAAGTGCTTCTCACCGACGAACTGGAGTGATGGGAAGAGATGCAATAGCTGAAGGCACCACAAGACTCCTACCTAGTGCAGACGTGAGCATGCATGTTAAAGGGTTTTCCAATTCCAGGGAAATGAACAAAATGCCTAAAAATATTCTCATAGAATCTTAGAGGTCTACAGGAAAAGAAATGCCACAACAATCCAGTAACAAGGAAATAAGTCTTGAGAAAAGATACAGATTTATGCTGATCTCAGATTTCTCAGCTATTTTAAGCCTGTTCTTGTTCAGTTGCTCAGTTGTGTCCGACTCTTTGCGACCCCATGGACCACAGCACGCCAGGCTTCCCTGTCCATCACCAACTCCTGGAGTACACCCAAACTCATGTCCATCGAGTCGGTGATGCCTTCCAACCATCTCATGCTCTGTCGTCCCCTTTTCCTTCTGCTTTCAATTTTTCCCAGCATCAGGGCCTTCTCTAATGAGTCAGATCTTCGCATCAGGTGACCAAAGTATTGGAGTTTCAGCTTCAACATCAGTCCTTCCAATGAATATTCAGGACTGATTTTCTTTAGGATAGACTGGTTGGATCCTCTTGCTGTCCAAGGGACTCTCAAGAGTCTTCTCCAACACCACAGTTCAAAAGCATCAGTTCTTCGGCTCTCAGCTTTCTTTATAGTCCAACTCTCACATCCATGCATGATTATTGGAAAAACCATAGCTTTGACTAGATGGCCCTTTGTTGGCAAAGTAAAGTCTCTGCTTTTTAATATGGTATCTAGGTTGCTCATTGGAGAAGGCAATGGCACCCTACTCCAGTACTCTTGCCTGGAAAATCCCATGGACGGAGGAGCCTGGTAGGCTGTAGTTCTTGGGGTTGTGAAGAGTCAGACACTTACTGAGCGACTTCACTTTCACTTTCATGCATTGGAGAAGGAAATGGCAAACCACTCCAGTGTTCTTGCCTGGAGAATCCCAGGAATGGGGGAGCCTGGTGGGCAGCCATCTGTGGGGTCACACAGGGTTGGACACGGCTGAAGTGACTTAGCAGCAGCAGCAGCAGGTTGCTCATAGCTTTTCTTCCAAGGGGTAAGCATCTTTTAATGTCATGGCTGCAGTCACCATGTGCATCTCTGACACATCTCTGATTGTGTGGATGACAACAAACTGTGCAAAATTCTTCAAGAGATGGGAATACCAGACCATCTTACCTGCCTCCTGAGAAATCTGTATGTAGGTAAAGAAACAACAATTAGAACCAGACACAGAACAACAGACTGTTTCCAAATCGAGAAAGCAGTATGTCAATATTGTCATCCTGCTTATTTAACTTATATGCAGAGTACATCATGAGAAATGCTGGGCTGGGTGAAGCACAGGCTGGAATCAAGATTGGTGGGAGAAATATCAATAACCTCAGAAATGCAGATGACACCACCCTTATGGTAGAAAGTGAAGAGGAACTAAAGAGCCTCTTGATGAATGTGAAAGAGGAGAGTGAAAAAGCTGGCTTAAGAGTCAACATTCAAAAAGTGAAGATCATGGCATCTGATCCCATTACTTCATGGCAAATAGATAGGGAAACAATGGAAGCAGTGACAGACTTTATTTTCTTGGGCTCCAAAATCACTGCAGATGGTGACTGCAGTCATGAAATTAAGACCCTTCTCCTTGGAAGAAAAGCTATGACAAACCTAGACAGCATATTAAAAAGCAAAGACATTACTTTGGTAACAAAGGTGCATATAGTCAAAGCTATGGTTTTTCTAGCAGTCATGAACGGATGTGAGAGCTGGACCATAAAGAAGGCTACATGCCAAAGAACTGATGCTTTTGAACTGTGGTGTTGGAGAAGACTCTTGAGTCTCTTGGACAGCAAGGAGATCAAACCAGTTAATCCTAAAGGAAATCAGTCCTGAATATTCCCTGGAAGGACTGGTGCTGAAGCTGAAATTCCAATACTTTGGCCACCTGATGCGAAGAACTGACTCATTGGAAAAGACCCTGATGCTGGGAAAGACTGAAGGTGGGAAGAGAAGGGGACAACAGAGGATGAGATGGTTGGAGAGCATCACCAGCTCAATGGACATGAATTTGAGCAAGCTATGGAAATTGGTGAAGGACAGGGAAGCCTGGCGTGCTGCAGTTCCATGGGTTCACAAAGAGTTGGACACAACTGAGTGACTTAACTGAACTGAACTCTCACATCTATATGTGACTACTGGAAAAACCATAGCTTTGACTAGATGGACCTTTGTCGGCAAAGCTGTTTTAAGCCTAATGGTATTTAATACCTCAACAAGCTTTTAATAACCCGTATCTTCTTGTTTAAAGCATGTCTTCTACTTGAATATACTTTTTAGTAAAAGCTAGTCAAAATTAAAGGCTTAAAATGAAAAGCTTCACATGTAGGAAGATGATGTCTGATACCAATCCATTCACAGCCAGTCCTAAACTACTACCAATCTGATAATAAATTTGAATGCAAATATCAGAAGTAATTATTACGTGATAAAATGATATAAAATAAACACTGGGTGACTATTTCATAGAATTATAAACATTTAGTAAATCTAGAAAGATTAAAAACAAAGGTAGCAGCTATCACAGAAGAGGAATCTTATATTTAAGACACAAACATGAGATGTGTATAAGAGACAGGGATTAAATTGCTGGGTCCCCCACTTCTCAGGACCGTTAGTCACAGCTGTTAATTCAACCAAAGCCGAGGGCACACGACGAACACGGCAGGGCGGCCTCTGAGCCAGCCATCAGCTCCCGCGGGGCGGAGAATGGCCCNCCTGGAATAGGAAACTAACCATGAGAAACTTTCAAAATAATCATCAGTCCGGGGATGCTTGAACCGACAGTATTCGAGTTCCATGAGGGCAGTGCTCCATCTATGGTCAATACTTAATACATTTTAAAGAAATGAACTTATTTCTAACAGAAAGACCAATGAATTTCTTTGAGAGGGGGCAGCTAATACAATAATACTAAAGTTCACATATAAGAAGAAATGGATGAAAATGACAAGATAGTTTAGAGGAAGACTGATGAGAAAGGATTTATTGCTAATGATACAGAGTAGCTGCAGACTTTGTAACTGATATAACCCTCAGTAGATCCGTCATGATGCTGTCTCTTATACACATCTAATTTAATGCTAGAAGAGATGGGAGCATAACAGATATACTAATATACAGAGAATAAGAAGATAAAGATAAGATTGAACAGGTATGCTCAGTTCACAGGGATTCCTTAGTGAGATTATCTATAGGATAAGAAAATGTCAGAGTGGAGAGAAAGGGATGACTGCTTATCATTTCAGTCACCAAATCTGCCACTTCTCATGTTAATCGGTCACATTACTTATTCTCTCACTTTATTAGATACTGACTTAACTATCTCCAACTAGGCAACAATTTCCAAATATAGGAATTATGTCTTGATCATAGATGTGATGTCAGGTGTNTCTGATGGAGGGGCCGTCATGGGCCCGCCAGAGCGCCCGGCACACGCGGAAGGCAGTAGGTGTTTTGCCAGGGCAAGGACTAGGAAGCCCAGAAGTCAGCCACCCCTCCTCTCCTCCCAACCGACCTAGAACCCTGCAGGGGAGCTGGGCTGGCTGAGAAGCCACAGCAGAGAGTGGGGAGTGCGCCGGATGAAGGGGAGAGGGCTGACAAGGAAACATTTGCTTCCCCCTCTCGAAGGGCCCTGACCCGTCTGCAGGAAGTGGCCCCTGGCCTTTGGGGACTCTCCGCATCTCCCTGTGGAGGCTGCGTGGAGGGACGGGTGCTCCTGCCTGGCTTGAGTCCCAGGGCACCTCTGTGTGGAGTCAGCTGTGTGCTCAGTCGTGTCCGACTCTTTGTGACCCCATGGGCTGCAGCCCACCAAGCTCCTCTGTCCATGGGATTCTCCAGACAAGAATGCTGCAGTGGGTGCCAGTCCCTGCTCCAGGGGATCTCCCCGGCCCAAGGATGGAACCCGTGTCTCCTGCATGGGCAGGCAGATTCTTTACCACTAGCGCCACCAGGGACGCTGCAGATCCTGCCCGTAACCTCTGGGTTCTCGGCCCTGCCGTGAAGCAGTAGAGCGGGGCTCACGGCGGGGCTGTGTGAGGCCCCGGGGGACCCAGCCACGTCTGTGAGACACACACCCCGGCTCCTCAGAGAAGGGCAGAGGGAAGGACAAGCGTGAAAACAACACCCAGCCAGACCGGGCCACACCTGACCCAGGAGCCGCCCTGCACGCCCCTCCCGGGTCCACACGATCTCCGTCTGTGTCTCCAAGTGGCCAAATCCTGCCTGTCTCCACCCCTCTTCCTCCCCGGATTTCTCAGTCTTTCAACAAAATTCTGGACAGAACTGATGCCTATCTGGCGGTACTTAGCTTTTGACTATTATATATTTGTTTGTCTGTCCTTGCCTAGATTGTTGAGGGCGTTATGTAGGCTTCCTTCCTTTCTCCATCCCTCCACAAAGTAAGTGTCTTCCTTTTACCTTCTTTAGATTTAGTGCCTCTAGTGTTGAAGGAAACCAGACTAGGCCACCCCGAAATATGCCTTTTTGACAAGACAATTATCTTGAGCTGAAGACAACGAGAAAGGAGCAAACCCAGCAAAGACCCCCCTGTTTCTGCCTCAAGGCAGGAAATAGTTTCCTCTTCCTGGAGGCAGACTCTCACTGGCCCAGAGGCGCCGGGGAGCCTGTGGGCCCGTCTTCCCCAGGGGCCCTCTGGCTCCTGTCCCACCTGCAGCTGCTGTCCTGGGGGCCCTGCACCTGCCTCCTCGTGCTGGTAACTCGCTACGCGTTTACTGCCTCCGGTGGACGATGCTGTAGAAGCTGCACTGGGAATCGATGCTTGGAGCTGCTTTGGGCTGAGATGTTTTCCCACGCTCTGTGCAGGGCACGCATGAATAGACTGTGCTTCCCTCTCGTTAATCTGTCTTGCTGTGAGGGGTGCCAGCTGCAAGCCCAGGACGGGTAAATGGTGGTCTCTACAGCGTCCTGTACTGAGAAGGCAGAACGTCAGCAAGGGCCAAGTATCTGTCAAGTTTTGCTTCCAGGACAACCAAAGAAATCCACATCTAACAAGGATCCTATTGAAACAGGACTTTATCGGCTAATTTTAAACCTAATCTGCCCATTCAGCAAGCCCAGCTCACACCACATGCCGGGCCCAGCCCAGAACTGGAGCTTGAGCTTCGAGCTTCACGTGTGTGTGCACGGTCGGCCCCTCAGTTGTGTCTGACTCTTTGTGACCCCCTGGACTGGAGCCCGCCAGGCTCCTCTGTCCATGGGGATTCTCCAGGCAAGACTGCTGGAGTGGGTTGCCATGCCCTCCTCCAGAGGATCTTTCTGACCTAGGGATCGAATCTGTGTCTCCTGCACTGGCAGGTAGATTCTTCACTTCTGGGCCACCGGGAAAGCCCAGTTTAGGATATCATTTAGAGATAGAGGATGTATTTGAAACCTGCAAAGAGCAAGTGGGGTCGCTGAGTATCTTCCTGTGCAATGCCCGGCTTGCCTTGTGATGGCCTGGGCAGCCTTGCTGGGGTGGACATCTCACATGGATTTCTGTCTGGTGGTTCAGAGAACCCCAAGGTTACAGTCAGGGCCCTGGGGATCTGTAACCCTCAAGCTTGACCTTATATTTCTTGTCAGACTGTCCACACACACCAACCTTCTCAACTGTCCCTGGACTGGTTCTAATGCCCCACTGGTTAATTAGTGAATCAAATAAAACCTCTGACACCTGCTCATTTACCTGCTCTGAGAATCACACCTGACCAGTTGAAGGGGAGATGTTGGACCGGCAGTTAGAAATGGACTGGCAGTTCTGAGGGCAGGGTGGAGTGCCAGTGGCCAGCGGGCAGGACTCAGGGCACGAGATGGGAGAACCAGCCCGTGCTGCGTGCTCTGTCTAATCCTCACGACACCCACAAGAGTGAGCCCTCGACTGTTCACATGCATCCCCCTCTTGCAGATGAGGAACCGGAATGAGGCAGGAGAAGGGGAACTCGCCCCGGAGCACGGAACCAGGATCTGTACCCAGGCGGCAGCTTGTGAACCTTCACTCAGAAGGTTGTCCTTCTTGTCCTGGGGCATCTTGGATGGTCATGCTGGCATCCAGTGGGGATGGGCGGGGATGTGCCTGAAGTCTCTGTGATGCAGAAGGCAGCCCCCACTGCTAAGGGTCCCCAGGTCCTGAATGCTGGGTATAGAAAGCCTCAGACTTGGTGGGGGGCAGTGGGGGGCGCCTTGTCCAGGCTCTGCTCTCAGCACAGCCCCTCGCACGCCTGCAGCCCTCCACTTGTTGTAATGCTTCCTTCAAGGCCAATCTCTCCTCTGCATAATAACCTCCATATTTCATTCACTAAATTCTCAGCCTAATGGATGCAAATAATAAATGCTTGCTAAATGGCTGTTCACATTTACTGTGTGATTTCTGACAGATCTGTGCTCACTTTGAAAAATCCCAAGACTGTGATGGGGAAGGAGACGAGAAAGCGCGACATGAACACACTGCAGGTTACGGGGCCCCAGGAAAGCATCCCTGCGTTGAGCTCGGGAAGCTGCAGAGCGGAGGCCCCGAGGCCCGTGTCCCGGCAGCCCTGATGGAGCCTAATTTTTCACTGTCCTTGAAGCTAATCAAGCCTGCGGAAACAGCATCACCAAATGGACTAAACGAGATTTTCAATTAACTCAAACAGATGGCTTAAATTTTCCAGGTGACTTTCCATATTAATTCAGAGAGAGTGCTGGACCAGGCCCCAGGCGGCCTGACAGGGATGGCGCTGCAGGAAGACAGCGGAGCGCACGGATCTCAGGAGAGAAGACGAAGCAACAATTGCAGTGTTTCTCCTATCCCGGCAAGAATGCGTGCATGCGCGCTAAGCCGCTTCAGTCGTGCCCGACTCTCTGTGACCCCATGTACTGTAGCCCGCCAGGCTCCTCTGTCCAGAGGCTTCTCCAGGCAAGAACACCAGAGTGGGTCCTGGCAAGAATAGCATCGCCCAAGTTGAATCCACTCTGGGACATACCGAGGGCCCGATCTCCCAGGAGGGGCCGTCCAAGACGGAGGCCTTGGGACCTGCTGCATGAGCAGAGTGGCCACTCCAGGGCCGGGACAGACAGACAGCCGGGAGGGACAGGCAGAGGGGAGCCCTGGGCTGGGTCTGTCCTGAGGACTAGTGATTTTACACACCCCTGGAGATGGGAGAGCCGAAAGAACCTCAGTGTGTCCTGCAGCGGCCGCGGGCAGATGGGTCCTACCAGGGACAGCAATGAAGCCGCCACGGGAGAAGCCCGCATCGTCACAGACCAGCAGCGCCAAGCGCCCGTGTGTCCAGCCCTGAGCTGGGCCCGCGGAGGATCCACAGTGGCTGAGGCCACTGCACCTGCCTTTCTGGAAGCTGCCAGGAGCTACTAGTAATGCAGAACTCTGTAAGTGAATAGGGAAGACCCAGGCTACCGTTATGGCAAAATGCGGGCTGGGTATTTGCTGAGCCTGCGGATGGATCATTCTCAGCTTAACTGGGCCCGTGGACAGGCTTGCAGCATCGATGAGTGAGTGGAAGCTGGGGCTAGCCCAGTCCCCTTCCCTTTTTGCGTCTCCCATCAATTCTCTCAACAGAGTGAGGGTTAACATCGCTATTAGTAAACTCTGGAAGTATAACCAGTCCCCAGGCCGCTTGGACTCTGGGACAAGATGAAACTGAAATCCAGAGCCTTCAGCCTGATTCTACTCAGCTTTCTTGATTGGAATATAAGAGCCAGTCGTTACTAACAGGACGGTTGCCTTTGTCAGTATGTTCCACCACCTGCGTGGTTGTTGCGGCAACTGGGAGATTTGGCTTCACTGGAACAGGACTTCCCACTTGGTTCCTAGGCCTGGCAAAGGGCAGTCACGCTTCTTGGCACTAGGGGCCAGTGTCGCGGTAGACACTTTTTCCACGGACGGAGTGGGGGGATGGTTCTGGAATAATTCAAGCGCTTTACGTTTACTGAGTTCATTGGGGAGACAGAGCTCGGGTGGTGCTGTGAGTGATGGTGAGCGGCTGTAAACACAGGCAGAGGTTCTCTCCACTCCCCGTCACTCGCCTCCCGCGGTGTATCCCGGTTCCCAACAGGAACAGTACGGCTCTATGGCCTGGGGCTGGGGACCCCTGCTCTAAAGTGAGGCTCTGAAAATGGGGTCCCATGCACAGTGGGTCTGATTACCAGGACTTTCTTGCAAAGGTGCATCTGTTCATCTGAGGGGTGCCCCCCAAAGTCCTCCACGTGCAGCCCAGGTGCCCCGACTGGACACGTGCGGTTGACCATCCCCGCTGCCCCCCCGAAGCCCAGCCTCTGGGGGGCAGGATCTGAGCCTGGCGTGAAGTGAGACATCGCAGCGGCTTTGATGGGTGTTCCTTTCCAGAACACCGAGCCATGAAGCCGCCAGGACAATGGTACAAAATGTGCCTTTCCTTGGTGTTTAAAGTGGCAGTCTGAGCCCACAGAGACCACACACGCGGACACAGATCTCACGGTTACTGTCGTCGCACGACTGAAGGAAGGTGCAAACCTCATCCTCGGGTCATCGGGCGGCGTCATCTCCAGGTCGTGCGTGGGTCCGTTCAGGCCAATGACGTGCAGGGAGATGCTGGGGTTTTCACAGCCGGCCTAGGAGGAAAGGGGACAGGGCTGTGAGAGGCGCCTCCCGCCTGGACTGGCCTGGGCGCTGAGTGTGCCGGGAGACACAGGGGACTCAGTGCGGGGAGGACGAAGCCCTCCAGGGGGAGTGTCGGTAGACGGGGTGGGGAGGGGGGAGGCCGCTCTCCTCCGTCCCCTCCCTGCACAAGCGCTGGCCGGCAGGGCAGAAGACTAGGCTGCTGGTCTGACTCTGGCTCCCCTGCCCCCGCAGACGGGGTGTCAGGGTGAGGGGAAAGCGGACCCACACGGGGCGGGGCTCAGACGGGTCAGCAGCTTGTGGCTCCAGTCTGAGTTCTGTTGGTCAGAACATGCCGACTTTCTACTAAAACAGCAAACCCCAGTCCCAAGCCACGTGGGGTGTCATAATTCCAGTCACAGACCTGTCCCAGGGCTCACGGCAAAGTCAGGGGGTTGCAGTTTTCCAGGTTTCAGGCCATCCCATCACTCCTAGGTTGGGGGGACTCCCATGAAAGGGTTCACCAGGGAAACTGTTCCCTTTCTAGGCAATCTCTGGCTCGCAGCCTCCTGAACTGTGAGACACACACGTCCGCTGTTTAAGCAGCACGATCTGTGGTGCTTGTTACGGAGCCCGGGCTGACTGATGCACCTGGCACTCCCTTCCTCTGGCCTGGGGCCCTGGGACCCTGGGACCCCCGCTTGGGCACCGTCGCCCCCTCACNCACGTCCGCTGTTTAAGCAGCACGATCTGTGGTGCTTGTTACGGAGCCCGGGCTGACTGATGCACCTGGCACTCCCTTCCTCTGGCCTGGGGCCCTGGGACCCTGGGACCCCCGCTTGGGCACCGTCGCCCCCTCACTGCAAACTGCAGGCCCAGTGTCCTGTATCTCTGGACGGCAGGAGGCGGCAGCTCCCACAGCCCTCCGGTGGCTGGGGAGCTGGGGCCAGGGCTGGTCAGCAGAGGCTGGACGGGTCCTTCTGGGGCAGCCCCAAGGGGACACGGGGCCCCTGTCACCAGGGGGGACAGGCGGGGCCCCGGCCTCTCTCCAGCTGAGTGGGCAGCAGGCCCTGCCCCCACACTGGCACGATGCGGTTTGCTAACAAAGCCAGGTGTGGCCATCTGTGCCTCCCTGCCCTCACCCCCTGCCGCCCACCTGCAGCCTGCGGTTCTGCTGGCTTTTTGTGCCAACACACTGGTCTGGGAGCAATTAGCAGCAGTATAGGTCAGCACACGGCCAGGCACAGACCAGCCCAGAGCCAAGGGGACCCTCTGACCCCCCAGCACCTGCAAAAGGAGCTGGAGGACAGTGTGCCCCAGCGCGAGCAGCGTGGGTTTTTGTCACCATGGATCACAAGGGAGGTGGTGCACCTCGGTTGGGATTGAAGCTGAGACAAATGACTAATGGTAGCTCCATTATTTTTAAAAAAAGCAAACCCGCTGACAAATTCAGCTCCGCAAAGACGGGAACTTAATGCAGGGTAATGGGACACAGTCAGTCCCGCCTCTGTTACCGCCTTGCTCACAGCACGGGGGAGAGCCCCAGCTCCACGCGGGGGTGGGCGCCGATGAAGGGACGCGGAGGCTGTCCGGCCGGCTCCCGCCTACCTTGGGGTAGTGGTAGGGCCTCGCGGTGGGGTAGACGGAGCCCGTGTAGGCGGGCAGCTCCATGACCGGCACGCGCGAGTCGTTGATGGTGGCGTAGGCGAGCCGCGACCCGTCCGGAGACCACCAGTGGGCGATGTGGGTCTTCAGGATCTCCTCTAAGGAAACAGACAAAGCAGAGCCGCGTGAAGGCACGGAGGAGGGTGCCCGGGAGCCCCCCTGGGGACATCTGCCTCCTCACAGCCTCTGAGGAGGCCTCCCCGTGCCCAGGTGCACCGTCATTCCAGACGCGCCTGGGCTGACCACCGAACCCCAGCACAGCAAACACAGTCAAACCTGACCGAACAGAGGCGAGCCATCTAAAAACCACATTCTCTTTTTTTTGTTTTTGCACAAATTTGAGCATGGTGAGCCCATGAGGTCGTTTCTGAGTTGACTTACTATTGTGTTGTGGGTTATTACTTTAAGGGGATCAGAAAACCAAAACGAGAGGAGATCCATTTGTCTGAAGCAGGGAGCTCCCGGCAGGACAAAGTGAGGACATAACTGTTTGGAGCTCGAGCCCCAGGAAATCAACGAGCAGGAGACGCCGAGGGCTCAGGCCCTCACAGAGGCCCCCGGCGCACAGCCACGTGCGTGCGGGGCGAGGCTCAGAGCCCGGCGGGCCCCTCGCCCTGACGGAAGGAGGCGATCGCGTTCCCTGCTGCAGACTCAGAATGGCCCCCCTTCAGGGAGCTCGAGATGGAAACAGCCTCCACCGGGCGCTCCCACGGCTCCTCCCCGTCACGGATTCTGGGTTAACTAGAGCGCTCACTGGGGAGGAGTCCCCTGGCTCTGACGTCTGTTCTAGAAAGAATGATCCCCCCGTGCCTCTGAACAAGCCGAGAGGGGGCATCTCCCGGGGGCAACTCATCAGAGCGCTGGGGCCGGAGAAGCACCTCTCAGGCTGGGGCCCTCCTTGGACACCGTGTGTGCATTTTATTAACGAATCCCCCCCCCGATGTGTTTTTAAAGTAATGGTCAGCACAGCTCTACAACCCCCCAATGCGAGTCCCATTCCCCGGTCATTATTCGGGGCAGACCACAAGCCAGCTGTGAGAGCCCGCAGGGACAGAAAGGCAGTAGGAACAGCTGAGGTCACACGGGGAAGCAGAATGAGGGACTCAGACCCCCGGGACGGTAAGAGTGAGAATAAGGGCGAGGGAGGTGGCCCCAGAGGCGGCGCCACAGGGGAGCCAGGCGGCGGGGCGGGGGCGGGAGCTGGGCCAGTGGGGCTGTGCGGCGGGACGGTGGGACGGGGGACCCGCTGACTGCAGGGCGGAGACCGCGGTGGGCTGGGGGGTCAGGGCCCGGCTGCAGGGGCCACGAGGGCGTTCCGAAGCCCAGTTTAGGGGCCCTGCGGCTCCTGCTTCCCCTGGGGGGCTGGCCGATGGGCAGTCTGTCCCTCCATCATGGGCTCCACCGGCCTGGGGGCTCAGTGAGAGGAACCCCACCGTCCTGCTGGACCTGTCACAGCAGAGCTAGAGGGGACTCCCTTCGTGAAGCGCCAGCCTCCCTGAAATAACTCTTCCTGTGCCCCCAGCCCTCCACCCTGGGGGCGTCTCTCCTGGTCTCCAGCAGCCTGCGGAGACCCCGACCCGTGACCCAGGAGCAGCGCCAGACAGCAGCATCTCGCCTCCCAGGAAGTGCCCGGCATGTCTGACTCCCATCACCAGATGCCACCCAGGCCTGTGGCGTGGCGGGCCCGTGAAGGATGCCGAAGGGGCCTCAGTCCTGGGCTCTGTCCCTGTCCTGCCATCCACTGGGGGCCCCCGAATGAGCCCCCCGCTGTCAGCTGAGGGGCACAGTGGCTGCCTCTAACACCCCCACCCTGCCAGCGCTCTGACCTCACAGCACCCCAGTAAACGACTCAGAAGAATTGCCAGAGCCGACAAAAACCCAAAGGTCTGCTGAGGCAAAAAAAAAAAAAAAAAGAAGCGAGCCAGCTCTCCAGGGCTTGTAATTTTCCAGTGTCTTCAGCAGTGGCAAAGTGACTTTCAGGTGTGGGTTTGGGAGGAGGTAACGCAGAGATGACTCTCTGCAGAACCACCTGACTTGTCTGGCTGGTATGATGGACTCGAGCAGACGGGTTGCTGGGGGAAACGGGCGCCACTTGCAGTGGTCTGTGGGAGACGGTGCTCTACCATGCCTGTGCTGGGGGCTGGGGGAGGTGGACACGTCAGGCGGGACGGGGAGTCGGGGGGAGTCAGTGGGAGCGAGCGGAACACATGGGGCGGGGGAGGGGACAGGCCAGCATCATCCACCTGAAATCAGGGGTGCGAGCCTGACCGCAGCGCTCACAGCCTGTTCCTCCAGGACCAGAAAATTCCAGCGAAACAGCAGCGGGTGCAAGTAAGGCGCCTGGACAGAAGCGTCACCCAGGAGCAGACCGGCAGCACAGCCCTGCAGACATGCAACTCGTCCGTGGCTTCTCTGACCCCGAGCGACCCCGAGAGGGACGGGACAGAGTCAGCAGCCTGCGGGGTCTGCCCCCCTTCACCCCCAGACGGGCCCGGGGCTTGGCGAGGGGCACGGAGCGTGGGAGGGCACACTGCTAGCTTCTCATTCGTCCATCATGCGTCCACCTTGTTTCCAGAACTTGCCTTCGGACGCAAAGGAAACACTGCTGGTGTGGTCTGGCCAGCACAGGGCAGGGGTCCCATGTGCGGGGGCGAGAGCCAGATCGGGGGAGAAAGGAGCCTCAGGCTGGGCTGAGAAGCACTATTCCTGCCCCGTCCACTAGCAGACGCCGAGTCCGTCACTAAACTCAATGCGCTGCTCAGAGCACACGATGTACAGGACCACAGGCTTCAGAGGAGAGACGTGCTGGTCAGAGGGCAGCTTGGAAACCAGGGTGCTCAGGCCTGCTGTCTATGTTGGCAAATACTCAACATCCCACAGCGAGACAATAGCTAACGAAAGAGGAATGCCTCCATGCCAAAGGCAGGCCATACACAAAGGGCAGCTTCGGTTTATTCTCTCCAAATGCTCTTAAACACATTGTTCCTGGGTGTTTTTATTTTCCTGTGAGTTAGTTGCTCCTTAAAGAGATAATTAAGTATAAGGAACTACGGGGAAAAGGACCAGGCAGATGAAACCGTGACATTTCCCCATTCATTACGAACGTCCCCATTCTGCAAATGTTTTCTTCAAGCTTCTAGCTTAATGATGCAGTTGGTTTAAATGCCATGAGCCAAATGTAGTCTATGGGCAGAGTTTTGCAGGGGAAAAAAAATAGTTCATCAACTAAATTAATTGCATGAGCCCTTGCCTTGGAACAACAGGAGAAACTGCCTTCTGAACACGGACAGACAACCCGTGAGAAGAGAGGGTACAGTTTTCCTTCACTGGCCCCTGACCTGTCCCGGGACCTTCTAGGAATCAAGCAAGAAGGACGCATCTCGGGACATTCACTTGAAGAGGAAGAAATTTCCATCCATGCAGCTTCAGCTCGCAGCAGGATCTGGGCCTACTCCCCTAGGTCTTGTCACCACATCCTAAAGAAGCAAATATTGTCACTCGGGTCGCACATATATGGGCAGGACAAAGTCCCTTTGGGGCTCAAGGTGATGAAGGCTGGTCCTGCCAAGATGAGGAATTCTCCAATTTTCCAGATTGTTTTTCAGATGGAGAACAAGGAGAGGCCACCACGGTCACTGCATAATTCTTGCTGGGTGTGCTTTCAAACTGTGGTGCTGGAGAAGGTTCTTCAGAGTCTCTTGGACCAGTCAATCCTAAAGGAAATCAGTCCTGAATATTCATGGGAAAGACTGATGCTGAAGCTCCAACCCTATGGTCACCTGGTGTGAAGAGCTGACTCACTGGAAAAGACTCTGATGCTGGGAAAGATGGAGGGAAGGAAGTTGAAGGCAAAAGGAGAAGGGGACGACACAGCATGAGATGGTTGGATGGCTTCAGCGACTCAAAGGACATGAGTTTGAGTAAACTTCAGGAGTTGGTGATGGACAGGGAAGCCTGGTGTGCTGCAGTCCACGGGGTCACAAAGAGTCGGACATGACTGAGCGGCTGAACAGCAACAACAATCCCTTAGGGAGGTGCTCGGGGAAGCATGTGNAAGAAGGCTGAGTGCCAGAGAATTGATGCTTTTGAACTGTGGTGTTGGAGAAGACTCTTGAGAGTCCCTTGGACTGCAAGGAGATCCAACCAGTCCATTCTGAAGATCAACCCTGGGATTTCTTCGGAAGGAATGATGGTAAAGCTGAAACTCCAGTACTTTGGCCACCTCATGCGAAGAGTTGACTCATTGGAAAAAGACTCTGATGCTGGGAGGGATTGGGGGCAGGAGGAGAAGGGGACGACCAAGGATGAGATGGCTGGATGGCATCACGGACTCGATGGACGTGAGTCTGAGTGAACTCCGAGAGATGGTAATGAACAGGGAGGCCTGGCATGCTGCGTTTCATGGGGTCGCAAAGGGTCGGACATGACTGAGTGACTGAACTGATTTGTTTTAAATAAATTAATAAATATTTAGAATACATTCAGTTTTCATTTCTAATATGGTAAATGGTGATAGATATACTGACATACACAGAACTTCTTTGATGTCCTTTGAAAATTTTTAAGTCCCTTGGACTGCAAGGAGATCCAACCAGTCCATCCTAAAGGAAATGAGTCCTGGTGTTCATTGGAAGGAATGATGTTGAAGCTAAAACTCCAATACTATGGCCACCTGATGCGAAGAGCTGACTCATCTGAAAAGACCCTGAACCTGGGAAAGATTGAGGGCAGAGGGAGAAGGGGACGACAGAGGATGAGACGGTTGGATGGCATCACCGACTCAATGGACATGGGTTTGGGTGGACTCTGGGAGTTGGTGATGGACAGGGAGGCCTGGCGTGCTGCAGTTCATGGGGTTGCAAAGAGTCAGATACGACTGAGCGACTGAACTAAACTGAATGTACTTAGACATTTTTTTCTTACATATTTTCAAAATAAATAGTTTTTAAGAAAAATTATTTATTGTATATAAAACACTGTTATTGTCTCAAGCATTATCCTTACAAAAACTCCTGTATTCTGAATTATTGAAAGCACATTTTTTAAAATTTTATGCAGTCTTTTTGACATTTATGTAATAAGCATGTATCTTCAGTATATTTTCTGATCAATGTAAAAAAAAAATGAGCCAAGTTTAGAAGTTACAGTTATATCATGGATAGCTCAGGTGCTAAAGAATCCGCCTGCAATTCAGGAGACCCCGTTTCAATTCCTGGTTTGGGAACCTCCGCTAGAGAAGGGATTGGCTACCCGCTCCAGTATTCTCGGGCTTCCCTTGTGGCTCAGCTAGTAAAGAATCCACCTGCAGTGCGGGAGACCTGGGTTTGATCCCTGGGTTGTCATGATCCCCCTGGGGAAGGGAAAGGCTACCCACACCAGTATTCTGGCCTGGAGAATTCCAAGGACTGTATACTCTGTGGGGTCCCAAAGAGTGGGACATGACTGAGCGACTCTCACTTTCACTTTCATCATAAATATATTTTAATGGTTGCTGTTCAGTCGCTCAGTCGTGTCCAACTCTGCGACCCCATGGCCTGCAGCATGCCAGGCTTCCCTGTCTTTTGCTGTCTCCCAGAGTTTGCTCAAACTCATGGTCCATTGAGTCGGTGATGCCATCCAAACACCTCATCCTCTGTCGGCCCCTTCTCCTGCCTTCAGTCTTTCCCAGCATCAGGGTCTTTTCCAGTGAGTCAGCTCTTCGCATCAGGTGGCCAGTGTAATGGAGCTTCAGCTTCAGCATCAGTCCTTTCAATGAATATTCAGGACTGTTTTCCTTTAGGATTGACTGGTTTGATCTCCTTGCTGTCCAAGGGACTCTCAGTTACATTAATTGACTCTTTCTTACATGAATGGTTTTGACTCGTACTTACATTAATGATTTTTTAATTGCTATTAAGACAACTGACCATTTAGTGCCTGCTGGATACCAGGCATTGACGGGCCCTTTATTTTAACTCTTTCACTTAATCTTTATAAGCCATTAAAATATCATCCCTTTCATTTTGAAGATCAGAAAAATGGTGCTCATGGAGTTTAAAAAGCATCACTGAGGTCCCCAGCTGACGGCTAGGGACCCCTGTCTGCCTCTGCTCTTCCCACCGTCCTGCTCGCGGCTAGTGTGGAGCATCTCCACTCTGTGCTGCCTGTCTCGTGCCGTCCACTCCTCGAGATGCGTCTTCTGAACCTAACATTTCCTCTGAATGAAGATATATGGAAGGCTCTCGGTATCTGTCTATGTGAAGACTGAGTCTCAGGAATAGTCCTGTGAGGTGCAGATGGTGTAGGCGTCTGGCAGAGTGAGTGTGAGCTGGGGGGCAGTTTGTCTCCTGCTGTCCTGTGAACCCACGCGTGGCTCGGTCCTCCTGGGGTGACTGCCTCTGCTCAAACCGCTCCACTCAGCAGAGACGCTAGGGATCCAGCTGGCTGTGGGGTGAGCGAAAGCCCTCTGGAGGACCTGAATGCTCACTTTCAAATGCATGTGCTGGGTGCCGCCCCAGAGTAACTGGTTTTATGAATGAAGCCCTTGGAACGTCCAAGTGACAGCGCTTAAAATGTTGTCGCTTTTCTCCTCCAGCCTAACTTACACTCTCTAGAAGGTACACTGGCACAGTTCACACACTGTCGTTAATTGCAGAGAAAATCATAAAACTCCTTAAAGTTTTTGGGAAGTGGTTTTAGGAAAATAATGGCTATTCGGCTGGTTTTGGATTTTTTTAGCCAACAGCAAGTGTAGCTACTTTTAAGAATTCAGAACTGGGAGGGATAACATGCTAAGTAAATGGGGAAAAAGTGATGAAAGCGCAGACTCTAGAACAGTCTGAATATCCTCCCCCTGTGACTAAGCACTTATATGACTGGGCTGATGACCTCTTAGTGCTTTCATTTCCTCATGTGTTTAAAAAAAAAAAGACAGTGATCCTTCATGGTGGTTTAGAGGATAACATGAGTTCATATATGTTAGTTACTGGAACAGTGCCTGGCATGTAATTGATGCTCTTATTTATTAGCTATGACCATTAAGCACAATATGGTAGACGTAGTGAGTTTGGTAAGGAATATTCCTTCAACATGACTAAAATAGAGTACCCTCTGCTGATCTCTGGAAGAAAAGCATTGTTATAAACAGGAGGGTATTTTAAACGATTGCAGTAAATAAAGGGCCATCATTTGTACCTCTGTATCATTTACATCACAACCTATTAAAAATAAGTCAAATTTTTGACCAACATGTAGTGTTAAAGAATTGTTCAATGAGTTCAAATATGGCTCAGTATATTCAAAAGCATATGCTTCGTTACCTCAAGAGCATAGAGATAATACCTAAATGTATTGCTTTGAATATTTAGGATGATGTCATTTATTTCAAATACCCAAGCTTTTCTGGGCTTCCATGAGCCTTGCTAATGGACAAAAAGGAAACTCTTTTTTAAAATAAAGATGAACTAAAGTAATCTGGGCCCCTGTTTGACAAATAGGAGAAGCGTTGGGACAGTTGGACGAAAAATGCCTCACAACCTGAAAAATCTTCTATAACTGTTTTCTGTGAGAACCTAACTTTATTTTTAAGATTGCCATGAGAGAGCTGGTGGCAGAATCTCTCGGAGATTTTAAAATGTTAATGTACCATCATTATGCAGACCTTTTTGCTCAGTTTGTTTATAAACCTTACCTAACCGTGACATTACACATTAAGTGTGTTAAGGAACTGAATAAGTACTGTGTTGACACTTTGGATTGTACTTCACATTTTTGTACAGTATCATTCTTCCTGACACCGTCGTTTTTTTTCCCAGCATGAACTTTCACGAAGTCATGCACATTCTTAAAGCATAAAGATCTGTGTCTTTGTATAGGTCTGTATCTTAAGTATTTCCTTATTCTTGTGAAGTTTCCTACTGTGGAGGACAGTCTAGAACTTGAAACATATCTCTTCTTAAAAACAAACTAAGCAAAAGTGTTACATTAATTTAACAATGATGATTTCTCTGAAGCTGAACATAACAGAAGGGTAGGAAAAACAGCCCCATTACATCCGTATCTTACCTGTGCCTTGATTATCCTATAAAAATAACTCAAATAGTAGCTAGTGGGTATTTATTGAACACATAGAATGAAGGTACTGTGTTGTACTACGGGGAATGCAAAGATGTGTAAGGATTTAGTCTCAAGCCTCAAGAATTCACAGATAAGATGTATGAAATAATGTTTAACACAAGGCACAGAATGAGCAGTAGAAGAGAGAGACACACTCGCCTCTGGATTTTCGAAGGCTGCAGAATTGGCTTCTGTCTGTTGAAGGTAAGCTGGAGACATCTCGAGGTGAATCAGGGGTTCTGGCTGGAGCAGACCAAGGCCCCTGAGGCCGGGTCTGAGTTATTTAAGCGCCATAAGGTCCGGGTGACTTGCAGTTAAGTTTCCGGCGTTGTGGCTGCATGGCGCTCTCTTTCGTAACTATTATTAGTCATCATACAAGTGACGTAGAGTGACCCTGTTCTGTGGATGGTCACGACTCTGTTTTTTACGTTTTAAAAGGTAAATCGAGCACGAACGTCGGTGATTTTACTGCTGGTGGTGATACCTCATCTGTCGTCCATTCACCCTTCAGATGTGTTTGTCGACTGACATGCTTACTGTGACCACGGCTAGTGCTGGTGGTTCCTCTCTGGGAAGCCTGGTTCTCTTCTCTGTCATAAGAGCTTCGTCCTGTCCTACAACGAGCCATTTTCTTGCTTCCTTCCATGCCCATTTGTTTGGCACTCCAGTGCCGTGACTGTGGTTTTCATTCCTTTATGTGGCCTCGTCACTGTTCCATGAGCAAGAGAGTCGTTCCTTTAGCATCACATCACAATTTTCCCACGAAGAGTTTTTCTTCTCCATCTTTCAGTATTTCTACCTGATTATTCTGTGCCTCCACCAGACTGTGTATCTGTTTACTTACTTCTTCTGTCAGTGAACCATGTAATCAAAAAACATGAATTGTATTATAGATAAGTATTTCTCAGTTGCATAAATCTTTGTCCCTAAGTAGGGTGATCGGCTTAACTTTAATGCTTAGCTCTATCTACAGATAATCGCTGGACATGTTCCAAACTAGAACTTGTAGCTTGTGTTACGTGTCCCCAGATGACCTTCATGCCCAGTACCCTTCCCTGTGCTAGAGGCCCAGCCCGGCTGAACCGGCTGGTGTTCTTTCCATAGGAAAGCTGCCCTTGGCTAAATGGGTGGTGCCTTACCAGGGACCCCATCTCCTCCTCCACCCTTACTCCTGAAAGATGGGCAGCTGACCGACACAGGCTGCAGGTGACCGACACAGGCTGCAGGAAACTGGCCCCCTGCGCTCAAGGCGGGGTGGCCTCAGCATGAGACTCGTGCTTTGCCACGGGTCCAGCCTGAGGCTGCATTCTTACCTGCGTTCCCGTCATCTCCTGTTCCTTGGCAACATTTCCCCAGAACTCTCCGCCAAAAAGCCCCTCGACAAGAACCCCCATCTCAGGCTTGGTGCAGAACCCAAGCCAAGACATGTGCCAGAACTCATTTTATCAGATTCTTCTTAAATCTTCATTTTTTGTGTTCCTGGTCTTTAATAAGCAATAGCACCTTCTGATCCTCCAGCTGGAAATCCAGAAGTCATCTTTCACCCTTGCTCCTCTTTTTCTTGTATAGATATGGTCCTTACACTTTTTGTCTCCAAATGTCTTTACACTCTTCAGTTCAGTCGCTCAGTCGTNATGCTGGAGATAGTGTTGAATGAAGCATGAACATGCATACACAGCGCACACACACACACACACACACACACACACACACTCTCTCATAGATGTTCCAGTGAGGGGAGACAAGGTAAACAAAATAAGTTAGTAAGGTAGTATACTTGTAGGCGTGAGAGAAATAAAGATGGCTGGACCTTTCCAAAGCAATGTACACAACTGGACAAGAATTTTAAGAATCGTATATGTATTCAATACATTGTCTTTAATTGAATTAATATCTAAAAATAAGCTATAAACTTATAAGGGAAAAAGTCACATGTTGACTTGGATCTCTCCAAGTCACTGCATGATAAGGTGAAATTCAGATCTCCTTACTAAAAGATCCATACTTTTATTACTTCTCCTGAAATTCAGTGACAGAGTAGTATACTGCATCCTTTGGAAAACAAGGAGGAGAACACTAGTTCATAGGGAATCAACCAAAAATCCAAACTGCCATGCTTGGGGCTGGTTCCTCCGGTTTTTATTACCTCTCCTCTGCTCTACAGCTCTCTGCTCTGAGGCCCACCCTCCCCCTCTTCAGCAAACCAGACCATCATGTTAATAAGAGTTGATTTGTAAATAGCGTCTCCCTCATGCCGTCTCCACCCCCCTTTGGCCAGGATCCTACTTTTCTGCTCAATGGCACAGATGCGGCTTTGAGCTGACTGGGACCAGGCAGCTATTAGCAGCAAATCCAGTGAGGGAAATTAATGAAGGGGACAACTAATAAAAGACAGCTCAGGACAGCCAGACTAACTTGCTCCGAGCAGTAATTAACTTTTTTCTTTTTCTTTTTTTTTTGGCTCATGAAGGTAAATATGCCATCGGCACTGGTCCAGTCTAACTCTTCTTTATTAAAAAGGAAAGAGCAAGAGCATTCATGGGGAGCTGAGACTTAATCTATTTTTCCCCCAAGAAGAACCATTTTAAATTACTCGTGTGATGTGTTTGTAGATCTGAGATGCCCAAATCACGATATACCTTTAAAGATGAGAGAAAAATGAGGCAAATGAAGAAATATGAATCTCTGAATAAAAGAAATAGTCATCTTCTACTTGGAGACAGCTTGAAAGAGAATCTTTTTTAAAGGTTTGCTTTTCTTCCCTGCATAAAATGATTGACTTTTTCTGTTCAATGCAAATACTGACTAAAAACAAGATGGGATTCAAAGTGCATGACAAGTCTTAGATGTCAGTGTTAAATATTAGCCTAGCTTGAGAGACATTTCAGTTGCCTTGCTCCAGCCTCCATTTCCCTTTTTTAAAGACATAGTTATGAAAAGCAACTTAAAATTTACTTTCTTCATCTATTTTTAAAAAATCAACACAGCAGTTCTTCTGAAGATATGTCTTCTGAAAATATACGTATCAACATAAAACTGTTGAGGTTTGTCCAAAGTATTTCTAAAAATACACCTATATTATTTTATTAAAAAAACAACTTTGAAAGTCAGAACTAGAAGAGACTTTAGAAATATTTCGTTTTATCAGGCTGAGAGACTTACCCCGGTCACATAGCCAATCAGTAACAAACCTATATTATTTTATTAAAAAAACAACTTTGAAAGTCAGAACTAGAAGAGACTTTAGAAATATTTCATTTTATCAGGCTGAGAGACTTACCCCGGTCACATAGCCAATCAGTAACAAAAAAGATCCTTATCAAAAATTCAGCCTGTTGACTCAATTCAGTGCTCTGGCTTCCCTAAAATGAGAAGCCTCATCACATACTCTAAAAACTTAATAAGCTGATTTTGGTACTTCAGCTAAAACTGTAATTTATCGATATAGTCCCCTAATAGGCTTGGACACAACAGGATCAAATAACATTTCATTTGTTGAGTACTGTCTAAGTGTCCCAGGAATCAATTTACTCTTCCATCTAGCCTCCAGAACCTATGGTACCATGTCAATCACATTCAGAATTTTGTTGTTGTTCAGTCATTAAGTCGTGTCTGACTCCTTGTGACCCCGTGGACTGCAGCACACCAGGCTTCCCTGTCCTTCACTATCTCCTGTAGTTTGCCTCAAACTCATGTCCATTGAGTTGGTGATGCTATCTAACCTAATCCTTTGCTGCCCTCTTCTCCTTTTGCCTTCTGTCTTTCCCAGTATCAAGGTCTTTTCCAATGAGTCGGCACTTTGCATCATCTGGCCAAAATATTGGAGCTTCAGTTTCAGCATCAGTCCTTCCAATGAATATTCAGGATTGATTTCCATTTGGAGAAGGAAATGGCAACTCACTCCAGTATTCTTGCCTGGAGAATCCCATGGACAATGGGGCCTGGCGGGCTACAGTTCATAGGGTCACAAAGAATTGGACACGACTAAGCATGCTGGAGCTTACTACATTCTGGACAGGATGTAGTAAATACATAATTATGTGCAGGACTCTCTTAAGGATAGATGGCTTCAAATAATGGATGCCCTCCCAGAAAACTGCCTTCAGGCAGTCAGTAACACTATGTAAAGGAGAGTACAGCTCCATACTGTTATTTCCCACAAGATAGCAGAAAGGCTAGGTGTGGTGAATAAAAGGACTTTGTACATACTTACTTCTACATCAGCAGTATGGAGAAATAAAATTAGTTTATTAAAATAAAATAGAGAAAATGAGGACAGTGACACTAGATGCTTTAAAAATAAAATAGCTTTTATTACATAAGGTATGTAAAGTATTCAAATTCAAAGGAACAGAAGGAAGAATATTGGTTGCCAGAGGCTGGAGGGGAGGGGAAATGGGGAGTTGTTGTTTGATGTGTGTAGAGTTACAGTTTTGTAAAATGAAAATGTTCTGGAGATTGGTTGAAAGCACTGAATATACTTCTAACTGTACAGTTAAAAATGATAATTTTAAAAAATAACTTTTAGAATGGCTATAGACTTTGAGGCATAAAGTTTTCTTGCATGTCCAAAACTAAAATTATCGTTTATAACAGAATCTTCAAACTGTGTAACCCTATGGACTGTAGCTTGCCAGGCTCCTCTGTCCATTGAATTCTCCAGGAAAGAATACTGGAGTGGGTTGCCATGCCATCCCCAAGGGGATCTTCCCAACCCAGGACTGAACCTGCATCTCCTGTGCCTCTTGCACTACAGGCAGATTCTTTACTACTGAGCCCTTGGGGAAGCTCCATTCAGAGGTGAGCCACCAAGTTTTCAGACATTTTTTTTTTTGCTACAAATAAGTTATAAAGTCTTCAAATAAATTACATCCATGTTAATCAAAGTGGGCCGTTGTGATGCAATAACAACCTTCCGATCTTCATGGCTTTTAACTCGAAAGTTTTTCTCCCTCAAGTAACATCCACTGTGAGTTGAGGTGGACACTTCATATACTCTTTATATGATCACCCAGAAGTCCAACCAGCTTTAATATTTTGGCCTCACTCACTCAAGAGAAGAGGAAGATAGAGATCACAGATGGAGTCTTGTCTTATTGTAAGGGGCCTGAGCATGTCCAGTAGGGTTAGAACTTCAGACATTGGTAGAGACTAGAAATGTCCTCCACAGTATCCAGCAGCAGGATTTTGTCCAGATGGAATGAAATGAAATCACAGGCTTTAAGAATTCCAGAGTAGAATAAAGATGGCACCAATGAAACATGTAGGAATATTGCCAAGTGTATATGGGAGGCACTATCAGGACAAGACATAATTCTTTTCAAACAGTGATACAGTGCTGAAGGGCAGGGGCTGATGCCACTGTTACCGATTCCATGAGAAGATTCCATGAGACACGGTGAAGATACTGTGTGGTATAATCACAGCTGCTTTGTTAAGTTTTTTGAAGACTCCCAATCCCTTCAAGTATGCTATCAAAATTCTAAAGTGTGTCATGAATATCAAAACGTGGAGAAGTCTAACAACTATGAATACTCTCCTACTCTCTTACAAAAGAACCTGTAACATCCCTTATTTTGCTGGGGCAGATGATGACTGCAGCCATGAAATTAAAAGACACTTGCTCCTTGGAAGAAAAGCTATGACCAACCTAGACAGTATATTAAAAAGCAGAGACATTACTTTGCTGACAAAGGTCCACCTAGTCAAAGCAAAGGTTTTTCCAGTAGTCATGTACAGATGTCAGAGTTGGACCATAAAGAAAGCTGAGTGGAATTGATGCTTTTGAACTCTGGTGTTGGAGAAGACTCTTGAGTCCCTTGGACTGCAAGGAGATCCAACCAGTCTATCCTAAAGAAGATCAGTCTTGAGTGTTCATTGGAAGGACTAATGCTGAAGCTGAAACTCCAACACTTTGGCCACCTGATGCAAAGAACTGATCCATTGGAAAAGACCCTTTTGCTGGGAAAGATTGAAGGCAGGAGGAGGAAGGAACAACAGAGGATGAGATGGTTGGATGGCATCACGGACTCAATGGACATGGGTTTGAGCAAGCTCCAGGAGTTGGTGATAGACAGGGAAACCCGGTGTGCTGCAGTCCATGGGGTCGCAAAGAGTCAGACATGACTGAGCAACTAAACTGACTGGAAAAGAGCATCACTGAAGAAAATTGAACTTAGTTGTCTTTTTGGTGGAAAGAGATAGAATTAGCAATTATCAGATGTCCATCAGCAGAAAAATGGATAAGAAAGCTGTGGTACATAAACACAATGGAATATTACTCAGCCATTAAAAAGAGTACATTTGAATCAGTTCTAATGCGGTGGATGAAACTGGAGCCTATTATACAGAGTGAAGTAAGCCAGAAAGAAAAACACCAATACACTATACTAACGCATATATATGGAATTTAGAAAGATGGTAACGATAAACCTGTATGCGAGACGGCAAAAGAGACAGATGTATAGAACAGTCTTTTGGACTCTGCAGGAGAGGATGAGGGTGGGATGATTTGGGAGAATGGCATTGAAACATGTATATTATCATATGTGAAACGAATCTCCATTCCAGGTTCAATGCATGATACAGGATGCTCGGGGCTGGTGCACTGGGATGACCCAGAGGGATGAGATGGGGAGGGAAGTGGGAGGGGGGTTCAAGGTGGGGAACACATGTACACCCGTGGCGGATTCATGTCAATGTATGGCAAAATCAATACAATATTGTAAAGTAATTAGCCTCCAATTAAAATAAATTTTTTTAAAAAAGAATTAGCAATTATCTGGAGAGCTAAAAACCAGGTAGTTGTCACCATAAGGATTTGCTCCAGCCTGCTTTGTAATGCAGTATCACCATTACCATCTTACACATGTTGTTATCATGAAAGACATAAATGTCTGAGAGATTCAGAATGATGTAAAGGTGAGGGGTCTCTGGCCAGTGCCTTTGTCAGTTCAGCTTCATCTTCTGTAGCTTAGAACCATGTTGCTCTGAAAAAAACTCTAGGAAGTCTCAACAACTCTCCCAAATGTAAGCGAGCAGAATAGTCTAAGATTCCAGAAGTCTTATTCTAGTAGAACTGAAACCCCTTTTAAATTATTTGCTCACCGAGAAATAAAACTCAGTTTTCACTACAGTCTTTCTGATCCTTACCAGACTGAAGATGTCAGATGCAACTCTCCTAGGTCTCCTGAAAGTGATAGGAACTTCTTTTGCAAAGCTCTGTTAGTAAGGTTTGACTTCCTTCTAATTCAGTAGAAACACTGGGTTTGAACTCAAAACTTTTCAGTGGCTTTACTGTTGTAATAGCAAAATTCAAGTTTTCTTATTTGTGTATTTCAAGCTGCTGCCATGGCAGTTTTGAGTTAAGGAAGATACTAGTTCAGATAGATTTGATTCTGTCTTCTTTTTGATCATGTTCTACACACTGTGAAATGAAAGAAGTATTAATGCATTAGTGTAATAGTCATCTGAAGTTTACGGTTAGACTTTCTCCATACATTTTCAAAGGTATATTCCAGGTTTTACCTCATTTGGTTTCTTTTCCAAAATTATCTGGAAAGTGAGTCAAATAATAATTATATCCTCACACTGAATCAATCTTCTTGTACATGTTTGCATGTATTGTTTCGATTTATGTAAAAGGTTGAAAAAAACACACAAAATCAAAGTTATCCCAGAATCTCTCACTTTTAAATTATTTCAGTGCACAGCAAGATTTATGTGTTAACAGAAAGAAAGCAACAGCAAGCCCGTGAGGCTGTCTTTTGTCACACTGGCACTAGTTTGGCTTCCTTCTGCTGTTCTTATACCAAGGAGGCAATAAACCCCCTTGAGAGTCATAGAGCTGCCTGCGGAGCCCTGACAGGGCATAGAAGCCTTTACGCCAGAGTACAACGCACAAAGGGATCATAAACACATTTGAAAAGGAAGATGACCTCTTTGTCACAAGGAATTAGGCTTTACTGCAAGCTGCTACCATGGAAACCAGCCCCCAGCTTTCTCTGCTTATTTTGAAGTTTCCTGTTCCCCATATAACATGGACTTCGGCACTTTTACTTAATTGTTTCTAGATCAAATAAAATCGGTGAAAGGTTTTGGTTCTTTGATTCATGGTGTAATGTCTCCAAGTAGCCTGCAGGTGCTGAAGAAAAACAAGGAGAAAGTAGTGATGGAATCCTTAGAAAGGAAGGAAAGGTGAAGAAAAATACTGGCCTCACGGTCTGTTCTACAATTCTACAAGATCAGAGAAGAGATACACTTGTTATTAAATCGTTCAAAGACCAGCTACAGTCAAACAGTGTCTCTTGGAGGTGTGTCCTTTGAAATAATTTTAGCTTCTTGCCTCTGGATTTCTTACATCTCTGGAATTCAGTATACCCCTATAGTGTCTACAGAGCGACTCTCGAAGTCCAAACAAAATTACAAGTATACTGCCGTTGGGGAAAAATCTTGAATCTTTTATTTTATATGATACAAAGAAAACCGATTGTTTATACGGCTACAGCCTTGAAAAGTAAAAAGAAGAGAATTTATAATGAGCTAAACAACCGTTGAAGCTCTGCGTCCAAAAGCTGGTGAGACACTTGGAGAATGGTCCGTGGTCCAGCTCGGAGGGTGGGGGACTCGGAAGACGGAGAGGCAGTGGGAACCCTTGGCGCAAGGTGCTTCGGGGATCCTTCCTCCCCTCGGGAGTCTCCCCACTCCCGCCCTCCCAAAATCCTGGACTCAGGGCGGGGGAGGCTGTGCGTTCCTGCCACAGGTGAGACCTACCCAGCCTGGAGATCAGAGCTGGCACCTGTCCAGTTGCTGGGGCAGCCCCGGCTTCTAACGTAGTGTTTCTAGTCAATAATCCAAGCTGACTTTTCCCGGTTTGCGCTTGAAGGGCTGGAGAAGCTGGCGCAAGCGAAAGCAAACAGGAACACTCGCATCGCCTCCCCTCCTCCCGCGATCCTGGCAGAGAGAGAGAGAGACCGAGAAGTCATTTATTGTAGCGCCCACACACCATCAGGACTCTTTCCCACTCCATCTTCCGACTCCCGCCACCTTGCACGGAAATCGCAGCTCCGGCCACACTGGCTTTCTCGATCTGCTTTCCGGATGAGTGAATTTCTTCGCTCCTCTCGCCCGTCGGGGACCATCTGAAACTGCCCCCAAGTTGCGTTCCCAGGGACCCTCCCCGCTCCGTTTCCACTCGAGAACCAAAGAGCAGCTCACTTCGGCATCCTTCAGAAGACAAACCCCATCCATCCATTCATCTGTGGGTGAACAAGAAGGAAAAGAAGCAGCAGAGGTGGGCCGCCAGGCGAAGCGGGGGCGAGAGGAGGCAGTGCTGGGTAAACCAAACTGGGAAAAGAAAAACCGGTGAGGAGCGAGGAGGCCCGCTCTAGCGGACCTCCCCCTCCTCGGCGCGGGGTGGACCCCTGCGGGTGACCACGGCGAGCCACGTGGAGAAGCCCCAAGGGAGAGGCACCCCCCCCAAAGGTTCTGGAAAAGAAACTGCTGGGAACAATGAACCCTGAAGGATAGAGGGAGGTGGAGGGGGGTGAGAACCCTCGTCCTTCCCCTTTGCCCCCCTCCTTTTGGACATTCCTTAGGTTTAATCATTAAAGTGGATCCTTTTTAAAAAGGAGGCAGCAGCTGAACAGTGCCGTTTCTGAGAGTCTGCCACACACTGTCAGTGAAGTGAAAGATCTGGACCGAGTTTGGTTGCCTCGCTACCAATAGCAGACTTGGGGAGACCAAGCCTCCGATTTCTGGCCACATCAAAGCAGTGATTATGCAAATACCCATTTTTAAAAAAAGAATAAAATGGAGGGGGGAATTATTTATCAAACAATGAACCCCCTGCCAGGGCGGGAAACAATAGATCAGACTAGATAGCCCTTCTAGCCCCAGGCTGGGGGAGAGGGAAGCGGGGGATGCTGGCGCCCTCACGTTTTATTGGTCTAACCTAATTTCACTAATTCTCTTTTCACACATTTTCTTTGGCGGATTCGGAGGCCAGGACTTTCACGCTCCCGGGAGCGACCTGCATTGGCGCGATTCAAGGGCTGCCTGCTTTATTTAATTAATACATTCAAAGCTCGGCTGGGCCCGGAGAGCCTGAGGGTGGGGAAAGACCGAGGCCGGGCGTGAGGAGGAGGCGCTTTTAACGGGTTCCAGGTGTCGATGCCCAGAAGTCACAACAGGCCCTAGGCTGTGCGATGCAGGGGGCGCACGCGGTGGGCGGCAGCGAACCGCAACGTCCAGTCTCTCCAGCAAACCCGACCTTGCCGCAGCCGGGAGCCCAGGCGACCCAGACCGGAGGGTGGGCGCGGCAGAAGCGGGCCTTGGGCCTAGATATCCTCTGCGGGTAACGGGACCCTTGCTCCTTCCCGGCCAAGGCCGCCCGGGGCCTTCCGATGCCCTCACCTCCACTGGGCCCTCGCGGCTCTCTTCCCGAAACGGCGCCCACCCGGCTCCTGCCCAGGGGCGCCCGGGTACTCCTCTGGCTCCCGCTTCGCCAGGCGGCCCTCTGTTTCTTCTTTTCCTCCTTGTTCGCCCACAGATGAATGTATTTTAAATCAGGTGAAGGAAAATCAACCTTAAGTCCTGGGCACTTCAGAACAAGTAAATACAATCAATGCCTGAAGACTTACGGCGCCAAAGCGACGATCCACCCGGGGCAGGACCAAGCCTCACACTTCTCCGCGCTTAGGTAAACGCGCCGCCGCCGCGCGCCGCTGGCGCTGGGAAGATCTGGCAACTGTAGCGGTGTGGGACTGTCATCAGAACATTTCCATGGTCTTGCTTGAAGCGGCTCTCAGCAGAGGGCTCCAGAAATAGAATGGTTTGGCTTAGCTTGCCCAGGAACCTACTTGGTGCAGACAAACCAAGCTGGTCACAGGGCGGGCACAATGGGGGAGGAAGGAATGGATTAAATCGAGGAGCGACTATATTCCCTTCTGCTGAAGCTGCGACCTGTAATTCTCATTCTTGCAGGGGAGGGAAGAAGACGACTGGGCCTCAACCCACAGGCTGTGGAGCTTGCGGTGGGTTGGGAAGGAAAACTCCCTAATCCGAAGTGAAGCAGAAAGAACGTTCTTAATCGCTAAAAGTGATCAGACGCCATAAAGAATAAATGCACCTATTTAGTGTAAAATAGGGCTTCCCTGGTGGCTCAGTGGTAAAGAATCTGCCTGCAATGCAGGAGAGCCGGGTTCGATCCCTGGGTTGGGAAGATCCCCTGGAGACGGGAATGGCAACCCACTCCAGCACTTTTCCTTGGAGAATCGCATAGATGGAGGAGCCTGGTGGGGTACAGTCCATGGGGTCGCACAGAGTCGGACATGACTGAAGCGACTTAGCAGCAGCAGCAGTGTAAAATAAGGTGTGTAGATAGAGAAGGAAAAGCCTGAGTGTAGATCACAGGTGTTAGACCGAATTCCTACCATATATGAGGTGCTTCTCATGTGTAAGAGGACCTGCATACTCTGGGTGAACGAGACTCTGGCCTTGGAGTAGCTGCGCAGAGGCGACTGCTAGATTCAGCTGGGTCACAGGTTAAGTCATTAGCTGTACAACCATTAATCAAAACTATGACTATTGAACCCTCTCTTGATCCATGCCTCTCCAAATAAGCCATTAGGATCACCACCTAGTTATAGGATTCCCATCCCCCCTTCCCCCTCCAGTTGAGTTTTCCTGAGTCCCTGCACCTGAAGAGTTGCCTCCCCAGACCTGTGTCAGAAACCTGTTTCTTGGCAAGTTTCCAAAAGAAGGCTGCTGTCACAATAACCACTACCATCACTACAAGAACAGTGATTTGGCATTAAACCTGTGACGCTCTAGAATTCTCATGCTACAGTTGCTTGGCTTTTTAAACACTAGAAACATAAGTGTAGGAGAAATATCTCTTTCTCCTGATTAGATAATCAGGAGTGGTTACGAATAATAAAATCTTTAAACTAGAAGGGGTTTTCCAACAAGTCTCCCTTACATCCAGAGATGAAAACCAAACAAATCCTGGGTTGGTTCTTCCTTTTATTAAAAATAGCTATTCAGTTATTAAACACAATATTTCTACATGAACAGAGAGGAGGAGGAGTTAGGACATTTTAGAATGATCACTGGTTTATGCAGATTAGTGGAGGATTTGTTTAAACCGGAAGCAGATATGAAATTCATGAGGGTGGGGGGAACTATGAACAACCAACATTTCTTTGCTGGCATGATTTTTTTTTTTTGGCTAGTGAAGTCTTGGCCACCCTCCTCTAAAGTGGTCAGCCTTCACTTGATCATCTTTGACCCAAGGCCAGTCAAAGAGCATTGATTTCTGCTTTGGAGACTGAGCTTCAAGTTACAGAGTTATGTATCCTGGTCATTAGGAAACCATTTTTGCTATCTCTGAAGATGTTTTGACTATGTAAACTGCTTTAACAAAGACTGAATTGGCTAACATGAAATCAGCTTCCAATAATGAATTTATAAACACTCAGTTATGTCACAATGTTAGAGATCACTTCCAGTCCCTTTTGTTTACAGACGATAGCTGAAGCTCAAAAAAGTGAAGTGTAAGAACCAAATTTCTACACACTCCGTCAAGATAGTTAAACTCCACTATTTTTTAAAAGAAAAGTTTCCGAACTTTGGTGCTCATCGTTACTTAATTATAATTTAAATTCACAAAACTTTTTTTTAAACTAATATTGTTTGCTCAGAAATTGATTTCTTAAAAACAAAGCTTTTATTTGTATGGAGAGTTAATTTTATGTCAATNCTGGCAGCTTTCCATCTCCTTCTGCTCCGTCTCTCCCCCACCTGTGGTTCTGGATGGGGTCTGAGCCACTGATCAGGCTTCCCAGGTGACGCCAGTGGTAAAGAACCTGCCTGCCGATGCCGGAGACGCAAGAGACGAGAGTTCAATCCCTGGGTCGGGAAGATCCCCTGAAGGAGGGAATGGCAACCCACTCCAGTACTCTTGCCTGGAGAATCCTATAGACAGAGGAGCCTGGGGCTGCAGTCCATGGGGTCACAAAGGGTTGAGATTTCGGACACTGTCTGAGGCGCTGAAGGTGAGATGAAGGAGCTGGGCCAGTGGGGGCTTCAGGCAGATCTCAGACCTCCCCCCACGCTGCGCCACTCCACTTGCCAGGCAGGCAGGCAGCCCTGCAGACAGCCTGCCATCTGTGCCCGGGTGCTGACCAAAAATGGTTTTAAATTCAGCTCCTAAAACTGTTCCATTTAAAAGAGAATGTTCCATCATAATACTCTTTGATATTAACTTAATCATCTATAATAGCGCAGAAGGTAGAATGTTATCACCCAACTCTACGATGATTTTTGATGCTCTTAGACGGTTTTATTTTTCTTCCTGATATTTTGCTGAAGCTGATCATCTTGTTAATAATGTTCACAAGGAAGTTAAAAATGATTGAGATCCGGAAATTGGAATTTTAATGAGACAGTGACTTAACTACCAACCACTACAACCAAAATTATTTGTATTTATGAAGGGTTTCTTAAAAGTGCTGACTTGATGGTGTCCTCTTCTGAAAGTTAGAATTTTTCATTGCAAAGCAAAGTTATTGCNTTGAGATCCGGAAATTGGAATTTTAATGAGACAGTGACTTAACTACCAACCACTACAACCAAAATTATTTGTATTTATGAAGGGTTTCTTAAAAGTGCTGACTTGATGGTGTCCTCTTCTGAAAGTTAGAATTTTTCATTGCAAAGCAAAGTTATTGCCTTAAAATTATATGTAACACTTCTTCTATACACTAGCTTTAGCTTTAAAATTAGATGACAGGAATGTTTTCTTGAAGGATGCACTGTACAAAAGTTCATTATAATACATGTTTTCAAAGAAAATTCTAACAGAGCAACAGGCACCTTAATCAGTCTGAGATAGTCTGCATAATTATTTAATATCAGTGGAAACATATTTTAAAAATAATGGATATAAAAAACAACGTGTATCAAGAAATTAGGTCTCAAGCTTTTGTACTTCTTTTTGAAGATGAAGGTTAATTAACTATGAATTATAAACAACACTCAGAACAGTTTATATACCCAACTTCATTGAATTATTAAATATTCTTGGTTCTACGGTTCAAAGAAAAAGAGTATGCCTTTTGACTTGTACCAATAGATCCTGACTCTGGAGACATAGCTCAGGATTTCAGTGTGATTGAGGGGAAGGAAATCCTGGTCATGGGTACAGATATCACAGGTACTGTCACCACGGGCACAGTCATCACAGGTAGCATCACCACGGGCACAGTCGTCAAGGGTAGGGTCACCACGGGCAGTCATCACAGGTAGGGTCACCACGGGCACAGTCATCACGGGTAGGGTCACAACGGGCACAGTCATCATGGGCACAGTCGTCATGGGCAGGGTCACCACAGGCACAGTCATCACGGGGAGGGTCACCATGGGCACAGTTGACACGGGCATGGTCACCACGGGCACAGTCGTCACGGCACTGTCGTCATGGGTAGGGTCACAATGGGCACAGTCGTCACAGGCACAGTCACCACGGACACAGTCATCTCGGTTAGGGTCACCACGGGCACAGTCATCATGGGCACAGTCATCCCAGGTATGGTCACCATGGGCACAGTCGTCATGGGAACGGTCACCACAGGCAGTCGTCATGGGTAAGGTCACCAAGGGCACAGTGGTCACGCGTAGGGTCAACACGGGCACAGTCATTATGGGAACGGTCACCATGGGCACAGTCGTTACGGGCACAGTCACCACAGGCAGTCGTCACCGGTAAGGTCACCAAGGGCACAGTCATCACACGTAGGGTCACCACGGGCACAGTCATCATGGCCACGGTCACCATGGGCACAGTTGTCATGGGCATGGTCATCATGGGCCTAGTCATCACGGGCAGGTTCACCGCGGGCACAGTCGTCACGGGCAGGGTCACCGCGGGCACAGTCGTCACGGGCAGGGTCACCACGGGCACAGTCATCACGGGCAGGGTCACCGTGGGCACAGTCGTCATGGGCAGGGTCACCACGGGCACAGTCGTCTCGGGTAAGGACAGCATGGGCACTGTAATCACGGGCATGGTCATTACAGGCACAGTCGTCACGGGCAGGGTCACCACGGGCACAGTCGTCACGGGTAAGGACAGCATGGGCACTGTAATCATGGGCATGGTCATTACGGGCACAGTCATCATGGGTAGGGTCACCATGGGCACAGTCATCACGGGCAGAGTCACCACAGGCACAGTCATCATGGGCACGGTCATCACGGGCACAGTCACAACGGGCACAGTCATCATGTGCATGGTCACCACGGGCACAGTCATCACGGGCACGGACACCACGGGCACAGTCCTCACGTGCACAGTCGTCCCGGGTATGGTCACCACGGGCACAGTCGTCATGGGCACAGTTGTCAAGGGTAGGGTCACCATGGGCATAGCCGTCACGGGCACAGTCACCACGGATACAGTCGTCACGGGCACGGTCACCACGGGCACAGCCGTCACAGGCATGGTCACAACGGGCACAGTCATCATGTGCATGGTCACCACAGGCACAGTCGTCACAGGCATGGTCACCATGGGCACACTTGTCATGGGTATGGTCACCATGGGCACACTCATCACGGGCACGGTCATCACGGGAACGGTCACCATGGGCACGGTCACCACGGGCACAGTCGTCATGGTCACGGTCACCACGGACACAGTTGTCATGGGTATGGTCACCACGGGCATAGTCATCACGGGCACAGTCATCACAGGTAGGGTCACAACGGGCACAGTCGTCATGGGCATGGTCACCACGGGCACGGTCACCACGGGCAGAGTTACCACGGGCACAGTCATCATGGGTAGGGTCACCATATGGGCACAGTCATCACGGGNCGGGCACAGTTGTCATGGTCACGGTCACCACGGACACAGTTGTCATGGGTATGGTCACCACGGGCATAGTCACCACGGGCAGAGTTACCACGGGCACAGTCATCATGGGTAGGGTCACCATATGGGCACAGTCATCACAGGCACAGTCTTCATGGGTATAGTCACCATGGGCACAGTTACCATGGCACAGTCATCAAGGGCACGGTCACCACGGACACAGTCTTCATGGGCAGGGTCACCATGGGCACAGTCGTCTTGGGTATGGTCACCACGGGCACAGTCACCAGGGGCACAGTCTTCAAAGGCACGGTCACCATGGGCACAGTCGTCACGGGCATGGACACCACGGGCACAGTCCTCACGTGCACAGTCGTCCCGGGTATGGTCACCACGGGCACAGTCATCATGGGCACAGTCGTCAAGGGTAGGGTCACCATGGGCATAGCCGTCACGGGCACAGTCACCATGGATACAGTTGTCATGGGCACAGTCACCACGGCCACAGCCATCATGGGCACGGTCACCACAGGCACAGTCGTCACGGGTATGGTCACCACGGGCACAGTCATCACGGGTATGGTCACCATGGGCACAGTCGTCATGGTCACGGTCACCACGGGCACAGTTGTCATGGGTATGGTCACCACGGGCATAGTCATCACGGGCACAGTCATCACGGGTAGGGTCACAACGGGCACAGTCGTCACGGGCATGGTCACCATGGGCATGGTCACCACGGGCAGAGTTACCACGGGCACAGTCATCATGGGTAGGGTCACCACGGGCACAGTCATCACAGGCACAGTCTTCACGGGTATAGTCACCATGGGCACAGTCACCATGGCACAGTCATCAAGGTCATGGTCACCACGGGCACGGTCACCACGGGCACAGTCTTAATGGGCAGGGTCACCATGGGCATAGTCATCTTGGGTATGGTCACCACGGGCACAGTCACCAGGGGCACAGTCTTCA
>SJYV01033144.1:119533-135616 GCA_006410875.1 Neotragus pygmaeus
ACTGGGTTCTGGTGCTGGAAGGCCCAGGGATTACTGATCTACCTGGTCCCATAGAATATGTCTTTTCACGGTGAGAGAGAGAGTGAAACAAACACCCAGAGGGAAGTGGAGCTAAAGAGAAGTGAAGGCAAAGGGAATGCAGAAGAGGCAGAGGGGAAGCGCGCGTGCTCTGAGGAGCTGCTCTGGCTCTCGGACACAGCTGTGCCTGGTGCCAAACCTGTGTCTGCCCATCGTTCACAAGTAAGCTTCTCTTTTTTGTTGATTCCATTTTAAGTGTGAGTTCTGTCCCTTGTAACTGACAAACCCTGGTGAACGCACACTCTTCTTTCACCAGTTACCGTGTGTCTGTAATCCACCTTCTCCCCCTGAGCTCTCTTCTGTGCCAGGCGTTACGAATGATGATGAGGTCTTTGCCCCCCAGTAGCTCCAGGTTCAGGCACATCCTCATCCATGCTTAAAAAGAGATGCACAAAGTCACGGCAGATAACGAACACTAGTTCCCATGCTGCACCCAGTGATCAGCACTTTGGTTTCTGGAGGAGATCTCCTCCTTACATATTCCAAGTGATAGCTCCAAGAGAGTAATTTTTTCTGGCTCACTGAAGGAGACGGCTGATGCAACACAGAGATCCACAGACCTCTCAGAGGCTGGCAGGCATAGAGATGAGGATAAATCAACAGAAGCAAAGATGAGAGGGCGGGTGGCCCGGGGTGGATAGAGCAGTGGTCATCAGAGGTCACTCCGGACCCTCCCCACACAGCCTGCCCCAGGCTGGGTCACACCCATGTGGGTAAGTGATGAAGCGTGTGCTGCTCTCAATTCCCAAAACGCCTGGTGAGAAAAACAGGAACTGCCACAACCAAGGCATGTGGGAAACTCAAGGGGAACCAGACTGGCTGGCACTGGGGAAGTGCCGGGGCTCCAAGCTGACCAGGGCACCAGACTCAGCCTCTGGCTAGTGGCACTGGGGCCCCTCCGCCGGTGGGAGACAGGAGGAAAGAGGTTGGAAGCCCACCCCGTGGACAAACCTGCAAAATCAGATAGGAAGAAGACGCTGGGAAGTGGGCCTGACTCAGTGACTCTCAATGCAAGTGAATTCACCCAGCCCGGTGATAACTTAGANGTGGGAGACAGGAGGAAAGAGGTTGGAAGCCCACCCCGTGGACAAACCTGCAAAATCAGATAGGAAGAAGACGCTGGGAAGTGGGCCTGACTCAGTGACTCTCAATGCAAGTGAATTCACCCAGCCCGGTGATAACTTAGAGGATCAGAGACGACTGTGCTGAGAAGGAAGAGCCATCACCTCTGGGTCACGTGGGGAGCGGGAGGCAAATGCACACAGCTGGGGAGGTTTCGAGGACAGGTGATGCTGGACAGCGGGGGTGAGGGTAAAGGGTCAAGGACATGTCTGAGCACCTGGGTAGGGGAGGAACCTGCTCTCCAGTGGGGGGTGGCCCCTGAGCACCTGTTCACCAGAGAACCGAGCGGGCCGAGGGGACGTGAAGATGTGATGGGGGCCCGCCTGCCCCAGGGAAGTGGCCTCACTCGTCCTGCTTGAGAGCAGCGTGTCTACAAGTCAATGCAGAACCGTCCCCTTGAGGTTTCACTGTGAGAACTGAACTGTGCTTTGGTACGGGCCTTTGAACAAGCCTGCATCAGCCCAAGCCATCTCACACGACCACCGGGATCCCCCAGAGCTCACGCTTCTCTTCCTGTCGGCCTCAAGAGTGCTTGGCTCAGTCTGAGTCTCAGACTCTGACACCCTCTCTGGTCTCTGCAGCACGTGCGCTTTCCTTCAGAAAGACGACGCTGGCCCATCGCTCTCTGAGCGGTGTGTGGAGCGTTTATTAAAACTCCCGTTACTAAATTCGTCTTACGCTGTCTCCCCACACAATTATAATCTCCAAGAAGATGGAGACTGCGCTTGTGCTCACTTTGATGCCCACATCAATGCCTGCAGGGACCTGATGCTAATTATTTGCTGATTCATGATTCCAAAAATACCCACTGCTACTAGCTGAGGGCTCCTTGTGTGCCTGGCACTGACAGACGTTCACCCACATTCGGTTTATTTCATACTTGCCAACAAAGGTCTGTACAGTCAAAGCTTTGGTCTTTCCAGTAGTCATGTATGGATGTTGGACCACAAAGAAGGCTGAGCACTGAAGAATCTATGCTTTTGAACTGTGGTGCTGGACAAGACTCTTGAGAGTCCCGTGGACTGCAAGGAGATCCAACCAGTCAATCTTGAAGGAAATCAACCTTGAATATTCATTGGAAAGATTAATGCTGAAGCTGAAGCTCCAATACTTTGACTACCTGATGCAAAGAACTGACTCAGAACTGGAAAAGACCCTGATGCTGGGAAAGATTGAAGGCAAAAGGAGAAGAGGGCGGCAGAGGATGAAATGGTTGGATGGCATCACCAACTCAATGACCACGAACCCTTGGGCAAGCTCCGGGAGATACTGAAGGACAAAGAAGGCTGGTGTGCTGCAGTCCATGGGGCCACAGAGTCAGACATGACTGAAAGACTGAACAGCACAGAGCCCTCTCACGTCCTCAGTGTGGCCCCTCATTGTCCACTTCGGCAAGGAAGATGTTATTCCAGTTTTTTAGAAGTGAGATGCAGGCTCGGAGAGACGAAGCTTTGACCCGAGGTCACAGTGCTCACGACAGAATTAGGAACGGACTGCTTAACCCACATGCCTGTGACTCTGGGGCCGGCGGCGCCAGCAGCCTGCAGAACCAGCTGGAACCGCGGATTCTCAGGCGCCTCTCCAGGCCAGCTGGGTTTTAGTGGGCTCTCTGGATGGTGACTGATATCAGTGGAAAATCATAAGCGATTTCCAGCAGCTGGGCTGGTGAGGACAGCCTGCTGGTGAGGACGGCTGACCCCCTTCATGGGAGGGGTCTGAACGAAAACACAAATACTGGGAACTGAAAGCTCTGCAAGCGCTGAGTGGGATGACATGCGTTCTGACTGGCAGAAAGCAGGCGCTCTCTCAGTCTTTTTATGCTGCAGTTAAATTCAAGCCTCAACGGTTGCCAAACGCAGGCTTCTGACTCTGAAGAAGAGAAAGGATTCTGCAGTACTTTCCTAAGGGGATGGAAAAGGACCCTGTTTTTTCTTGGTAAGGTTCCGGGCCTTTTTGTGTAGAGTCCAAACACGAGGCCGGCAATGGTGCCCCTGGAACGTCATTCAGACCTTGCTGGTGGGATCACCTGGGTGGGAGCAGGTGTGTGAGATGTGCAGGGTCCGCTCTGAGGGGACGCTGAGGCCTCTAACACTGCCCCAGACATGCCAGCTCAGCCCGCTCGGACATGTCCTCTCTGATTCCCAGGGTGACGGGTCTTAGGACTTTCTTCTTCTCCAAGGCAAGGAGATAAACAGCCAGCCTTCTCTTCAGTCGCTAGGGGCTCATTATCTGGTTTGTAGATTACTGGAGGTCTTTGCAGCTCTTCTTTTCTTTGGCTGTTCACCTCCTAGCCTGTTACTGCTCATCAGACCACGGGGGTTGGGGTCTGGCTCAGAAGCCCACCATCCTCGGCACTGATGCTCAGAGGCATCTACCGCGGCTCTGCTGGGACCAGCTCTGGCTACACTGTAGTGCTGACTTCTGCGACCTGTGGAGCTCTCATCAGTGACCTTTTCTGTTATTTACACACCAAGGCAATAAAAGATAAACGGACCCAGAATCAAACCGGAAAATTCACAAGAAAGATGCCACGGCTATTAATTTACGGAAAATAATCAACTACTAAATACATACTAATTTATCAACTATGGTATATAAATACATACACGCTGATTTAAGTCGGTATACAATTGCATTATATCAGCAAAGATTTTTGAAAATTCATAAGATTCAACAATATTTTTAATGATAAAGCCTGCTGCTTTATGCAGTAAATATATGACTGATTAAGCACACAGTAAACAATTTGTAAATATGTATCAAGAGCCTTAAAAAAGCATGTAATACTTCAGTTAGAAAAATCAATTGGCAAAAATAAAAAACACAACACTCATTGTTTTGACTCAGTAATTCCTCATTAGCAACATTAGGCCTAAGGATATTCCACTGTATCAGCTGTAATACTATCTGCTGTGCTGGGCTTAGTCGCTCAGTCACGTCCGACTCTTTGGGACCCCGTGGACTGTAGCCGCCCAGCCTCCTCTGTCCATGGGACTCTCCAGGCAGGAATACTGGAGTGGGTAGCCGTTCCCTTCTCCAGGGGATCTTCTCGACCCAGGGATTGAACCAGGGTCTCCTGCATTGCAGGTGGATTCTTTACCAGCTGAGCTCCCAGGGAAGCCCTTGTGTGATACTATACATATTTTAAATAGTCTAGATGTCCACAGAGAAATGATTTAATTTTTGTAAAGCCATTCTATGAACTGTTATGTAACTATTAAAAATTATGTTTAGGACAAGTATTTAATTGTAGAAAATGTTAACTGAATCATACTAGGCACAAGTTGAGATATATATAACTATAAAATAATAATAATTATTATAACTATATTATTATTACAACTATAAGGTTTCCACTCTGGGAAACAAGATTAAGAGAACACTAAAATATTAATAGTAACTGTCTGTGGATACTGGATCTGCTGGTCCTTCTATAAGACTTTCCCCCCCTGCTTTCCACATATTTTTACTTTCTATATTTTGTATTATTTTTACAGTAGGGAAATAAATAATAAAAATTAAGCAACTACCTAGAATGGTCCGGGCACCAGACCTGGGAAGTGGGGATGAAACACTGAAGATGAAGCATCCCAACCGCCACTGGTGCCACGTGGTTGCTGCTCAGCTGCTCAGGTGTGTCCGACTGTGCGACCCCACGGACCGCAGCCCGCCAGGCTTCCCTGTCTATCACCGACTCCCAGAGCTTGCTCAAACTCACGTCCATCGAGTTGGTGATGCTATCTAATGGTCTCATCCTCTGCAGCATACGTGATGGGAAAGGATCTGGAAACAAGCGTTCAGCTCACGAGGTGGGTACCGGCAGATCTGGGGAGTAGGGGGAAGCCAGTGGGGCGTGGAATCCTAGGCTGGAGTCCAAGGACCCCAGAGAGGACCCCTGCTCACCTCAACCCTCCCTGAGGGTTTGAGCCGTCTTTCATGGCTGCCTGTCTGAAAAGAGCCCCTGTGTCCATGGACAGCTCGCGCCCCAGAGAAAGGGATGCAGTGAGCCCTCCAGCCCCGGGCGTGGGCTCTGCCTTCCAGGCCCAGAGCGAACCTGGTGCCTGGGTCATTGCTGCCCAAGAGACTCGCTGCCTTCCCACCTCCACGGCAGGCCGGCTCGTCCTGACTGCGGGCTCCATCCCACGACGACCCTGGCTGAGGCTGCAGGGGTCAGACAGGTTGGCCCTGAATCTGTGCTGGGCAGTCTGGCCTGCCCTTCGTGGTGGGTGCAGCTCTGGCGCAGACTCTGACCACTGGAGGCCACGGGCATCTCTGCAGGTGCCTGGCTGCGGGGAGGCCAGGCCAGGGCCATGGGGGGCAGCAAGTTTCCAGGGGGCACGNAAGTAATGTCTCTGCTTTTTAATGTGCTGTCTAGGTTTGTCATAGCTTTTCTTCCAAGGAGCAAGCATCCTTTAATTTCATGGCTTCAGTCACTGTCCACAGTGATTTTGGAGCCTAAGAAAATAAAGTCTGTCACTATTTCTTTCTTTTTTTTTAATCTATTTGCCATAAAGTGATGGGACTGGTTGCCATGATCATATTTTTTTAGATGTTGAGTTTTAAGCCAGCTTTTTCACTCTCCTCTTTCACCTTCATCAAGAGACTCTTTTGTTCCTCTTTGCCTTGTGCCATTAACATGGTGTCATCTGCATACCTGAGGTTATTGATATTTCTCCCAGCAAACTTGATTCCAGCTCGAGCTTCATCCAGCCTGGCATGTCACATGATGTATTTTGCATATAAGTTAAATAAGCAGGGTGACAGTATACAGCCTTGATGTACTCCTTACCTAATTTGGAACCAGTTCATTGTTCCATGTCCAGTTCTAACTGTTGCTTCTTGACCTGTATACAGACTTCTCAGGAGGCAGGTAAGGTGTTCTGGTATTCCTACCTCTTTAAAATTTTCCAGAGTTGATTGTGATCCACACAGTCAAAGGCTTTAGCATAGTCAATGAAGCAGAAGTAGATGTTTTTCTGGAACTCTCTTGCTTTTTCTGTGATCCGAATGATGTTAGCAATTTGACCTCTGGTTCCTCTGCCTTTTCTAAATCCAGTGTATACATNAGGCTTTAGCATAGTCAATGAAGCAGAAGTAGATGTTTTTCTGGAACTCTCTTGCTTTTTCTGTGATCCGAATGATGTTAGCAATTTGACCTCTGGTTCCTCTGCCTTTTCTAAATCCAGTGTATACATATGGAAGGTCTCAGTTCATGTACTGTGAAGCCTGGCTTGAAGGATTTTGAGCATTACCTTGCTAGCATGTAAAATGAGTGTAATAGTTTGAATATTTTTTGGCATTGCCCTTCTTTGGAACTGGGATGAAAACTGACCTTTTTGAGTCCTGTGGCCACTGCTAAGTTTTCCAAATTTGCTGGTCTATCGAGTGCAGTACTTTCACAGCATCATCTTTTAGGATTTGAAATAGCTCAGCAGGAATTCCATCACCTCTACTAGCTTTGTTTGTGGTAATGCTTCCTAAAGCCCACTTGACTTCACACTCCAGGATGTCTGGCTCTAGGTGAGCAATCACACTATGGAGGTTATCTGTGTCATTAAAACCTTTTTTTGTATAGTTCTTCTGTGTATTCTTGCCACCTCTTCTTCATATCTTCTGCTTCTGTTAGACCGAAACCATTTATGTCCTTTATTGTGTCCATCTTTGCTTAAAATATTCCCTTGATATCTTTAATTTTATTGAAGAGATCTCTGTCTTTCCTATTCTATTGTTTTCCTCTATTTATGTCATTGGTCACTTAGGAAGGCTTTCTTATCTCTCCTTGCTATTCTTTGAAATTCTGCATTCAGATGGGTATGTTTTTCCTTTTCTCCTTTGCCTTTCTCAGCTATTTGTAAGGCAACCATATTGCCTTTTTGCATTTCTTTTTCTTGGGGATGGTTTTGATCACTATCCTCTGCACAATGTTACAAACTTCCATCCATATTTCTTTTGGCACCCGTCTGTCAGATCTAATCTGATAGCGGCAGTCCTGGGTGGCATGGCATGCTGCCATAAGTCCTTTCGGAGAAGGTTGCCATTACCCTTATCAAANATGTTACAAACTTCCATCCATATTTCTTTTGGCACCCGTCTGTCAGATCTAATCTGATAGCGGCAGTCCTGGGTGGCATGGCATGCTGCCATAAGTCCTTTCGGAGAAGGTTGCCATTACCCTTATCAAAGTTTGGCCTCAGGCCAAACTGCAAGGAGGGAACACATGCATCAGCAGAAAATTGGATTAAAAATCTACTGAGCATGGTCTTGCCCACAAGAGCAAGACCCAGTTCTCCCCACAGCCAATTCCAATGGGCAAATTTAATTCAGATGACCATTATATCTACTACTGTAGGCAAGTATCCTTTAGAAGAAATGTAGTAGCCCTCATAATCATCAAGTGTCCAAAATGCAGTACTTGAGTGCAGTCTCAAAAATGACAGAATGATCTTGGTTCATTTCCAAGGCAAAGCATTCAATATTGCGGTAATCCAAGTCTATGCCCCAACCACTAATGCTGAAAAAGTGAAGATGAATAATGCTTCTATGATGACCTACAAGACCTTTTAGAACTAACATCCCCAAAAGATATCCTTTTCATTATAGGGGTCTGGAATGTGAATGTCAAGAAATACCTGGAGTAACAGGCAAGTTTGGCGTTGGAGTACAGAATGAAGCAGGGCAAAGGCTAACAGAGTTTTGACAAGAGAACTCATTGGCCATAGCAAACACCCTCTTCCAACAACACAAAAGAAGACTCTACACATGGACATCACCAGATGGTCAACACNCGCAGATCGGCTCGTCCCCCTCCCCCGCCCCTCAGCCTCCCTACAGCTCTTCCAGGAGACAAATACCACTGCGGAGGCACAGAGACTTGCCGTTACACCCTCCCGTAGGCCGTGGGCAGGCGCGGCTTCCATCCCCAGCTGGAGGAGATGAGACGCAGGGAGGTGAAGCAACCCGCCCGACGTGGCAGGCGGGGGCGGCCGAGCTGAGGTCCAGCCCAGGCTGTGGCTCCAGGATCCGCCTCTCTGCCCTCTCTGCTCCGGGCCACTCACTCTGACATTCGTGGGGCAATCCCCGGTAACTGGTGTTAAAGACGTGTGTGCAGGCGCTCATCCATCCACCAAGGCCGCACGTCCCGGGTCAGTGGCGTAGAGCCAGGCTGACGACCTCATGCCCGGAGATGCCCATCCACTCAGCGCCCGGCTGATAACACCCTGTGTCAGGCCGCTCCCGCCTCCTCCTCACGCAGGGCTGTCTCAGCGGCTCTGCTGCCCTAACACAACAGCACAGACGGGGCCGCTTAAACGGCAAGCGTGTAGCGCTCACGGCTCTGGACGCTGGAAGTCCAAGATCAGGCTGCCGTCGGGGTCGGGTTCTAGTGAAAACCTTCCTCTTGGTTCACAGACAGTGGCCCAGGCTGTGTCCTCACATGGCAGAGAGAGACCATCTCTCACATCTCTTCTTATAAAGGCACTAATCCCATTCGTGGGGGCTCCACCCTCATGACCTAGGCACCCCAATGCCTGCTCCCCCTCCCGATACCATCCCACTGGAGATAAGCGTTTCCCTGCATGAATCTGGGGGACACAAACCTTCAGTCCCATAGCAGTGCCTTCCAGCTCTGCTCTGCAAAGCCCAAGTCTGTTCGGTCTCTTTCAGGAAGCCTTCCATGACTACCTCCATCTCCCTCTCTTGAATACATGAGCACCAATCACTGTTATGTGATAAAGGGCAACATTCAGTCTCTGAACTGCAGTGATTACTCAGCACAGTTCCCTGTCTTAAAAAAACAGGGGAGTTAAGACTCTTTAGCTTCTCAAAGTCTGTAACGACTTTCCTAGATTATGTCGTGTGCATGTGTCTTACCCAAATATTAATCTCCTTTAGGCCATGCTTTCCCTTTATCTCATACAAACCCTGGCACAGCTCTGGGCAAACACAGGGCTTGTGCTCCGAGTCTGAGCCATCAGCGTTCCCTGCTCCGGGCCTGGGGTCCCAGCAGCCCCTCAGCCCCCAGAGAACAAGCAGCAGGCCCTGCACCAGGGGTGAGCCTCACGCAGCCTCGACTAATCCCCTAATGGGACACCGGCATCTCAGGACCACGGTGCCACAGGGGGCAATGGTGGTGTCTGTCCCCCCATCTCTGTCACTCACCAGCCATAGATTCAGGGTGCATTTTAATGACAAACAGAAGCTGTCTTTTGTAATGTTGTCTCAAGAGGCAAATCTCACTTTTCCAGGCATACTGGGAACAGGTGGGGAACAGGCGAATCAGTACTAACTGGCCTGATTGGTGAGGTGAGGCCACTGGACAGGATCTTGTGCAGGCAGGGGCTTGGGGAAAGGGAGGAGGAGATGATCTGGGGGCTGAGGAGGAGAGGGTGGGCTACGAATGCCCCCCGGGGTTTGTGAGCAGGTGGGCCAGCCGCCTGTGTGTCTGGGACTGTCCTGTGTTAACATTGAGCACTCAGAAAAACTGGGGTGGCTCGTCACCCCAGTTCAGGTGACTCGTAGATGGTGGAGAGGGCTCAGCTGGTCTTTATTATCTGTATCATGGGTTGAAAATTCCCTGGACGACCAATAAGAAAAATTATGAAAATAAAACCCCACCTCCTACGTCTTCCTATATGGTTATATACGTCCACACATGAGCCTTCACGCGTGTCTGTGTCCACCTATTGCAGTGACACCAGGGAGGGTGTTTTAGGGGGTCTCTAAGAGACGGGTTGGGTCCCTGGGTCGGGAAGATCCCCCGGAGGAGGGCGTGGCAGCCCACACCAGTATCCTTGCCTGGAGAATCCCATGGACAGAGGAGGCTGGCGGGCTATGTCCAGTCCTCAGGGTCACAAGGAGTCAGACATGACTGAAGAGACTTCACACACACGCTCTGTTCCTGCTATTCCTCATTATGGATGAGGAAACGGACTCAGAAGGTTCAAGGTCGAAAAAGCTAATAGGGTTGCCTGGCTCCAGGGTCTACATTTTCCATTTTGCAATTTTCTCATCATTTGGGCAAAAATTATATCTTTGGCTCGGATTCAAGATACTATGAGTCCAGTAAATTACACGGGATATCCAGCACTTGATTATAAAACAGGCTTGGTGCTGGAAGACTTTGCCCAAACCACCAGGGCCTCCTAGACCCACCAGGGGCCGCAGGACCATGACATGTCGCCTGATGGGAGCTGAGCCTGCAGCTGAGGGTGGGGAAGGGAGGCAGAGAGGCTCCGGCTCTCTGATGTCACAAGGCAGGTTTGGCACTCTAGGACACACTTGTCTTAAAGACAGATGTGGCCATGGCTTTGGGAGCCCAGCCTAAGGCACTCGGTTTTCTGCATGGTTCAGATGGGGCCACACCAGCCAGGGCCTCCTACCCGTCCGGGAAAGCTGGCTCTGCTGAATCAGGACATGGCTGAGCCTGGCGGGGGGCGTGTGGTGGGACAGTTTAATATGCAGCCAGCCTTCTGTGCTGAGCTTGGTAATTAGCACTCTGGAAAATCAGTGCACTCTACAATGTTAGCAAAATGAAACTGCTAATTAATAAGCAAAATTTCAAGCGCCTTAGAATTTCAGGAGACATTTAAGCTGCAAACTCTCACTTGGAATTACGGAGATGTGACTTGGAGAAGACTCAAGGGAACCGTCGTCAGGAGGGTCCTCCTTGAGGGTGCTCCACCCTTGCTTTCCCTTGATGGGAACCGGCGCGCCGTCATAACCGCAAGGGGACCGCGCTGCGGACAGCCCCCGACTCACGATGCTGTGACTGCAGTAGAAGCTGACCTTGGAAGCTGAAATCTGCTCTTTTCTGGGCAGTGCTGTGTGGTCGGATCCTCTCTCGTGATGCTGGGCAGGGCAGCTCGTGGTCAGCCTTGTGACCACGGGGGAAACCACGATACACAGATGACCATTCTGGACCCAGACGGCCATTCTGCTTTTCACCTCCAGTACAGAGTCCAGCAAATTACATGAGATATCCAACACTTGATTATAAAACAGGCTTGGTGCTAGAAGACTTTGCCCAAACCACCAAAGGCGGTTCCAGACGAGGAAGGGAAGCTGCGGTCATCCGCTAACCTGGACCACAGCAGGAGCCGTCATCCAGTGCCTGCTGCACGTCCTGTGTGGCTACTACTACGTGATCTGAGCATCTAGATTACCCCAGATTCTCCCAATAAACATGCAAATTAGGCATCTCAATCACCCTCATTTTACGGATGAGGAAACTGACTCAAAAGGTTCAAGGTCGAAAAAGCTAATAGGGTCGCCTGGCTCCAGGGTCCACATTTTTCCACTTTGTAATTTTCTCATCATTTGGGCAAAAATTATATCTTTGGCTCGGATTCAAGATACTATGAGGTTTCTCCTTCCACAACAGTGGTCAAGAAAGGGAACTAACACTGACCGTGTCAAAGAAGGCTGCTCAGGGGCTGCTCCAAGAACCTGCATGGCGTGCCTGGGGGTCTTTCCACCCTTCACGGGTGAGGAAACCACGGCTCTGAGGGGGCATTACAGTCATACAGTCCTGTGAGTTGGGTGGGGGGCTGGGTTTCAATCCAGCGCAGTTGTTGTTGTTATTGAGTTGCTAGGTCTTGTCTGACCTTTTTTGCGACCCCATGGACTGCAGTGCGCCAGGCTTCCCTGCCCCTCACTGTCTGCTGGAGTTTGCCCAAGCTCATGTCAATCCAGCTCAGGCTGCTTCTAAACTCTATTCTCCCCACCGGGGGAGTGCTTCCCAGAGTTTGGTTCACCACCAACCACCTCCATGAGGCTTTTGGATTTTGATTTGAGTAGTACTTAGTGCGATTATTTGGGGATTCTCAGGTGGCTCAGTGGTAAAGAATCCACCTGCCAACCAGGAGATGTGGGTTTGACCCCTGGGTCAGGAAGATCCCTTGGAGGAGGAAATGGCAATCCACTCCAGTATTCTTGCCTGGAGAATTCCTTGGCCAGAGAAGCCTGGTGGACTACAGTACATGGGGTCACAAAGAGTCAGATATGACTGAGCAACTCAGCACAGTACTGTNCCTGGGTCAGGAAGATCCCTTGGAGGAGGAAATGGCAATCCACTCCAGTATTCTTGCCTGGAGAATTCCTTGGACAGAGAAGCCTGGTGGACTACAGTACATGGGGTCACAAAGAGTCAGATATGACTGAGCAACTCAGCACAGTACTGTTATTTACTATTTATTTTTCAATCATTTCCCTTTCAGTGTAAGCAAGTTTCATTTAAAAGGGATATTTTGCCTCACTAGTGTGAAGCGAACACCAGTATTCTCAGGAGTGAAGGGGTGGTAGGCATACGCAAACACCAACAAAACCAAACATTATTTCTAATTCTGCCCAGGTCTGCCTAAAGACCTGTTTGTTTAAGATCGACTTAAAGGTCTCTTTGTTAAAAAGCAGCATTAGCAGGCATCAGGCCCTGCCAAAGACTTTCTCCTGATCTATATGCCAAAGTCTGGAAGAGAACTGAACATGGAATAATTTCCTTACTATGTACTGCCGCCTTCCTTGGCGCTCCACGTCGCACCTGGAGTCCGGCCCCAGACCATCCACCACACACTCGCCACTTTGCTGCATAACATTAAGGAACTCCACCTGGGAGCGTGGAGGAAAACAGCCTCCGGAAAACGTCTGCGTTGCATCAAGACACTTTGAAGGGGCTTCTCACGGGTTGTTTCCACCTAGGATGGTGTATTCAGAAGCAGAACTCTGAAAGATGCTCCTGGCTTTACCAGCCTTGTGTAAACAAATACCGGCCTCTTTGTTTGGTATGAACAGGATGGTGGAGCCATCAGGGACACACAGCAGCTGGTGGTCCTTAAGGCTGTGGGATTCCTGGCAAACAGAAAGCGCTCAAACACTGTTGAACGAACAGGCTTTACAGCCATCATCACGAGGGAAAAGAGATCAGAGCAAATGATGCCAGGGTTGTTTCTTTCCCGTCCTCGACACTGCCACTTACTGCAGATCAGGTTAGCATGAGAGCACAGGCAGCTGTAAGGGGGAGTCACCAGCGGCCTGTCTGCAAGGGGTGTGCTGGAGCTGGTGGGGGGGAGCTAGCCCCTTCTGGTGCCTTGGGATGGGGTGGGGGTGGCGGAAGTGACTGGTCCTGGTGGGCTGGACCGTTTCTTCTCTCCCCTTGGGCTGAGACGGCTGGATGTGGAAAGAGCATGGGAAGTCGATGGACAGAGCTCACTTTTCTTTGCTGTTCACGATGGAGAAGCTACTGAAAGTCAGTGCGAAAGCTGTGGTGTCTACCTGTCAGGTCTTGGAGGAGGCCTCAGCCCACCCAGGGTACGAGGATTCATCTACAACCCTGCCTGCTGTTCAGGGAGGTTCCACTGCTGTGTTGACCCATGCTGTTTTCCAGCAGAATGCACTCGAGGGATGGGGGTTCCTTCAGGATGGAGTGGCAATAACCCAGGAATCTGAGCTCACAGATGCTTTTAAAGGACTTCTAAGCTTCACATGTTCATCTTGGGCTTCTCAGGTGGGGCAGTGGTAAAGAATCCACTTGCCAACGTAGGAGGTGCCAGAGATGTGGTTCAATCCCTGGGTGGGGAAGAGTCCCTGGAGTAGGAAGTGGAAACCCACTCCAGTATTCCTGTCTGGAAAATTCCATGGACAGCAGAGCCTGGGGGGTTACAGTCCATGGGGTCGCAAAGAGCTGGACACGACCAAGCACGCAAACACATGCCATGTTCATTTTGATGAGAACCTCAATAAAATTAACCTGAGTTATTCTAGACCTCCAAGATGACTAATAACCAAGCCCTCCCATGTAATTTTCATTCCTGACTTAATGTTGACAAGCACAAAAGTGCCCGTGACACTACCAGAGTTGTGAGCCAATAAGAAAAGGATAAAATGAATCTGACGTGTAAATAATACATCTCTGATGAGCAAAGCAAAAATATTACCATGCCCTATGGTTCCAAAGAAGCTTTCTCAGCAGGTCAAATAAAGAAAGTGAAAAGTATTAGTTGCTCAGTCATGTCTGACTCTTTGCAACCCTATGCACTGTAGCCCACCAGGCTCCTCTGTCCATGGGATTCTCCAGGCAAGAATACTAGAGTGGGTAGCCTATCCCTTCTCCAGGGGATCTTCCCAATCCAGGGATTGAACCTGCATCTCCCCCACTGCAGGTAGATTCTTTACCATGTGAGCCACCAGGGAAGTGCCAAGTAAAAGAAAAGTGATGGGAAACCGAGTCACAACATGACTAACACAGGCGTGAGGGTAACACAGGCATGAAAAAGGAAAGGCAGGAACCGTCAGTGAAGGATCACCAGGCACTGCTGCTTTTAAATTTGTTGATTTTGTAGATTTGTTGAGGCTCACTGGTAAATTATATTTGGGTTTATAAGTTATGTAAGTATATACCGAGCTTTGTGTTTGTACCCAAGTAAGGAGATCCAGCCAGTCCATTCTAAAGGAGATCAGTCCTGGGTATTCTTTGGAAGGAATGATGCTAAAGCTGAAACTCCAGTACTTTGGCCACCTCATGAGAAGAGTTGACTCATGGGAAAAGACTCTGATGCTGGGAGGGATTGGGGGCAGGAGGAGAAGGGGACAACAGAGGATGAGATGGCTGGATGGCATCACGGACTCGATGAATGTGAGTCTGAGTGAACTCCGGGAGTTGGTGAATGACAGGGAGGCCTGGCGTGCTGCAGTCCATGGGATCGCAAAGAGTTGGACACGACTGAGCGACTGAATTGAACTGAACCATTTTAATAAAGTGATTTAAGTCTAATTCAAGAATATATTTACCACATTAGCAGACAATGTTACTCATGAACATAGATGCAAAAACCATAGAGAAACTGCTAGTTTAAAAAACCAGCAAAATATGTATGCATATAAGAAAAAAAATCTAGATTTATCTAATTGGATTTCTCTTAGTCACTACTAGTTCATTCTGATTAGAATCTTCAGTAAGGCTGGTCTTCCATTGGCCAATACAATATTACACTGACAAATTAAGGGGAAATACCACATGGATCATCTCAGTAGATGACAAAAGCACATTCCAAGATTTCAAAACACAGTTTAAGATAATGAATCACAGAACACAAACAACAAGAGCAACAACAAAAATAAAAGAAAGAAATAAAAGCGCAGAGCAAACCGGAAATGGAAATGATCCTCCTTAACCTGGGGGAAGGCATCTACCTAATAAGCCTGCAGCGACTTCTCACTGAAAGATGAAAGCTTGAAACCATCTCCTTTATGATCAGATACAAGACAAGGATCGCACCCCACAGTCACCCCTCCGTCCCACGTGGCAGGGGCACCCTTAGACAGCACAGCAAGATGGAAAAAGGAAGAAATAACTTCCTCACCATTTGGAGAGGCCAGGATTGCCTAAATCCTTAATCCAAACAAGCCATAGATAAAGTATTGGAGTTAAGTGAGTTTAGCAAGGCTGAGGGATATGAAATCAACATAAAAAGTCACCTGCAGCTCTATCCAGCAGCATATATAAATTAGGAAAATTATTATAAAAATTAAATATATGCAATAGTTCCAACATATTCTAATACCTAGGAATGATTTAAGCCAAACATTTGCAAGAAATTTATGGAGAACATAAAGACTTTAGTGTAAGAGATTTTTTTTGGAAAAGTAAATAAACTGGCAACTATGCCATGTATTAGAAAGTTCAAGAAGCTTGTGTCACTTCAGTCCTGTCTGACTCTGTGACCCCGTGGACTGTAGCCCACCAGGCTCCTCTGTCCATAGGATTCTCCAGGCAAGAATACAATACTGCAGTGGACTGTCGTGCCCTCCTCCAGGGGATCTTCCTGACCAGAGATTGAACCTACACCTCCTGTGTCTCCTGCATTGCAGGCGGGTTTTTTTTTTTTTTTTTTT
>SJYV01033145.1:0-18069 GCA_006410875.1 Neotragus pygmaeus
TGACTTCACTTTCACTTTCCACTTTCATGCATTGAAGAAGGAAATGGCAACCCACTCCAGTGTTCTTGCTTGTAGAATCCCAGGGATGGTAGAGCCTGGTTGGCTGCCATCTATGGGGACGCACAGAGTCAGACACGACTGAAGCAACTTAGCAGCAGCAGCAGAAGAACTCACTAGACATCAAAGAATCCGTACAAGAAGAAAAGCATATAAATGTAACATATGTTGTAAGTCTTTTAATGATAAATCGACTCTTATAGTTTGTCAGAGAAATCATACTGGAGAAAAACCATATAAATGTGATGTATGTGGCCACTACTTTAAACAGCATACACAGCTTCAACATTATCGGCGAGTTCATACTGGAGAGAAACCATGTAAATGTGATGTGTGTGGAAAGGGCTTTAGTCGAAAAGCGAGGCGCACAGTTCATCAGGCCCTTCATACTGGAGAAAAACCGTATACATGTGAAATATGTGGCCATGGCTTTACTCGAAAGTCACACCTTGGAATTCATTGGAGAGTTCATACCGGAATGAAACCATATAAATGTGATGTATGTGGCAAGGCCTTTAGTGCAAATGAAAGGCTTGTAGTTCATTGGAGAATTCATACTGGAGAGAAACCTTACAAATATAACCATTGGGACAAACATAAATGTGATATGTATGGAAAGGCCTTTAGTCGAAATTCAGGCCTTGTAGTTCATCGGAGAGTTCATACTGGAGAGAAACNCATTTATTGTTTATAGATTTTTTGATGATGGCCATTCTGACAGGTGTGAGGTGATACCTCATTGTAGTTTTGATTTGCATTTTTCTAATAGTGATAATGAGCATCTTTTCATGTGTTTATTAGCCATCTGTATGGCCAGAGAAGCCTGGCATGCTATAGTCCATGGGGTTACAAAAAGTCAGACACAGATTGGCTACTGAACAACAACAAGATATTGTTTGATGAAGTTATCTGAGACATCCTCTGGCCCACCTTCCACTGAGAAGAGGAAGAGAAAACGCCTGCTGTAAATGTCCAGACCCTCTCCTGCTCTGTCCCAGCCCCTGGGAACCTTTATAAACTTCGCTCAAACCATGGAGCCTTCGTACTGAATGTCAAATTTTTGTTACAGATTAGTTTTTTCATAAAACCATCTTGAACCAATCAGTAATTTCTAGGTTTTGCTTGTTTAAAATGTAAGGGTTCAAGCTTTCACATTCTATTAAAGTTCAGCCCTAAAATGGCAAACTATCTTAAAGCCTTATTTTTCAAAACCACTTATTCTTGCTCAGATTAAAAGTTGCCAAAATATCTTGTGAACTAAGTTGCATTGTTGGGCTAAGAACACTGAGCACTGAACCTTTGTCCTTAAGAAGACTGCAGCTTCCAAGGTTAGGAAATGCAGACACTTGCTAACTTAGTTTCAGATGTGAAGAGCAGTTCAGCCTCCTTCATGAAACATTGCCATTTAATGCATCATAAATTTATTAACTCATGTTCATGACCTAATATTGTGCTGTATGTCATAATGCACGAGTGTAACATCTCAACTCTTTGGATCAATCTTTCTGATTTCATAGTGAGATTTTGTCCATCCCAGCAGAAAGTGGCCCGGGTTCCTACAGGTCCTTGGAATAGTCAAGGAGGGACTTCTACGCCTCTAGGGTAGAGATGTGTATAAGAGACAGGGGGTGGGGATGGGTGGGGAATGGAGGGATTGGTTCCAAGACTCCTTGTGGATACCCAAGTCTGGGGATGCTCAAGCCCTTCACTTAAAATGGTGTAGTATTTGCATATAACTTACACATAACCTCCTGTATACTTGAAATTATCTCTAGATTACTTATAATGCCTTGTTGTTGTTGTTCAGTTGCTGAGCCGTGTCCAACTCTTTTGTGACAGCATGAACTGTAGCCCACCAGGCTCCTCTGTCCATGGGATCCTCCATGCAAGAATACCGGAGTGGATTGTCATTTCCTACTCCAGGGGACCTTCCCAACCCAGGGATTGAATCCATGTCTCCAGCATTAGTAGGCTGGTTCTTTACCTCTGAGCCGCCAGGGAAGCCCTTTTGATGCCTAACACAACGTAAACAATATGTAAATATTTGCTGGTGCACAGCAAATTCAAGTTCTGCTTTTTAGAACTTTTTGAACTTCCCCTCCTCCCCTTGAATCTTTTTGGATTGGGATTGGCTGAATCTGCAGAGGCAGAATCCCCAGATATGGAAGCCTCGCTATATTTGTCTTTCTCTAACTTATTTAACTTAGCATAAGGCTGCCAAGTTCCAACCGAGTAGTCAGAAACAGATTTTCTTTCTTTCTCCTAGCTGAATTATATTCCATTGTTTATTATCCATTCCTCCACCTATACGGTGAATAATGCTGCAATGAAAATCAGAATGCAGATATCTCTAGGAAATCCTGATCTCAATTTTGCTGGACCATACGGTAGCTTCATTTTTAATTTTTTGAGGAACCTCCATACTATTTTCCATAGGTGTCCATGTCATTGAAAATTCTTATCATTAATATCTGAGAGCTCTGGTTGTTCCCCAAACTCACTGTCACCTGAAGGTGTTGGTTTTTCCCCAGCCATTCTTATGGGTATGCAACAATATATCACAGTGAATCTGGCTGCCAATGCAGGAGACACAAGACACATGGGATCAGTCCCTGGGTCTGGAGGATCCCCTGGAGTAGAAAACGGCAACTCACTCCAATATTCTTGCCTGGAAAATTCCATGGACAGAGGAGCCTGGCGAGCTATAGACCATGGGGTCACAAAGAGTCAGACACAATTGTGTGCGCACACAGACACACACAAAATAACTAATGATGTTGAACATTTTTTCATGTGCCTATTTGCCATCCATATACTTTCTGTGGTAAAGCATCTTTTCAAATCTTTTCCTCATTAATTTTCCTTGAATTGTTTACCTTCCGATTATTGGATTTTACTTAAGTCCTTTATTGGACATATGATTTACATGTCTTTTTTTCCAAGTGTGTGCCTGGTCTTTATCTTATGTTTCTTTCACAAAGCAAAATTTTTAAATGTTTATAAAGTGCAATTTATCATTTCTTAATTTTTATAATTTATGCTGATGATGTTATATATAAGAAATTTTTGTTTAACTTATGGCCACAAAGATTATCTTCTAGTTTTTTCTTCTAAAAGTTTTATATTTTTATATTATTTAATTCCATGATTCATATTAAATTGAATTTTACATAAGGTGTGACATATAAGTTGACTTTTTTTCATGTGAATGTTCAGTTTCTCCAGCACCACTTACTGCAAAGACTGTCTTTTGTGCTTTGACTTGCCTTACTTTTTTTTTTTTTTTTAAGTTATGGACTCTCTGTTCCATTCAATTGATTTATACGTCTAGTCTTTGGCCAGTATCACCACCCAGTCATGATTACTGCTGTTTTATAATATGTCTTGAAAAAGGTCTTGTAAATCCTTCAACTTTATTTTTCTGTTTCAGAATAATTTTAGCTATTCTAGGTCCTTCGCATTTTCATGAAAATTTTATAATCATCTTATTTCTACAAAAATTCCCCCTGAGACTGTGATTTCTCAGAATTTGTAGATCACTTTTAGGAGACTTAAGATCTTACCAAGATTGAGTGTTCCAGTCCATGAACATTGTATATCTCTTCACTAATTTGGGTCTTCTTGGACTTCTTTTATCAGTGTCTTGAAGTTTTCATCCTGGAATTCAGGCACATATTTTGTCAGATTTATACCTGAGTATTCCACTTTTTCCAGTTAATGGTACTTGAAAATATGGCATTTGAAAACATTTTCCAATTGTTTATTGCTAAGGTACAGCACAGTTAACATATTTTTTTCCCTAGGGACCCATATAGTAAATAGCTTAGTGCTTGCAGGCCATATTCAGTTACTCCTCCTCCCCTTCCTCCCCTTATTTTACAATTCTTTTATTTTTTTTTTTTTTAGTTTATTTTATTTTACAATACCGTATTGGTTTTGCCATACATCAACATGAATCCGCCATGGGTGTACAGAATTGTATCCAGCAAAAGAGGATACAATTCTTTTAAAATATAAAATGATTCTTTGCTTATATATCTTACAAAAACAGGCCACAGGTCAGATATGGTCCATAGATCATAGTTTGATAACCCCTGGAATATAAAAATAAAATTAATTTTTTATATTGACCGTGTATCCTGAAATCTATTGCGTCATTCCCAGTGGAATACAAATAACACTGTTATTACATCAATCTTAAAAAAAAAAAATTTGCTTCATCCCACTTTCCTACCAGTTAATGCAGAGTTTCTTTTTCCCACCATGGAGTGAACCCCTTCAAAGAGTTATCTGTACATAAGTTTCAAATATTTCCTCTTCCACTAAAAAAGGATTTTGACTTTCCACTAAGGGCTGTGATGGTGAATGAATGAGAGAGAGGAGGAAAGGAGGCATGGGGTCATAAGCATCCTGTGTAATTCTCAAGACACACTCAGGCCTGGTCCAGTGACTGGCTGCTGTGGGGTACCCATTCCTATCCTGAGTGTGTTGGAGACTCATTATGCTAGAAGATTCAGAGACAACAAGCTCTAAGACATTCAGTCTCTAAGTGTAAGTGTAACTCTGTGACTATGTGTGGGACTGTGTGTATGCCTAGGTGTCACTGGGTGATGGTGTGTGTGTGACTGTATGTATGTAATTGTATGTATGGGTACACGCATGAGTGTAATGTGCTTTGCACATGTGTGTGCATGTGAGTATGAGTGTGTATGTAAATTCAAGCACATGTGGGTACGTGTCACTCTGTTTGTATGTGTCTATGTGCAGACAGTATGTATGCATATGTGATTGTTTCTGTAACTGTGTACATGTGTATATGTGTGTAAGGATGTGAGTGTATGTACCTTGAAGTCACTGAACCACTCTAACAGTCCACACCACATTATGTTCCTCACATCAACAGCTGTGGGGGGCCCCTTCTCTGTCCCCAGATCTCAGCCATGCAGTACTGGAAGGACATTATGGAGAAATAACGCCCTTAAACGCAACCCTGAATAAGGACTGGTGGGTGCATGTTCTCTTCTGTCGCCCATGGACTGAGACTCAGGTGTCCACAGTGTGAGCTTTCTCACTGAAGCACCCTTCACCTGCTGCCTTCCCTTCACAGTCTCTCTTCCACAGTGCCCTACTGGCATTTCCTGGGGCCACTTCCCAAAGAGTCAACATGCATTAGAAGCCTTGCCTCAGCATCACCTCAAAATAAAGTATTTACACTTGAATCCTTTCATCAGGATCTACTTCCAGAGAATGCAAACTAACACACACACATATAAGCTTACTCCTCCAAACACAACAGCCTATTATTATTTCCATTTTGCTGAGGAGGAATATGAAGCACAGAAAAGGCAAGTCACTTCCCCAAGGTCACCCAGCTAGAAAGGGACAACTGACTCTAGCATTGACCAGGAGTCATCTGTTCTAAAGCAAGTGCTTGTGCCTTTCAAGGGAGTAAAGAACAGTGTACATTCACAGACTTCAAGAGAGCTGATGTCCATGCCAGTGGAGACCAAGGCTCATGGCTGGTGTCCATGTCCTCCTTCTGTCATAAAATAAGTGACATAAAAGCAATTATTCAGGCTTAGTGATGACTGTGAGCCTGGAAGTGTTGCTATTAGCAGTTAACTCATTTCAATTTATTCGAGTTTCACATTTGATTTTATTTGTCATTACCTTCAATTTTGGGGTTAGAAATTGAGGCACAGAAAGGTAAAGAGACCTGCCCAGATTCACTTAGTGGGGCCTGATTTGGCACCTGAAGTCCTAGTTCTCAGTCTCAATTCTCTTTGGTTTCTACAGATCCCATGTATTGCTTGCTGCCACCTGGTTGACATAGCACTACGCAAGCAGTCAGCATGCTACTACACACAACGCTATTAATTTTTCCTTTTAAAAATATGATTTGTAATTACATAGATTACTGATCATAATGAAAAATGGTTTGCAGGCTTCATCTAAAAAAGGGGAACAATTGGTTAAATGTAGACATTTAACAGAATCATTGTTCCTCCTATTCCACCCTCCCATTCCAGGTGTCAGGTATAATTTTTCAACATTTTCCATACCTACGCAAACACGGACACTCACACGACTGGTTTGCTGAGGTGTCCTATCCCTTTGGTCAATGTAATAGGTTCTGGCAGAGACCTCAAATGAGCTACATAAGAGTTGATTTAAGTAGGGGCCATTTACAAAGTATGAGCTCTACAAACAAGGACTATTGCATGTCATTGGTTCTACAAACATTAAGGCATTAATTGAGGGATTAAGGACTGTCTTTCCCATACTCTCCTGCTCAGCAGCTCCTCTAGGAGTCCCATCCTTCAAGTTTTCTGTCTGTCTGAGACCACACCTCAGAGAAGTTCTGGACAGGATCAAGAGAGGGCCAGGGAGATCCACTGGGTGGTGCATTCTGAATATGGTTGTATGGTCCATCCATGTGGTGATACAAGGACCTCAAGATATCTCCCCTCAGGGATCACCATATTGCCTGAGATTCCTCCACTATAAATGTCCCTAGATTAACTGAGCATTGTCCCTTATGAATGGGAGTTGAGCAGCATGGCAGAGGGGAAAGGCTTAGGCTTGGGGATAGAGCAGGCATAGATTCCTTCCAGCTCAACAACTTAGGCGAGAGGCTTGCCTCCTTTGAGCCTCAGTTTGCTCTTCCTTTAAATACTTATCATCCCTCCTGCTCTCCCTTGGGTCTCCTGCCTGATTGCAATGTGTAGGCCAGGAGCACTGAGGGAAGGAGGAAGTATTATCTTGTTGCAGGACATCTGACGCACAACAGGTATACTTTATATAGAACACCTCTCCCACAGAGAGAGCACAGTACTGTATTTTATGTACAGTACGTGGCACACAGTAGGCATGCTTCATGAATACCCAGGGCACAGGAGATGTTCTTTGTGCAGTATGTTGGCAACTCAGTAGGCGTGCTTTATGTAGAATATCTGGGATACAGGAGAAAGGATTTGTTTAGAGTGTGGATACAGTGTACAGTAGGCATGCTTTATGTAGAGTACCTGACATATAGGCATATTTACATCAAGCACCGGGCACACAATTGGTGCTCTTAACACAGAGTAATTTGCACATAGCAGGGATGCTTTATATAGAGCACCTGACACTGAGTAGGCCGCCTTCTGGAGAGCATCCAATACACAGTAGGCATGCTCCATTAGCAACAGCTGGCACAGAGTGAACCAGATTTGTGAAGAACACTTGGCATACAGTAGATAGGAAGGAGATAAAATCAGTCAGTCCTAAAGGGAATCAACCCTGAATATTCATTGGGAGGGCTGATGCTGAAGCTAAAGCTCCAATACTTTGGCTACCCGATGTGAAAAGCTGATTCACTGGAAAAGACCCTGCTACTGGGAAAGATTGAGGAGAAGGGGGCAACAGAGGATAAGATGGTTGGCTGGCATCACTGACTCAGTGGACATTAGTTTGAGAAAACTCAGGGAGATAGTGAAGGACAGGAAAGGCTGGTGTGTTGCAGTTGATGGGGTTTCAGGGAGTCAGACACAACTTGACAACTGAACAACAGCAAGATGCATTTTATGTAAGCACCTGATACATAGTAGGCGTGTTTTTTTTTTAATTTATTTATTTTTAAATTTAACTTTACAATACTCTATTGGGTTTGCCATACATCGACACGAATCCACCACAGGTGCACACAAGCTCCCAATCCCGAGTCCCCCTCCCACCTCCCACCCCACAACGTCTCTCTGGATCATCCCCGTACACCAGCCCCAAGCGTCCTGCATTCTGTATCAAACATAGACTGGTGATTCGTTTCTTACATAATAGTATATATGCTTCAATGCCATTCTCCCAGATCATCCCGCCCTCTCCTACTCCCTCTGAGGCCAAAAGTCCATTGTCTATGTCTGTGTCCTTTTGTTGTCTCACATACAGGGTCATCATTACTATCTTTCTAAATTCCATATATATGTGTCAGTATGCTGTATTGGTGTTTTTCTTTCTGGCTTACTTCACTCTGTATAATAGGCTCCAGTTTCATCCATCTCATTAGAACTGATTCAAATTTATTCTTTTTAATGGCAGAGTAATACTCCATTGTGTATATATGCCACAGCTTGCTTATCCATTCATCTGTTGATGGACATCTAGGTTGTTTCCATGTCCTGGCTATTATAAACAGTGCTGCGATGAACATTGGGGTACATGTGTCTCTTTCAATTCTGGTTTCCTTGGTGTGTATGCCCAGCAGTGGGATTGCTGGGTCATAAGGCAGTTCTATTTGCAATTTTTTAAGGAATCTCCACACTGTTTTCCACAGTGGCTGTACTAGTTTACATTCCCACCAACAGTGTAAGAGGGTTCCCCTTTCTCCACACCCCCTCCAGCATTTATTGCTTGCAGACTTTTGGATCGCAGCCATTCTGACTGGTGTGAAATGGTACCTCATTGTGGTTTTGATTTGCATTTCTCTGATGATGAGTGATGTTGAGCATCTTTTCATGTGTTTGTTAGCCATCCGTATGTCTTCTTTGGAGAAATGTCTATTGAGTTCTTTGGCCCATTTTTTGATCGGGTCGTTTATTTTTCTGGAGTTGAGCTGTATAAGTTGCTTGTATATTTTTGAGATTAGTTGTTTGTCAGTTGCTTCATTTGCTATTGTTTTCTCCCATTCAGAAGGCTGTCTTTTCACCTTACTTATAGTTTCCTTTGTTGTGCAGAAGCTTTTAATTTTAATTAGATCCCATTTGTTTATTTTTGTTTTTATTTCCAGTATTCTGGGAGGTGGATCATAGAGGATCCTACTGTGATTTATGTCAGAGAGTGTTTTGCCTATGTTCTCCTCTAGGAGTTTTATAGTTTCTGGTCTTACATTTAGGTCTTTAATCCATTTTGAGTTTATTTTTGTGTGTGGTGTTAGAAAGTGATCTAGTTTCATTTTTTTACAAGTGGTTGACCAGTTTTCCCAGCACCACTTATTAAAGAGATTGTCTTTACTCCATTGTATAGTCTTGCCTCCTTTGTCGAAGATAAGGTGTCCATAGGTGTGTGGATTTATCTCTGGGCTTTCTATTTTGTTCCACTGATCTATATTTCTGTCTTTGTGCCAGTACCATACTGTCTTAATGACTGTGGCTTTGTAGTAGAGCCTGAAGTCAGGCAAGTTGATTCCTCCAGTTCCATTCTTCTTTCTCAAGGTTGCTTTGGCTATTCGAGGTTTTTTGTATTTCCATACAAATCTTGAAATTATTTGTTCTAGTTCTGTGAAAAATACCGTAGGTAGCTTGATAGGGATTGCATTGAATCTGTAGATTGCTTTGGGTAGTATACTCATTTTCACTATATTGAGTCTTCCAATCCATGAACAGGGTATATTTCTCCATCTATTAGTGTCCTCTTTGATTTCTTTTATCAGTGTTTTATAGTTTTCGATGTATAGGTCTTTAGTTTCTTTAGGTAGGTATATTCCTAAGTATTTTATTCTTTTTGTTGCGATGGTGAATGGAATTGTTTCCTTAATTTCTTTTTCTACTTTCTCATTAATAGTGTAAAGGAATGCAAGGGATTTCTGAGTGTTGATTTTATATCCTGCAACTTTACTATATTCATTGATTAGCTCTAGTAGTTTTCTGGTGGAGTCTTTAGGATTTTCTATGTAGAGGATCATGTCATCTGCAAACAGTGAGAGTTTTACTTCTTCTTTTCCAATTTGGATTCCTTTGATTTCTTTTTCTGCCCTGATTGCTGTGGCCAAAACTTCCAGAACTATATTGAATAGTAGCGGTGAGAGTGGGCACCCTTGTCTTGTTCCTGACTTTAGGGGAAATGCTTCCAACTTTTCACCATTGAGGACAATGTTTGCTGTGGGTTTCTCATATATAGCTTTTATTATGTTGAGGTATGTTCCTTCTATTCCTGCTTTCTGGAGAGTTTTTATCATAAATGGATGTTGGCGTGTTTTATATAGAGTTCTTGACAAACTACAGGCGTGCTTTTTGAGGTAACTGGCACACAGTTTTTACATACAGTTCTCTACACAAAAGAGGAACATTTGTGTGGAATATTGACACAGAGAAGCGTGAGTACTAGGTGACAGGCCTTTTCCTTCATTCCATCTCTTTGGGGGGATCCTGATCTTCCCATCTTATTGTGGGACTCTCCTTGGTTCCTCTCTCAGGCTCTCATCCAACATCCCACTTGCCACATGGGAAGACTGAGCCCAGGGAAGGTCAGCACAGCCCACAGTCAGAGTAAGGCTGCCCACTCAGAATCTCCCAACTCTGTCCTGTCCTGAGCAGATCTTTTTTTCTATGAGCCCCTTGCAGGCTTACCCTCAAGCCTCCAAGTGCCCTCTTCTGGCTGTGGGCTTTTTATCCCATGAGTCCAGTGCAGGTAATGCCCATCCAGGCTGGTTTCTCTGCTCTGGCTCCCAGAAATCATCTCTCAAACAAGGCTTCGAGCTATTTGGAGGAAGGGCTTGAATACCTTTCCAGGCTGTGATCCAGATGGTAGAAACTTCATGTCTCTGAGCTTATTGATTCTGTGCTGAGACATGGTGCATGAAGCCCTCCTGGCATGCATGGAGTGGAGCCCCAGACATGTTTTGGGATAAGGCTGGGGCCAGATCCTACTTACCTGGCACCTGAATATACATTCTCTTACCTGCTGTAGCTTGACCTTGGAAGGGCAGGGCTGGTTGTAAACTGGGAAGCCAAGAGTCACCTTTGCCCATACACCTGTGTGCCCACATAGGAGATAGTGAGTCCTGAGGACTCGGTGTCAACCATGTGTGATTCTGAGCTGGTTCACAAGCTGCTTTCAATAGCACTGTGCTCCCCCTCCCTCCACCTTCTATGTGGGCAGCTGCCAGGCAGGGAGGAAGTGAACAGGCTCCAGGGATTGGCTGGCTTAGCCTGGCCCCTGGCAGCTTCTCATAGGTTCAGGGGCCAAATAAAGCTCCAAATCCTAGGAGGAAAGGAGAGGAACTTGTGTGAGACAAGCCGCTTTTGACAGAAGGTACCAGGCTGGGGGGTCAAAAGGCTGGGGGTCCTGGTCCAGGGTAGGGAAGGCTGCCACCCAAGGTAGGGTGGCTCCAGACAAAGAACTGGCCTGGGAGATGAGTGAATACCAGTGGGTAACTAACACTCATTCTTTGTGCGTGTTTGTATGTGTTTTTCTGTCGATATCTCCCTCTTCCTCTGAATTTCTGTGTTTCTCCCTCCCCTCTCCCAGCCCCTGTCTGCTTGTCTCTGAGCCCTTGCCCGTCCCAGCACTCCCCATCCCTGCCCCTCACTCCCTTGCTCCTCTCCCTCTATTTGTCTCTGCCTCACAGCTCACCATCACTGCCTCTTCCTTCAGCCTCAGGACTCACCCTCCACCAGATCTGACCACAGGATGCTGAAGCCGAGCCTGTCCTGGCTGGGACTCGGGCCAGTGGCAGCCTCCCCGTGGCTGCTGCTGCTGCTGGTCGGGGCCTCCTGGCTCCTGGCCCACATCGTGGCCTGGACTTACACCTTCTACAACAACTCTCGCCGCCTCCAGTGTTTCCCGCAGCCCCCAAAATGCAACTGGTTCCTGGGTCACTTCGGCCTGGTGAGTGTGAGCAGCAGCATGAGTCTGGGGGATTAGGGTGGATGGACTTCCTGAGGGTCAGGAATGGGGCTCAAGTTTGGACTGGGATCTAGGACAGCAGAGAAGCCAGGGAGGCTAAGGAGCCCCTCTTCCCTCCCTCACTCATTCTTCTGCTCTGCCATCAAGACCTTCCCCACATCCTGTACTTCCAGCCTCGCCTGCTCTGGGGTACATCTGCTGCCTGCCTTGCACACATTAGTGCACCTCTGAGTTCGGGCTGCACCGAACCTGGTTCCCTGGCCTCTCCAATCTCCATGGTGGCCTTGAGGTCCTCTCAAGGGTGCTGTCTAGGGTCTGCTCTGCATGTTGGCCCCTTTCCTGTGTCTTTTCACTCTGGGTCACAGCTTCCTCACAGGAAATAGCTATCACTTCCCTATTCCCACCTACAGGAGAAAAGCTCCCACCCTCTCCCATTCCCAGGACCCCTTCCTCTAATCTTACACCCCACCCTTCCCCAAGATTTCCCTTAGGTTCCTCCCCCCATCTGGATAAAGTTAGCTACTCACTTCCTCTTTCAGAGCCTTCTTAGACCTACCTCTCCTCCACACCCACCTGTCTTGTGCACTAGATTTGGACCTTTGACTTGGTCCTAGTCACAGTTAATTAAACAGTTAATCACCCAATTACTTATTAACACATCCCAGTTTGATTATCATTCTGGGGAGGAGACACTACAGTGCCCTGTCCAGGGCTGTCACAAAGTAAGCACTCAAAATAAATATTTGATGACCCTGATCATGAATGTGCCATCACCTCCCTCAGTCAAGTTCAAATGGTTGGGTATCCAGCTACCCACCCTATTCCCAGGCAGCTTCCCTCTCCTGCCTGGGACAAGAACTAAACTTGGGGAAGGACTTATAACAACTACTGTTCATTAAGGCAAAATTCACAATAGTGGTGTCCTAGGCTCATTGTGAAGATTTGCTGAGATTCTGGGTCTTAAAATGGTCTCAGCATGTCCTGGAGGCAGCAGGAATGTTACAAAGTGACTGCAGTTCTGCCTTCCCCACGAGAGCTTGGCCAGGGGCGCCATTCTTGCTTACACTTCCTTCCTCCAGCCCCTCTCGATATGTGACCTCGGCTGAGTCACGCTCCCTCTCTGGACCAATCTCATCTAGTGCTTTGAATCCTCACCTTAGGTGCTTGGGGACACAGGAGCAATGCACAAAAGTGAAAATGATGTCACCTGCCTAGAGGACCTGGGGTATTTGTCAGGTCTGAACGGAGCATAGTGAAGGAAAGGGTGCTTCACCAGGAGAAAATCCACACTTCTTCCCCTTTGAGGGGATATGGCATCTGTGTCTTCATTTGTAAGTGGCACAGTTGAGAGTATTGTCCATAGAAATAGACAGGATGCCCTCTGCACAGAGATTGACCAGCAAGGGAGTTCCTAGGTCACAGTTCCTCACTGATTAATAGGCAGAGTTCATGTCTGTCCCTGGGGTCAGCCAGGGCTAGAAGGTCCCAGGTCTGCAGATCCTTTCCTATGCAAGGAAGCAGAGGCCATGTGGACTGGCCCAGAGATAAAAGGATGTGGGACCAAAACCCAGGGAGAAGTCTGAGGCCACCCTGACATCCACAAACCTCCCCCATAAGAATTTCCTCCTGTGGCCACCCCTGGTGGACAACTTCCAGGAGGACCAGAAAAATTTGCCTTTCTCAAGCCAAGGTCCACCTCCCTGTGGGCATAGAGTCTGTCTTCTCCCTGTGCCCTGGGATAGACCCTTGGGACTTGGAGAGCCTCCAGGTCCCTCCCTCCCCCAGAGGGAAGGAGGAAGCAGATTCCCTCCATCTGTGCGGGATTCCATACTCTGTCCACTGCAGTGGACTCTCCTTCTGCAGAGTGATGGCCCTTACCTTGCTTACAGATCCCCCCCACGGAGCAGGGCATGAGCAAATTAACTGAGCTGGTGGCCAAATACTCCCAAGGATTTAGGGTCTGGATGGGTCCCATCACCCCCGTCATCATTTTCTGCCACCCTGACTTGATCCGGATCGTCGCCAATGCTTCAGGTACTCAGGCAGAGCTTGTGGTGGTGGGTGCCATGACACACTTCAGGGCTTCCAGCCCCTCCCTGCCAAGCTTCCATGTGGCCCCTACAGGACCCCATCCCCCCTCCCCTCCTCTCTCTGTCATCTTCTTCTTTCCTTCATATATTCGTCATCCCAATCTCATAGCCTCCTCCCTCCTCCCTTCTCCCATTGCCGTTTACACCCCACCCTGGTGTCCTGGGTGAAAGATACCCCCAAACAAAAAGCCTCCAGGGCAGAGAGATCTGTGACCTGGCATGGTCAGAAATTGGCCAGAGGAAGAAAAAAAAAGAAATTGGCCAGAGAGAGATGAGCTGCGCAAACACAGAGAAGAAGCAAGGTTCTCTGCTGGGGGATACTGGAAGGCTTCCTGGAGGAGGATTTGCTGAAACTGGATCTGGAACAATGAGCAAAAAATTTTAAAGCAAAGGATAGAGTTATGCAGTGGGCATCCATAACATTGCAGGCCCCCTGCCAGGCATGTCCTCAGTCCCACCCATCCCCAGAATAAGAGCAATGAAGGCCTGTGGCTGGTAGAAGATCTGGGTTGCTATTTCCATGGCTATTTACCTCTCTGGTGGGTCGGTTTCTCTGAGCCTGTCCTAGGGCTTGAACACTTCTAGTTCAGTGTCTTCCTTCTCTAGTTCCCAGGAATCTTCCTGAGGAAACTTCACCCCAACTCTTGCTTCCTTCCCTTGCCCTCTGCCCCTCCCATCCACAGACAGATCAGGCAAGCAGGGCAACAAGCAGCATGTGACAAAGACCTGGGTTCATACACCAGAATGCTGGGTGAACCTGGGAAGGGCCGCTCCTCTCTCTGCCTGCTAAAGTCTCCTTTAGCTGTTAATGATGAAAATGCAATGCTACAGGATCTACCAAGAGAAAGAGAATCAACTGGCTGTAAAATCCCAGATGGGTGTCTTCAAGTCCAGGTGGACCCAGGGCTTAACCAGTCCGTCAGAGATAGACAATCTGAAGACAAAGAAATCTGTCTCCATTGTTTAGTTCTGTGCTCATCTGTGACAGCATCACTCTCATCCTGGTACAGATGAAACCCAGAAACTCCACCTTCATGGAACAGTGAGCTCATTCACAACACTTCCAGGAAAAGATACAGGGTTCCCTTTAATTTCTTTTGCCTGGGTCATAGGACCAATTCCTGCATCCCTGAAACTCTGAATTCCATGTCTTGGGGACACAGGGTCCTCTGAGCTATTGTTTTGGAGCTAAGAATGCAGGCCCTGGATTAAACAGTCCTGGACTAGTGCCTCAGATTTATTATCTGTAAGAATGTGGGTAAGTGACTCCATCACTCAGAGCCTCAATTCTTATCTGGAATAAGGGAATGGAAGAGAAATCAGAGGTACATGGTGTTTGAGATCCAAACAGGGAAAGGCCATTTCTTTCCCCACACCCAAGGGACCCCAACTGTCATATATGGAGGCTAAGGGGAAGGAGGCTTGCAGGAGGCTGAGGACTAAGGAGTTGCTGTTGGAGGAGATGCATAGGTTCTAGTTGGGATCACTTTCCTACAAGTTCCTCCCTCTGGCAGCCTAGAAGAGTGTGAATTGGGTCCTATTTGTCCCTCTCCAGATTCAGAGCTCAGAGGAAGGTCTCCTGTACACACAAGGCCTGGCCGGCACCTATGGGGCTGTGTCCTGCTGGTGGGTGGGGCCCTGGCATGCAATCAGCCGCATCTTCCACCCCGCCTGCATCAAGCCTGTGCTCTTTACTCCAGGTAGACATGTCCTTGGCCACAGCTTGTCCCCTGTCATAGTCTCTGTGTTGCCTCTAGGTGTGCAAGTGACCAGGATGCAGGTGAGGGGGCATGGCAAAGATGCCACTGTCTCCCATTGCAGAATCCCACCTGCCTGACCTCCAGGCACGTCTGTGCAATGTCTGCTGAATGGCCACATCTGGTCATGCTTATATTTCTACCTTGATTCTGGTTACAGCTGACATGTGTTATACCTGGTGACACCTGCTGTATTTTATAACTGAGCTCAGAGATGGTCTCAGTCACCTCTGGGGCTCAGCTGTGGCCAAAGACATTTGAGGCATCTTGGAGTCTCTCTGGTTCTTGTCTGTGATGCCATTAGAGACTCTCTGGTTCTCCTACTTGTCACCCCTGGGGTACATTTTGGATTTATCTGAAGTCTGGGACTCAAAGTCACTCTGAGGAATGCCTGAGACCTTGTGTGGGTCTTGCCTGATGCAGGTCTTAGGGTGGATCTGGGTCTTGCCTGGTTCAGGTCTGTATCATCAGTGTATTGGGGTTCTGTCTGGAGCTTGCCTGGGCCACACTCAGGTCAGGTCAGATGGTCTTCAGGTCCATGGCAGAGCTGTTGTGTCCTATCAGGTTGTGTCACACATGTTGGGGCCATGTCAGGGCCTGTTAACACGTGGGGCCATGTCAGATGTCTCCGGGGGGTGGGGGGTGGGGTCACTACTGAGGCAAGTGTGGTGTCCGTGGTCCCCATAATGATGCTTTGTAGAGTGCTGGGTTATGCTTGGGTGTTCAGAAGATGCCGTGTCAAGGAATGCTGGCATGTTGTATCATGTTGGGATGTATCTAAGCACACAGAGTCGTGTGGGCTCTGCATTTGCTCTATTCTGTGCTGTAGCCTGGTCTGGTTCCCCCCTCCCCCACACCCCTTCCACATTTCCTGTGCTCTTGGCCCCATTCTGCTATGGCTAGCTTGGAGGGGGAATGCAGATTCCTGGTTAGGATCCTCCACTCCCCACCAAAAGCCCCTCCCCTCCCCCCTCTCCTTGGGGAGAGGACCCTAACAGTCCTCATTCATGTCAGCTGCTGTTGCACCCAAGGACGTGATCTTCTATGAAGTTCTAAAGCCCTGGCTGGGTGAGTAACCGTTCACAAAGGGGGTTGGGGACATCCCTGGGGACCCAGGGGAATATTCTTCCTTTGCTCACTCCCTGTGGCTGTCTCTGCTAGGGGATGGGCTCCTGCTGAGTGCTGGTGACAAGTGGAGCAGGCACCGTCGCATGCTGACACCTGCCTTCCACTTCAACATCCTGAAGCCCTATATGAAGATTTTCACCAAGAGCACAGACATCATGCATGTGAGTCTCTTGAACCCAAGGTTCCAGCTGAAGTCTGGGGGACATGGAGACTCATAGACATCTTATTTATAATTCTGGCTGTTCTAAGTGGCTTTGAGTCCATTGTTCTTCCTTTCTGAGCCTCAGTTGCTTTGGCTATAAAATTAGTATATTGTGATCCCTGCTCTCAGTCAGTAGAGCTAACATATTGGAACCAGATCCCTGGCACATAGTAGGTGCTCAGAAGGCATTAGTTTCTATTCTACCTTGACAGAAGCCTTGGAATCTTGAGACATGTTTGATAATAATAATGAATATTGGACTACTTATTTCTAAGTAATAAATCACTTGACAACAAGAAGGATTTTAGTATTGACAATAAAGGTCAGCCCAGGTGGCTCAGCAGTAAAGAATACTCCTGCCAGTGCAGCAGCCACAAGAGACACAGGTTTGATCCCTAGGAAGATCCTGTGGAGGAGGAAAGGGCAACCCACTCCCATATTCTTTGGGGGATAATCCCTTAGATGGAGGAGCCTGGGGTCACAGAGAGTTGGACATGACTGAGCATACAGGCACACTGACAGCAAATCTATGAGTCAGTTGTTTGGTTCTTCTAGATGGAGATGGGGTCACTCATGTGTCTGTGATCAGCTATGGGTCTGATAGTGTTGCGCTGCACCCTGCAGGCCCGCAAGCCACAGAACTGAAGGAGCTGGAGTAAGAAATAGACACATCAGTGTTTAAATGGTTACAGGGATCTTGCATGTCTGAAGCAAGGTCCTGGAGTGATACCCTACCATGTGCAGCAGACAGCAGGAAGGGCATGGCAGAAGTCTTCCCTACCAGGGTGGGGAGTGGGATGTAAGCAGTTGTGGGGAAATTGATGTCAGGTTGTTTCATAAGCTACCAAGAAAACTAGTAGAGGAACCCACCCCCTAACTACCACTTTAATAAACTATTATGATGGAGATGCTTTGGTATAAAGATGAGAACAATCACAATCTGGGGCTGAAGACAAGTATGTAGAATTTACTCATTAGGCTCCATGATTAAGAGGAAGGTCTGTCATGTGACTAGGGTGTAGGTGAAGCAGGGACTGGTCAAGCATGGGATGTACAGAAAACAAGAGGACAGCTGTCTTGGGTGGCCTGACCATACAGATAGGAAGCCTTGCTAGTCTGGGTCAGTCCTCTTACAGGTTTGAAGCTTGGTTGGCTACGAGCTGATCTAGGATGATCTCAGCTGGGGTAACTAGACTTTCTTTCATGTGATTCTCTCCCTTCAAAGGGCATCTCA
>SJYV01033148.1:7376-32739 GCA_006410875.1 Neotragus pygmaeus
CGACTGAGCGACTTCACTTTCACTTTTCATATGGGGATTAAGACTTGTGCTCAAGTCTCCCACCCCTGCTTCTGTGTACACACTGAACTTCAGGTACACGTCTCTTTATCCACTCTGTTACCTTGTGGCCACTACTTGTGAGTGAAGGATGCTGGTGTTCGCAGAACAGCATGCTGATGCATTTTTTCCTGCCATTGTATGTAACATGTTTTCTAATTCTTTTGCTCTATTCAGCATTTGACCCCAACGATAGGGGATTATGGTATTAACTCTCTACCCAGCACACATTCTTTACAGACTCTCACTAAATACTGTAAGCCTGCTGCAGAGAGGAATAAAAGTGAAAGCATACCGTCTGGTCTTAAGCTGAGCACACAGAGGGTCGTGATCCAATTGGAAGGGAAGCAGAATTTTTAAAAAGAAAGAGGTTTGACCAAATTTTAATCCTTGTCATTTTCATTTCTCTTACCCTGTGGATTTGGGTGATTTTATTTACACTGTCAGCTTGAGCCTAGGGATTGGAAATCAGGCTTTTATGGAGATTATTAAAAGTACATAGAGTACACTAAAGGTTGGGCTAACTGATATACGCTGCTAAAAATATGAATGTGAATGCCCTGGTATTAGATGCCACTGGCGTACATTTCATCCTCCTTAGAAGGTTATTCTTGGGAGCTGGACCTGCTGCGATGGTAATGAGATGCAGGCTGTCAGGATATTTCTAATAGGTAGCGAATGATCATGGATGGGAATGAATTAGCATTACTCAGATGAGAAGGTAGTTCTTTATACCAATAATTCCAGTGCAAAGCAACTCCACCACCCTTCTCCTAAAAGAGAGGGTATTGTAAATTGGGGGTGGGAGTGGAGGGAGGAGGAGGCCAGGGTTAAAGCTTCAAGGATTTATTGATGGCTTGGATGGGCTGTGATGTCCTCCAGGGTGGGTATTGCTGGCCTGAGCTTCTTTACTGTCTAGATGCATGAGTAGGGACTTGGTTAGGTACTGTCCTAGATGACAAAGAGAAAGCTCTAGACCTCAGTTACAGCCTTTTAAGACCTCAGCAGATAAAAATGAAATGCTTTACCCAATCTCAAAACACTAGGAGCAGTCACGCTTTGACGAATCAGGTTTAGGATCTCAAAGACATGGAAATACCACGTTACAAAGTAGCTGACTATGCAGGACTTGTGTCCTTGCAAGGTTATAGATTATGATAATCTTAATAGGCTTAAGAGGGCTTTAAAGAGATTCCTGGATCACAGTTCTATACTGGACCACCGTGAGAAGATGGGTATTTTAGGGACTTATTTCCAGTTATGAATGCCAGTAGCATCCACACGCTTGCTGCATGGCCTTGCTGGGTGTCACCGATAGCTCAGGAGTCATTGCTGGGCTGGAGTTTTCAAGTGCAATCCTCACCCGGAAATGGGGAGGAAGATATATCACCAGAAACAACTGACCATGGGTTTATTTAACCTGGTGTTCTCATATCCCAAGACCTGGGCAACGGTGTTCAGTTATGGACTGAGCTTTATATAGCTTTGTCATGTCCTAGATGCCTATGTATAAAAATGTGCTATCCTGCCATAGAAAGATATGCTAAGCCCCAGTGTGCTATCCAGGCCACAGAAAAAGGACCACCGTGAAAGGTGGACCTTCAATGCCTTCACTGATGGAAACTTTAGCTCTGAACCACTTGTCCCAATTCACTTACATTCTACATCCTGACTTGTTCCTATCTATCAAAACAATCCTAAAAAAAGGACTTTTTGAACCAAATGTGATGAAGATGACAGGGCAGGAGAATGCTTTCACTCCTTTCAAGAAAAATAAAGAGCTTTCCCAGCTTTATGAACTAGTCTTCAGTTTAGAATAGCGTATTTGTCAAGGTGATCAACGCAGCTGCTATAAAACACAATTTCCAAATATAAGTGCTATCCCCAATACAGAGTTATTACTTACTCAGAAATTTCTGCTGTCAGTTGGGCCCCTTCCATCGTGCACGTGTGACAGTTTCACCTTAGAGTCCTTTGCTTGCAGCTATTTAGATGGGAGAAAATGTAAAGAAGACACATGAGATTGTAACACATTTGGCCTTAAAGTAACAGTCATCACTTCTGCTCCTGTTCCATGGGTCAGCCCTTGGGATCACATAGCCCATTTAACTTCAGGGTGGCCCGGAAGAGACTTCCCACATGTCCAAGAAGAGACTCAAAAATGACGATCACTAAAAGTTTTACCATAGTCTGAGTTTCTGAACATCAAATATTCATTTTACTTTCCTCTTACTAACAGATCACACTCACCTCACCCCACAGAGGACAATGCAAAGTCCCATCCAGTCACCACCACCATATCAATGTCCAGAACACTTGAGGAGGGCAGCATCTTCTCCATCAGTCTGATGTAGGACCTCTAGGTAGGTTCCACATGCAGGACCTATGTAGGTAGCCTACATATTAAAAAGACAAGTAATCTGCACCCTACTTCCCCATCATCACAATCCATTTATAATAACAGGGAAAATACAGGAAAATAATCTTGTTTGTGTAGGAAAATAATAGGTAACACTCCGCATCATGGTCCACGGCCATGCTGAGCCCCTCTGAGTCAGCATGTACAGCCCATACCTTCTGGGCATGGTGGCTATGTGTGTGGAATAGCTCTAGGAAGGACTCCACTGTTTGTTCTTCTTCTTAGACACACATGAAATTGGCTTAGTGGGGACACCCTTCCTTCCGAACATTACACCTGCAAAAGCTTGACTTCCACTCAGTCTGGAATGGGTTGGCAGCTAGAAAATTGCTTTAAATCTTGAACAGGCAAGAACGTTTGAAGTTTAAGCCCCTACTTTCTTTGGCAATGCAATTTTAAACTTAGAAACATATGATATATTTGCTTCAGTCAGGTCCTTGAGCCAATGACCACACTCAGAGTTATTTTGTAAACCTTGTTATCAAGTTACTTTTTTTTCTTTTTTCTTTTTGCTTCTTCCCCTCCATGCCATTTTCTGTCTCAAAATGATTACCTAAATGCATTGAGGCTATCAAAAACAATAGGTAAGAAGGCCATACTGCTGATTTTATTTTTGCCTCAAACAACTTCATTCACATGTCACACGAGAACTTTTACTAGATATTTGTCACCAAAAGACATTCTTTTGGTAGCATGTCTTACTGTTGGAGTCTAAAGTAGGCTTATTTTTTTCTAATCCTATAGCCCTAACTTTTGGACTCTGTATTCTATTTTTGACTGTGTGGATCACAATAAACTGTGGAAAATTCTGAAAGAGATGGGAATACCAGACCACCTGAACTACCTATTGAGAAACCTATATGCAGGTCAGGAAGCAACAGTTAGAACTGGACATGGAACAACAGACTGGTTCCAAATAGGAAAAGGAGTACGTCAAGTCTGTATATTGTCACCCTGCTTATTTAACTTATATGCAGAGTACATCACGAGAAACGCTGGTCTGGAAGAAGCACAAGCTGAAATCAAGATTGCTAGGAGAGATATCAATAACCTCAGATATGCCACTCTTATGGCATAAAGTGAACTAAAAAGCCTCTTGATGAAAATGAAAGAGGAGAGTAGAAAAAGTTGACTTGAAGTTCAACATTCAGAAAACGAAGATCATGGCATCTGGTCCCATCACTTCATGGGAAATAGATGGGGAAACAGTGGCAGACTTTATTTTTTTGGCTCCAAAATCACTGGAGATGGTGATTGCAGCCATGAAATTAAAAGACGCTTACTCCTTGGAAGGCAAGTTATGACTAACCTAGATAGTATATTGAAAAGCAGACATATTACTTTGCCAACAAAGGTCCATCTAGTCAAGGCTATGGTTTTTCCAGTGGTCATGTATGGATGTGAGAGTTGGACTGTGAAGAAAGCTGAGCGCCAAAGAATTGATGCTTTTGAACTGTGGTGTTGGAGAAGACTCTTGAGAGTCCCTTGGACTGCAAGGAGATTCAACCAGCCCATCCTAAAGGAGATCAGTCCTGGGTGTTCATTGGAAGGACTGATGCTAAAGTTGAAACTCCAGTACTTTGGCCACCTCATGTGAAGAGTTGACTCATTGGAAAAGACTCTGATGCTGGGAGGGATTGGGGGCAGGAGGAGAAGGGGACAACCGAGGATGAGATGGCTGGATGGTATCACCGACTCAATGGACATGAGTTTGAGTGAACTCCAGGAGTTGGTGATAGACAGGGAAGCTTGGAGTGCTATGATTCATGGGGTGGCAAAGAGTTGGACACAACTGAGCCACTGAAGTGAACTGAATTGATTCTGTTTTCACTAGCAAACTCATGAATTCATCATACAGTCTAAATAAGCCCAAAACACTGCTAGGATTCTGTTTTCAAACCATTTACCCTCGTGATAAAAACTGCGATGTGACTACCTTCTAATCAATAGGAGGCAATAGCTCTACCAAATTTGTCACCACATAAACTGAATTCCCATCTTTCCAGATTCTGGTATTAGCTTCTTTTCAGCCTGTTGCTAAACTCTTAAATGAGTGAGAACACACTTAGGCTAGTGTAACAGTCAAAGAATACAATTTAGTTATGACAATACCCCACTTCCAGTACAATCTCTGTATCAGAGCAACACATACCAGTTGCTATAATGACAACCTCAGTGGTCTCATACCACTAGGTGTATTTCTCCCTCATGTCACTGTCCAGGGAAAGTCTGGCAGCTCTCTTTGGAGGCTCTCTTCCAAGCGGGTATTCAGGAACCCAAACTCCTTCCCTTTCATGATATTGCAGTCACAAATCAGAGGCATCTACACTCACTGTGGATGGGAACGCAAAAGCCAGAACATGCTTTTAAGGGGCAGAACTAGAAGTGGCTTATATCCCTCAGTCCTAACTGTTTTGGCCAGAGCCCTGTCACATGATCCTAACCCAACAAGGAGGAAACGAAGTGATCCTGTGTGCTCAGGAACAGGAAATGGGATGGAACTGAGGAGCTTATGGGTTTCAATCCTGTAATAGAAAGTATCATTCACCTCACTTTTCACTACTGACTGGCCAAACTAAGAAGGGATGACCTATGTTTTCTTAATCACCAATTAGATTATTGGATAATAATGACATTTAATTTTTATATTAAAAATGCAGATTAAAGATTTTAAAATAATTTATGAGAAATGTAGGGCAAGTACAATATTTTACCACTTTAACAAGATAAAGGAGATCCAACCAATCTATTCTGAAGGAGATCAGCCCTGGGATTTCTTTGGAAGGAATGAGTCTAAAGCTGAAACTCCAATACTTTGGCCACCTCGTGTGAAGAGTTGACTCATTGGAAAAGACTCTGATGCTGGGAGGGATTGGGGGCAGGNAAGGAGATCAGCCCTGGGATTTCTTTGGAAGGAATGATGCTGAAGCTGAAACTCCAGTATTTTGGCCACCTCATGTGAAGAGTTGACTCATTGGAAAAGACTCTGATGCTGGGAGGGATTGGGGGCAGGAGGAGAAGGGGACGACCAAGGATGAGATGGCTGGATGGCATCACTGACTCGATGGACGTGAGTCTGAGTGAACTCCAGGAGTTGGTGATGGACAGGGAGGCCTGGCGTGCTGCAATTCATGGGGTTGCAAAGAGTCGGACACGACTGAGCGACTGAACTGAACTGAAAGGTACTCTCGTTAGCTCAAAAGCAGCCATGCCTAGTTTCAGATCTTCAAATGGTGTGAAAGTGACATTTTTAAGAAAGCTTTAAAATCTCAGTTCCAGATAATTAAGAATTTAATCTACTACTGGAAAGAGAAATCTAATTAAGATGAATTTTAATAAAGAGTTAAGTAGACAGAAAAGTATTTAGATCCATCATTTTTTCCTTCTCTTAACCAGCCATTGGAAGCTTCTTTGTTTTTCATGGTACAATTAGAAAAATTCCACTAAATTACACCTGAAATTTAGTCAGAATTACCCTGAAGTAACACGAAACTGACGTGGGTGTAGAAAATACTCAGGGCAATATGTAGGCACCATGAATTCAGAGCCAAAGCTACTACAAACTTTTTGTAGTCAAAACTGAGTAACTTTTCAATCACTATTTTGCCAGAGTTTACAATCAGTTAATCTGTGAGAATTTCAAATGGATAGGAAATATAAATTTACAAAAGCCAAAAGGCGAACATGCTCTAAAAACCCGTGAAGAAACTTTCTGCCATTTCGAGGATGTTATCTTTCAGGAAGGCACAAAAGTACAAAACCGTCAGTTTTCAAGGCTTGGGATTATCTGCTACCAAATTACACCCTTGGTAAGTAAAACGGCAAGTTCTCCTCTCGGTACCAAAACCACTGCTTCCCACTGAGGCCATCAGACGCTATCCCTCATCTAAAATCTGAGCCCCTGGGGAAAGCCAGCCAGTTGGCCCAACACCACTGTTTATATGTGGGGAGTTTCTAAGATTAGTGTCCCTGTAAAAATAAGCTAAGGGCCCTGGTCAAATAATTCAATCTTGCTGTTCAAAGCCAAGTATATAGCAAAACGCTCTATCTGAAGACAGTCAAGAACAGGGAAGAAAAAAATCCACATGTTAAAAAAAAAACAAAAACAGAAAAAGTTCCCCAAAAGAGGGGTGATTTGGGCCTCTGCTTTCACAGGTAATACTATAGAGCTGGAATTTAATAACACGGCTTTATTTTCATTATATTTTATAGTGTTTCACTCATAGAAAACGATGCTAATTTTCCATTTACTGAAGTGATAGGCTCCCTTTTAAAAATAAACTGACATCACAAAGTGAGTCTTTTTTTTCATACAAGAAAAATATAGAGTAAATAAGACGCTGAAACACAAAATTAGAATGGTTTATGGAAATGGCAAAAACCCATCAGGCTCATTCTAGTGTCTGGTGTCTAGAAAATGCTGCTTAAAAAGTCTTGATTCTTGACAGTCCCTTGGACTATAAGGAGATCCAACCAGTCCATCCTAAAGGAAATCATTCCTGAATATTCATTGGAAGGACTGATGCTGAAGCTGAAACTCCAGTCCTTTGGCCACCTGATGCGAAGAGCTGAAGAGCTGACTCATTTGAAAAGACCCTGATTTTGGGGAGGAGAAGGGGATAATAGAGGATGAGATGATTGGATGGCATCACTGACTCGATGGACATGAGTTTGAGTAAACTCCAGGAATTGGTGATGGACAGGGAAGCCTGGTGTGCTGCAGTCCATGGGGTCGCAAGGAGTCGGACACAACTGAGCAACTGAACTGAACTGAACCACATACATGGGTTAAAAGCTATTATTTTAGGACCTCCCTGGCAGGCCAGTGGTTAGGACTCTGCAAGTCCATTGCAGGGGGCGTGGGTTCCATCGCTGGTTGGGGAACTAAGATCCTGCCTGTGGCATGGCCAAAACAACAAGAAATCCTGCTATATCATAAACTAGTTAGTGAACTAACCAGTTAAGAGAATTTGTGACCAAAACTCTCTCCTACGAGTAATGCTAAGAGGCATGGATAACAATAACCACATTTTCAAGATAACCATTTCTTCAATCACTCGTTTTACAGCTGAGCAAACTGCAAGCCAAGGACAGCTGACCTGACGGGGATCCCAGAGGAGCCCACAGCAGGAGTTCGGTCCAGAGCTCAGGTGGCTCTGATCAGTAAAGAACTTGCCTGCCCAGCAGACCAGGGTTCGATCCCTGGGTGGGGAAGATTCCCTGGAGAAGGAAACGGCAACCCACTCCAGTCTTCTTCCCTGGGAAATCCCACGGACAGAGGAGCCTGGCGGGCTACAGACCATGGGGTCCCAAAGAGTCAGACATGACTGAGCGACTAAACAGCAGAAGCAAAGGGGGTTTGGTTTCTCTAACTGATGTCAAGTTTAGGCAACCTAGCAATTTCGAGATAACTTGTAGTTTACTTAAAATAGATTTTGAGTGATAGCAAACCCTAAGGACTTGATTTAAGGGATGAAGGGCTGTGGAGTTTATTAATACCAATTGCTCCTTGAGGACAGGCTCCTCTTATTTCAGGTGGGAGAGAGGAAGACAGAATTCTCAGGGGAAGCCACCTGTGGGTATATAAAAAGGATGGGGGAGCTGCCATTTTCCCAGGTGCCTACTGTGCAGAGGGATTCCCTCATAGCTAAGGAATCTGCCTTCAATGCAGGAGACCTGGGTTCGATCCCTGGGGCAGGAAGATCCTCTGGTAAAGGAAATGGCAACCCACTCCAGTATCCTCACCGGGAGAATCCCGTGGGCAGGGGAGCCTGGCAGACTACAGTCCACGGGGTTGCAAGAGTCAGACACGACTTAGTGACTAAACCACCCACTATGCAGAGATTTTGAAATTTTCAGTTCTCTTGTCCACTACTTTTTTCACTCTTGCATCCAGGCAACAGAGTGAGTTCATCTGAATCTTATGACCAGAGATTCCAGCTGACCTTGCGCTCTGACCGGCAATCCGGGCCCAATCATCTGTCCTATCTCCCCAGTGAGAGCTGATGCACACCTCCCACCAAAGCCTGCAGACTTCCAACACCTTTCCCGTCTCAGCTCTTCACGGGCAACACAGAAGCTGTGAGAACAATCCCATTTTCCCAGGACTAAATCTAGCAAGCTCTCTGCACTGACACCCATTCACTCCAGAACTTAAGCACCTCTAGCTTTACAGACTTATCATTCCAGTCACTGCTTTAGCCTCAGTACTGAAAATAATGCCTTGTAAATACAGTAAGGTACAACAGGTATGTAGCCGGTAAAGAATCTGCCTGTGATGTAGGAGACCCGGGTTCGATGCCTGGGTCGGCAAGATCCCTTGGAGGAGGGAATGGCTACCCACTCCAGTACTCTTGTCTGGAGAATCCCGAGGACAGAGGAACCAGGCGGGCTACAGTCTATGGGGTCGCAGAGAGTCAGACACGACTTAGTAACTATACCACCACCACCATAATGGGTATGCAATAGATATTGAATTAATGACCAAAAATACCGCCCTCCCTTCTGATGCTTGAGCTGGCACTTTCCCTGGGCCTGAGGCTAAGCCCTGTTTTAGCTCTTGCTCCTTCCTGCCTGCCCACTCGGACTCCATGCCTGCAGTAACCCACTGCTCGCCAGAGGTCTCATCTGTCCCCTTCTAATGCAGTATTCCAATTGGCGTGTAATCATGCGGCTGTCTCCTTCAGTTAGAACCCTCCCCGAGCCCGGCCCCTTGTCGCATTGCTATTCCCTTGATGTGAGAACTGGAGCTGCCTGGAGTTGCTGTCTTTGCTGTAATCTTCTGCTCTGGATTTCCCTGATGAAATCCAGTGGTTAGGACTCTGCGCTGCTAATGCCAGGGGTGTGCATTCGATCCCTGGGCCAGGAAGTTTCGCTTGCCCCGGAGCTTGGCCCCCCCCAAAAATAACGGAGCTGGCCCAATTTATCCTAGCCAAGCCTTCACCCCAAACCCTGCAGCCTGTTAATTTTAAGTCTCCCCCATCTAACCATGAGTTCTCTGTCCTCACCTAACGTGACGAACACTTGAAAGATCGCTCCTTTCCTGAGACACTTTCCTCACTCTTGTCTCTGGTGTCCTATGTTTCCGGTTTCTCTCACCGAGAGAACGTGGAGTCTCTTCTGGCTGGCCCCTTTCAAACACTGGGGTACTGCCAGGCAGGCCCACCCTCTCTCTTCTGGATGTACATGGTCGCTACCCAAAATGNGAAGAGTTGACTCATTGGAAAAGACTCTGATGCTGGGAGGGATTGGGGGCAGGAGGAGAAGGGGACGACCAAGGATGAGATGGCTGGATGGCATCACTGACTCGATGGACATGAGTCTGAGTGAACTCCAGGAGTTGGTGATGGACAGGGAGGCCTGGCGTGCTGCAATTCATGGGGTCACAAAAAGTCTGACACGACTGAGCGACTGAACTGAACTGAACTGAACTGAAACAAGATAAAATGGAAATACTGAGAGATTTGAAGGGACCTGCCAAGAATCATCACACAAGCCACCAGATCTCTGGCTTTGTAAAATAACTGTCTCTGACCAAATCTTCACAACACAGGCAAAACAATGTGCACACTGGCCACAAATGTTCAGCGTGACCATGCAGGTCCCCACAGTGCCGACGGCTCAGTCTAAGTGAGCTGATTATCTGTGTGCTCTGGGCAGACTCGACAGTCACCCAACTCCCTCTCCTCCGAAAGGCACAACTCGGCCCAGGGAGAGAGAGGACCTGACCCGCCACCAAGTAGTAACCAGCGTGGCAACTCAGTGGAAAGAACACAGGTGCTGAGTGAACAAACCGAGGGGCTTCCATTGGTTGCGTGTCCCGAGCAAGTAATGAGCTTCTCTGAAACTCAGTTCCCTCATCTGTCTTCTGTGAAGTGAAAGGTAATGTATGTGTCCCATGTAATATTGTAAGTATTCCATATGTGTGTCTGTGTGTGGAAGTGTGGCTGATATTCAGACAATACGAATTGGTCAGAGTACTCTCAATGGTCAGTGTTCATGCTGTACTAGGTTATTAACTATTTGCCATCATCCATAAAAGTACTCAATAAGTATATGCCTACCTACATATTTATTTAAGCCTATAACCTGTATATAATTTTTCTAGGCATTATAGAAAATGCAAAGAAAATTTAAGACCTAGATCCTGCCATCAATCTAACCTGGAGGCCAAATATGTGAATTGAACTAGAGATATGACAGAGATTCAGAGAGAGAATTCATGTCAGCATTGGCTGGAGGAGACAAAGACGTCTCTATGAAGAAGGTAACCCCATGAGTTTGGAGGACACCAAGCTGCAGACGGTCAGGGGAGGGGAAACATTTTAGCACAAAACTTGGTAAAGCAGAAAATGCTGAGGAGATCAGCCAGACTGGAGAGAAAAGCAATTGAAGATAAATGAACTTTATCATCAGTGCTACAAATTCATTCTAAGTAAAATTATACTTCATTTTATGAATTAAAAAGAGCAATATTCCAATTACTGAAGAACTGTTGTATTTCCAGAGGGTACTGATATGGATGTAGCTCTAACATATTCTGGGGTTTCCAGGTGGTGGTAGTCGTAAAGAACTCACCTGCCAATGCAGGAGATGCAGGTAATGTAATATAATGTAAGGGATGCTGGTTCGATCCCTGGGTTGAGAAGATCCCCTGGTGGAAGGCATGGCAATCCCCTCCAGTATTCTTGCCTGGTGAATCCCATGGACAGAGGAGCCTGGTGGGCTACAGTCCATAGAGTTGCAAATAGATGGGCACTACTGAAGCGACGTAGCATGCATGTATAACAGATTTCACTAACCACAAAACTTTTGCAGAGAGGCAAAATCATGCATCATCATGATTTTGAGGATGTAAGGTGTGTTTGGTGCTTTTCTAAGGCAATTAATCCCTGACTTTCTATTCCTCTTCTCCTGCAATGTCCTCTTTTTCTACTCATCTGTACTTGACACTATAACAGAGACACGCCAAGTGCCCGGAATGGTGGCTTGGGACATAGGCACCCAATGAATATCTGTGAATTGGATTCAATAAAGTACTGATTAAGTTCTACTTGGCAAGACTGCAGCTTCTTGTTTTCTTAAATCAAGCAAAGTGAGTAGAAAGTCACCTCCTAGAAACAAAGGCAAAGAAGACTGCTAATCAACTCGAACAATGAGTTTACACGAATCCTTAAGGAAAGGAAATTAGTAGATGGTTGTAAAGGTGAGACATTGTGAGCAGAAAAGGCAGGCAGCACAGCAAGTTTCAGCATAGGCAAGTCTAAGTGCCACTTCCCAGCCTCAGCACAAACCAGTAATACACTGGTAATAGCTTTGACAGGCCCTTCAGCCAAGGACCTTCCTTCCCCAATGCTATCCATAAACTCCACTTACATAGTTGATAACCAAGGTAGCACAATCTCCAAACTATACCTAACAGTTATTGTTTTTTAAAGTGAAATAATCTCCCTTTTTCTTTAAACTGTGAGTCCTTATGGTTTCTATCCATCAAATCAATGTTTGTCAGTCTTCAAGTGATGAGTCTTCAAGTGATGATCTGCTGGACAAAAGGAAGTCATTGTTCAGCTTTGTACCAGCGAGTTACTACTTTTGAGGGCTTAATCAAATGCTAATCTTGAAAACTAAGCTTCAAGAAAAAGGGATTTCTAAACTTCAAAAACTCTCTTTATGTAAGCACACCAATACATTGAATGACTGTATAGAAGTTTATACATATAGAGAATTTAGAATATGACATAAGGGGCATTTTCACCTGTCTGGAGTGAAAGTTAAAAGTTGTCCGGGAACTAGGACGAGGAAGAAATGGGAAAAACAAGGAAAAAAGGAACAGCCAGTTAAGTGTGCACCTGCCCACCCACGCTGCCCACACTAGGAGTCCCCCAGAGCAGTGGGGCTCGCTCTCTGCTTTCCTGTGACTGTACCAGGAGGTGTCAATCCCAACACCCCTCCTTCTAGAAGCCTGCACTTATATTGAAACTTCAGCAATATGGTACCATTGCCAGGCAGTTCACCTCGGCTGGGGGTGCTGTTTAGGTGCCTTTAAAGTAGAGCTTCTGACCTCTCAAGGCCTTCACTTGGTACACATGGAATCCGGAGGTTTCCATATACTCCAGCGGGAGGATACCACGGTACTGAGAGGCCAGAGGTTGTGCAGGGGCCTGGAGTTAGAGCAAGACGGCCACGGAGTACAAGGTCTCCACCTCCAGAGGCCAATGGCCAGGACCATGGGTGGGATTAAACACACACCGCAGAAGACCAGGTGAAGGGGCCACTTCTCGGGGCCTGCCAGCCCAAGGTGCCCAGGAAATGGACCGGTCATCCTACAGCAAAAAGCAGTCAGGAACCAGAGGTAACAAGCCAGGCCAAGGTCCCCTTCCCCACCATCACCCAGACCAGGCAAAGGGGCCACTTCTCTGGGCCTGCCAGCCCAAGGTGCCCAGGAAAAGGACCGGTCATCCTACAGCAAAAAGCAGCCAGGAACCAGAGGTAACAAGCCCAGCCAAGGTCCCCCCCCACACTCTCACCCCCATGGGAGTAGATAAGTCTCCTCCCAGGCCCAGAGGCTACCCAGCTGACAAGTAGGGGGAAAGAAGTGAACGCCAGGTAGACTGGGCATCTACCCCAGAGAGGCTGATGTCAACAAGAGAAGGGGCTGTCTTTAGTTGTCAACAAGAAGTCTCTCTTCACTTCCCTATGAGAGAGAGATAAGAGGTCAGAGCAAGATGAGAGATTACACTGAAAATATGAAATGCTCTATGCCTTTAACTCAGCTAAGTGTAATGCATGTGATTTTTAACCCCAGACTGTATTAATGATGCGAAGTCGCTAGTCAAAATGCCCAGAGGCCCTCTCCCTGCTTTAAATGGTAGAATGAGGTTTGGATAGAAATAAGTGTAATGTCATTTAGCTTGTATAGCTTTGTAAGATTTTTCATCTATTAGTAAATTACTAAAAAGTTTTTCACATCGTAAGTCCAAAAAGGGGGTGGGATTTAGTCACTACATCTTCATCCAAGAAATGCTATTTCCTTACCATCCGCAGAGAGATTATAGAGAATACGAAGTTGCTCACATTAGCTGTGCGGTGAATCTTTATTTGGCATTTAGGAAGATAACAGGACAGAAATTTACAGGAAAGACATCATTGGCTATGTGTTGTCAGGCACTTTACACACACTCACTATTTCATACTCCTCAAACCATCATTGTTCCCATGTTCCCGATGAGGCTGATGAATAAATAAAAATCTATTTTGTCCAAGGTCACCAAGCCTAGAAGGTGCAGAGCTAGAATTGGCACACGGTTGGATGACTATGGCAGGACACTTGCTACTTGCCCACATGATCCAGGGACTCTGCCCCTCTGCCCAGCAAGTCATGCAGACACCTGCCTAAGGGCTGCACAGCCATGGACAGAGCTGATGCCTCCTGTTCTCTGGAAATGGACTCTGCAAATTCAAACCACCAACCTTGGACTTTACCAGGCCTTACTGAAGACCAGCAGCCCAGGCTACCTTCCCTCTTAAGACGGGGGACTTGCTTTTCCCACCCAAGTTCCCAGTTTTGGTGCCAGATGGAAGGATGTGTTTTTTTTCTCTCTGACCACTATGTTTGCAGTCCCTCCAATAAGCACTTTCATTCTTTAAAGAAACACCCAAATTGTTTCTTTGGTTTCTCAGCTTCTCAGGCTCCTGGTCTGAAGGGTCATTGTCTTGAGAAGTCAGGAGTGTGGCACCTAGTGTCTGGGCCCCTCAGCCTGGCCCAGGTGCCTTCAGACACCCACGTGTTCCCCTAGACACTGAAAGATGCATGCAGGACCAGAAGGTAAGGCGTCTTGATCCCTGGAACACAGCAGCCTGCAGGGCCACCCGGGGAGAGGTTGCAGGTCTCCAAAGCACACTTTAAAAGTGCTGTTTCATATGAAGGCATCATATCGTGGGGAGAATGGATGAAGCACGTGGTAGGACAATTATGGTGGGCTTTCTGAAGTTGGGGAAAAGACTAAAAATGGCCCATTCCTTTGGACATAAGGAAAAATAGGCCCCGAGCCAGTGGAAACCAAGAAGTAAGCCAGACAGAAACAGAAGCTTCTCTGCTTTTCTTTGCTAGTTCCTTTCTGCAGAAAAAGTCAATTTTACTAGCATTTTGTCAGCCAGAGCCCTCTGTACACAAGTACTTCCAAATTCTCAGATCAGTAAGAATGGAGGTTCATAAAGATGCTTTGAGGACTATAAACCTTAAATGCTTTTGCGGATCACTCATACAATTAAATAGTGGCTGCTTTTTAACCATTGAGTAATGATTCCTATTTTATGAAAACTGCTAATTCATACTTAGAATGTCTAGAACATTTTGTTAACCAGAATATTTGACTTATGGGAGAATTTGGTACTAAATTGGCTAAAAATTGAGTAGCTAGCATCATGAAAATCTATATACTTCAGAATTAGGGTGAGAAGGTAGCCTCCCAAATCTGATAATTTATTAACTCTGTGACCTTCAGATCCTTTCAGTTCCCTGTGCCTTATTTTTCTCATTTGTAAGTGAGGATAATGATATCTACCCTTCCAGATTATTAAGCGTAAATGCAAGAGGCGTTTGCACATGCCTGGCACATACTTGCACGTAGGAGACACTCAATAAATACACTGCAGTTATGATGATGGTGATTAGCATCCTTTTAAATGCTGCTACCACCCGTTGTGTGAGCTTATTTCTAACCCTTTCCTCCTCATTTGACCAGCCTCTGCCCATCCTTGCATTCTAGCCTTACACACCTCCCCTGGAACACTGAGTTTTCCCAAATGCGATGAACAGCCCTTCCTTTTTCCCATACAGAGAATAAAAAACAATTTGGGACTGTCTGAGCCCTCCGGGGCTGGCTCCCCCTTCCACGCAGACACCGCCCCTGCCTTCGTCTTGGTTCGTCCCATCATTTCCTCTTTCTCTGGGCCAGACCTGGATAAACTTGTGGTTTCCTTCCTTCATGCTCTCTGGAGAGCTGAGTACTGCACACTTGAAAGCCTAAAAACTTGTCATTTCCACCTTGAACTAGTGGCTGACCTCGCCAGACAGCCTGGGAAATGAATTAGTGTCCTTAAGCAGAGGCAGAATATGAGCAGTGACCCAGCTCTCATAGGCAACTACAGAAACTGTCAGGCGGTAGTTAAAGTTCCCTTTTTCCCAACCCCTTTAATTATGTTGAAAACTATGTCATATTGTTTTTGAAAAAGTTAATGAAATACTAGGTAAAGGTGAACCAAGGAACATAATTTACTCGGATTTCCTTGCAAGCTTTTGATAAGGTCCCCCATAAAAGACCATTAAGGAAAATAGATGGCCAGAGGGCTCTGAGCAAAAGTCTTTTTGGTGTATTAAAAACTGGTTAAGCAATTTTAGAAGGAAGAATCACTGACGCCAGTTACTTCTTGGAGTAGAGAGAGGTTAATCACAAGCTGTCCCCAGTGTTAGTATTCGGACTTGAAGTGTTTGAATGATTTATAAAAGAAAAGAAAGCAAAGTTGGTCAAAGTCACAAAACAATATCATAGTACAAGCTGTCCAGGGTGTCAGGTAGGAATGAAGTTTCCTTGCCCAGCAATCAGGAACAGGGTCCTTGGAGGTAAGAGCTGATGGCCTACCCTGAAAATGAGACCTCTGAAGATGAGCAGGAAGCTCTGAAAACTTTTCAGAGAAAGATAGAAACATTCGTAGCCCACGTGCAGCCAGGCCTGAAGCTGGAGGGCAGGACATGATGTCCTTACATGTGTCCTTCCCACCCTTCCCGCAGATGGTGGCTTAAAGCCATGAAAAATCAGAAATGAGTGGCATGGGTGGAGAGCAGTTAAGCAATATGAAGACACCATTTGGCATACTTTTCATTCCAAAATTGTAAAAGACTAATTCTATTGGTAAAGGAAAGCCAAAGGAATGTCACAGGGACTAAAACATTAAACACATTTTCTGAGTAACCTTCGTATTTGACTTGATGCAACAGAAGATAAACAAGAGATACTGAGGACCTGTTTACTGCCTACTGAAGGGGCAACAGAAGTGTTTCACTTTTTGCAAAAGAAGACAGGCCTTCCTTGAAAGTGCTTAGAGTCTAACAATATAATTATTCTCATATCACGGTCATGCCCCCTCCCAATATTTTCACTGCAAAAGGAAACAGAGGGAATTAAACAAATATCTGGATGCAGATGAGGCAAATCCCAGGTCCTCTCCTAGCCATGTCCCTCATTAATCTTCATGACACTTCTTATCGAGTCCCACTTGTGTTTCTTTAAGATCAAAAACTCCAAAACTCAAGTCATGCTGCAATCAGGGGCAGAGTGAATTCTAATCTGTATTTGCCCAAACTTCTTTTCTTTTGCCCAGTCAAGTGGTAACTCTAGTTCCTGCATAGGGTGCTATTTACACAGTAGGAATGCATTTATTTTGAGACAAGGACACAAAGACAGAATGTGTTCAGTAACACACTGGACATTAAAATGGTCTTGAAGAATCCACCAGTGGACCCACACAATGGTCTACTTACCTTTGAAAAGATGCAAAGGCAATTCAATAGGGAAGGGATAGTCTTTTCAGGAAATGGTACCAGAACAATTGGATGTCAATATGCAAAAAAAAAGCAATGGAGAAGGAAGTGGCAACCCACTCCAGTATTCTTGCCTGGAGAATTCCATGGATGCAGGAGCCTGGTGAGTTACAGTCCACGGAGTCGCAAAGAGTCAACAATGGAAAACAAAACAAAAGAAAAAACATCCTCTATACATATTATATACAAAACTTCATTCAGAATGGTTCATAGACTGTAAATGTAATTGCAAATTTATGAAATGTCTAAAAGAAAATACAGCAGAAAATCTTTACAACATTGGGCTAGTTGCAGAAAAGCTCTTTGATACGATAGCAAAAGTACCAAAGGAAAAAAAAAATAGATAAACTGGATTTGATGAAAATTCAAAGCCTTGGAATCTGAATTCATAAACAGAAACTGAAACAAAAATCAAAGCTTCCATTTTTCCAATCAGACTTGGAAATCTATATCTTTCCTCAGGAACATACAAAGCCGAGTAAGCAATCGAACTGAAAAATGGCAGCTCCTCAGCAAACTTTTCCCCAAAATGGATCAGGCAGAAACTAATGACCCTTTTCTCTGTTGTCCGAGTCAGGGCATGTTTGTTACTTCACACACTCTGTCTTCATCAGTTGTCATAGACTCATCTCGTGTACAAATGTCACGGGCAGGGCCAAGTATGTGGTATCTGTGACCTGCCAGAGTCTCGTAGAGGGACTGGTAGAAAAGCTGTAGTCAACACGTGTTTGAAGAGTAAAGAGAAGGAAAGCGAGGAGGTAGGAGAAAGACACTCTGAAGAGAGAGGGGTTGGAGGAGAGGGAGGAGTGGAAGAGAAAGAGGAGCAAAGAGGAGAGGAAAAGGGAACACAAGGAAGAAAGAGAGAGGAAGAAGGAGAAGGAAGAAAAGATGGGGAAAAGATGTGCCGCGGGTGAAGCCCATGGGGACAGGTGCGATCTGGGGAGCGATGGGGTGGTGTCTGGTACAGGACAGGGGCAGCCACGGGCCACCAGGCTGATCATCTGAGCCCTGGTGCCCAACCAGCCGGCGGTGCTGTGGCCAGGCCACGCGCGCTGAAGTCACTGCCACTCTTTGTCCCTCGCGCTACAGCCCTGTGGATGTCAGCGGCCATCGTGCGGTTCAGCACGGGGCCAAGTCAGCAGCTGAAGCGGGAGGCTGGGGCTGCTGGCTGGTGCCTCTGGGTCCGCTCCCCGGCTCCCCGGCTGTGGGCCCGGGTGCCAGAGCCAGGGAAGCCGGGTCAGGGTGGTGAGGAGCCGCTGGCATGGCAGGGCTCTCGCATTCTCTCCTTCCTAGTGGCCCGGCCTTGCTGGGGAAACGGGAGGGGCTGGGCAGCCAGCAGGCGGGAGTGAGAACTTGCCCTTGCCAGAGCCAGCTGCTGGCTGCCATCTGGGTAGGGGAGTGCCAGTTTCCCAAATCTGCCTTCCCTTTGGAAAAGAGGGGGAAAACTCTGTGCTGGGGAGATAGCGTCTCCTTCCATCCTGAGGCTCTCCGTTAAAAACCCAACAAAACCAGCCTTTGAAAAAAGAAGAAATGCCACAGGCTGGGCTGTTTCCAGAGGAATTTGCTTCTCCTGGAGCCTTTACATCCAATTAAAAAAAAAAAATCTCTACTTGTCCTTGCTTTCTCTTGCTTGTTTCGTTTTACTTAATGATGACCTTGACTTTTAAAAATGGAATCTGTTTGCACTCATAAAATGCCTATCTGCATGTCCTTTATCTTTGTCATGTAGTGATGGAATTATCCACTAGACACTGGAATTCCCTGGGGGATGTGATCTAGTCTTTTTAACTTCCACCAGGAGTAAGCCAACAGCTCCCTACACTGTGTCCGAAACTCGGATACTCTCTGGAGGGTTTATTCATTCATCGAATGCATTTTGAGCACCGTTTAAACATCAGCACAGGATTGTCACAATGAAGGGTTGGAGAAGATCTGGCTCCTGTTCTCAAAGCTGAGCCAATTGATGGACTCATCACCTCAGGCTCTCGGGGACGTCAGGGCCGTGGGGACCTGCTCACTGTGTCGGCCCCTGCGAGGCCCCACCCGGAGCCCTGTGCTGTATCCTGTGCTCCCTCTGTGTTCCCAGGGGGCAGACGGGAAGACAGCTGACCAGGCAGAGCACAGAGCCAAGAAGAGCCTCTGCAAAACCAGAAAGCAAACGTGCTCCATCCAGGAGCGAGAGGCAGTACATATAGCAAGCAGCCCTCTGTAGGTGCTGACCAATTGGAGCAGATTCTGACTGGGAAAAATCTGTCACCTTGATACATACCAGCTGAATATGAATCCTGGCTTCATTTTTTTCTTATTGCCTTAGTGGTCAAATCCTTCTCCCGCATGTTGATAAACCTAATCTCTTAGTGAAGAATGGAACCAACCCAACATCCCGCCATAGCAACTGGATGGATGCAGGGATAGAAGCACTTTGTGAGGATCTCAGGTTCGCAGAGATCTTCATGGGGAGGCCTCAGTTTGACCTCCTTGACTTTGCCGGCAACCTGGTTCCAAAGCAGGTCTCCACATGCCTTATCATGGAACAGTTGAAAGAGGAAGGTAGAAATCCAGGGAAGGTCCTAGAGTGAGGTTCACTCTCTGAAATAGAGGGTTCATCCCAGCTGATGGTTAGCCTGTCTGAGGGCAATCAGACCCCAAGAAAAACTGGTTCATATTGTCCAAACTCATAGGAACAGCAATATCTTGCATTTCAAGTGTCTCCTAAGTTAAGCACAGCACAAGTTTATTTAACAATAATGAAAAATACATGCAAATGCAGCTCACATGAGCCTGAGCCTCCAGTGAGCACTCATTATTGGATAAATTTGAAAGTGACCCTCACCATAGTCCCTGAGACAGGCAGAGCAGGCATTATCAGTTCCCACTTGGTAGCCCAGCAGAGGTAAACACATTGTCTCAGCTGGTGTAGTCAGTGGCAGAGTTAGATCAGAATTTAGGTCTCCTGACTTCTAATCCAGTGCCCTTTCCATAAGCCAAATTACTAGCTGATAATATAAACTCTAGTATTCTAGATGATACCTACTTGAGGAAAGACATTAAGATCAGAAATTCCCTTGATGGAAACATAGATGAAAACACAGAAGATCAAGTGGTGAAGAACACGGGCTTTGACTTCTGGTGCTGCCTTTGCTAACCATGTGATGTGGAGCAAGTTAACCAGTTTCCCCAAGCCTCTGCTTTTTCATCCATAGGAAAGAAACAGCACCTTTCTCGCAAGCTTGCTGTAAGAACTGAAGTAGGTAATATAAGACCTCGCTCATAGGGTTCAGCCTGAGGTAAGTGTCCCATATGTAAAACAGGAAGTCCTCTCCACACGAATGAGTTCTGTTCCGAGGGTGCAGGGTTAAGAGTTCCTACTTAAACCTGTCAAGTAGGTTGCCATTATTGTCCCCATTTTACAGATAGGAAAATCGTGGCACAAAGAGGTTAAGTCATACATACAGGAAATGGCAGAGCCAAGATTCCAACCAGATGGGCCAGCCCCAGAGCCTAGAAGCTACCTACTAGACAGAGTGGGCCTCTAATTTTAACAAAAGATGTGTCTCAGAGAACTGTGTGGACTTGTTTGAAAGGGTTTCTAGGAAGTTACCTTCCTGAGCCTCTTAAACCTCATGATGAAATCTCTTCCCTGCTTGCCTACCAAAATCTTCAGCAAACTCTTCAGACACTTCTGGGGTGTCTTCCTAGAGGTTTCTTAAGCCTTAAATCTTGATGAGCCAGAAGACACTGAAAGTAAATGACTTTTCTTAGAGTCCTCAGCCATAGATTCTTCACCAAAATCGATTTTCTAAGTGTTTATGAAGACAGCTTTCTGGCACACATTGGGCTGAGATATTACTTAGAAGGTGTTTAGGCTTACAGTTAAGGAAGACAAGACAGTTGCTGATACACATGGATTTCCAGTGGACAGGGGGTTCAGAGAGAACCCACATTGATCATAGTTATGGAGGAAACTTTGTTCCAGAAGGAATTAGTTCTCATTCTGCAAGAGCAAACCTTGAGGGAATATGAGGGGAGACTTAAACAACAATGAATAGGCAGGCAGAGTGAAAACAGGTTTGTTCACAAATCCCAAAACCCTGAACCCAGGGGACAGCTTCTGATTTGAAGCAGGAAGTTTCAGGACAAATAAAAGGTAATCTTACTTCAAGACACAAGCAGTCTCAAGAGATGACATGGGGGTGACACTATATATAGTTTCACACTGGTAGGGATGCTCGAGCTGATAGCGTATGCTAAGGGGAAGTTTGGCGTGCTTAAGTTGCATTGTAACAAAGGCTGCAATGATACCTTGCTTTTGAATAGAACTCGATGTTTCACATACACCCAGGCCTGCCTGGGGTCTCATCAGGGACCTGGGAAATTGTCATGGCTGCTATTATCAGGCCCACTTTATGTAACAGGAAATGAAAACCCTGAAACTTTATTTGTCTAATATTTTAGCATGGGGATCCTGTCTAACTCCAAACGGAAGTTTAACTTGGCTTCTCGGGCAAGTGAAGGCATCTGGGAACAGCACATTCAGATTTTGCCATTTTTCTTTGAACCATCAGGATCCAAGATGACCTTGAATAGAAATTTTTCCAGACCAGACCAAGCCTAGCCATTCAGAGGACAAAATGTCCTGCTCGCAAGCCCTTCAGTCTCTCCCATTAAGGCTAGCCTCTCATGCATAACAGGCTCACGTGAAGATTTCATGGGGAAGTGGGCTGTTGATTTTTTTAAAAAAATAACACAACCTATGAATTTTATCTCTTTATCTCCTCAGTCCAGAGGGAAAAAAAGGGACACAATCTGTCCTACCAGTGGGACATCCATCTGATCAGATGTCATAAAACAGAGTAGTCCTTTAGTCAATAATGGCTGGAATACCTCCGACCCACAGTTACTGGAAAGAAAAAAAAAAAACCTAACTACAGATAAACTCCCTAGGGTTTCAGATCCATTTTGCAATAAGCCATGTTATGAAGGAAACCTGGCCCCAAAAGATAGTTTGAATGCAAAATAAAGATAGTTCACATGCTTTGAAGCAGATATAGGGCTCCTGTGGAAGCAACAGAATCATATTTTCGGAGGATCATTATATTTCCTGCTTCAGACTTTATTTGGGTCCCACCGTTCTTTTATACAACTCCTATTTTTAGTCATCAGAGGTGCCGTGTCCCGCCAGGCAGGGGCCTCAGCAGGGCAGGGCTGGTAGGAATGGTGTAGATTGGATGCCTGGGGAGTCCAGAGAGCTGGGCAGACGGGGGAAGGTGAGCTTCAAGGAGCAGGTGTGGCCCACGGGGCGAGACAAGGGTCTGGGGACACTCAGGGAAAAGATTTAGGGGATGCACCATGGGTTTAGGGAGCCGGACTCCAGGGTTCAGGAGGCCGGTGAATTATCAAGAAGGGGCTGGAATATTGACAAAGCAGAGGTGGGCAAGAACTCTTTGAGAGACCGTATCACAAAAGAATAGGAGGGGCTTAAATGCATGGGCTTAAGAACCTTGAAGACATTATGCTAAGTGACATCAACCAGTCACAGGAGGACAAAAACCACGAAATTTATCTAAGGTTTCTAAAATAGTCAAATTCATAGGACCAAAGAGTGGAACGGCAGCTGCTAGGGGAGGAGGAAGTGAAAAGTTACCAAATGGTGGGTATAAAGTTTGGGCTGAGATGATACATATGCTCTGGAGATCTGCTGGACAATGTTGTAACTTACATATATATATATATATATATATATATATATATCTTAACAAAATGTGTGCATGCTCAGTACCTTTAGTCGTGTCTGACTTTTTGTTACTCTATGGACTGTAGCCTGCCTGGCTCCTCTGTCCATGGGATTCTCCAGGTAAGAATACTAAAGAAGGGCTTGCCATGCCCTTCTCCAGGGGATCTTTCCAACCCAGGGATGGAATCCGTGTCTCTTACATCTCCTGCATTGGCAGACAGGCTCTTTACCATTAGCGCCACTTGGGAAGTCCATCTCAACAAAGTACCTATACTTAATACAGTTAACAATTCTGTACTATAAGCTTAAAAATTTGTTAAGAGAATAAATCTTACATCAAGTATTCTTACCAAAATCAAACGCAATTTTTAAAGAATAAATAGAAATGCATGAGTTTCAGAAGCAGAGGTGCAGGATGAGTCTGATCCAGGCAAGGGCAGATATGCCAGGCTGGTTGGGAAATTCCTACAACCAGACCATCAGAGAAGAAAAAAGAAACACCTATGGTCACTAAAAATTATCGTAGAAGAAAATCGTAATCTTCATTTAGCATTCATTTGTGTCCCCTCTAATTCTGTGAAATCTAACTCTTGGTGAAAAGGCAGAAAAAAGAAGGGGTCTTCAAAGTGAGTATTAGCAGGGGAAGAGGAGAGAGATGGAGAGTTGTTTATCCTTACAGATTTTAGACTATTTATCTGGGTAATGAGCCCCAGCATCTAGGCTGACCTCCAGATTTCCTGAGGTGTTGGATCAAAAGATACCTTGGAAAAAGGAAAAGCAAAAAAAGCAAGATACCCCGACATTTCTTTCTGACTCCCACAATTTCATACTTTTTTGATTTTTTTTCCATTTTGTATGTTTCAAAAATAAATAAATAGGAAGTCAAGAGGAAAAAAAAGAAGTCAAGAGGAAATGCCATGGCACAGAGCAAGGAGCAACATGAAAACTCCCAAGAGATGGATTTGACCCAATCATCCAGCCATCTTTATTTCCAAGTAGGACAGGCCTACCTCTCTTCTCTGTGGAATCCTCCTTCCTGACCCATCTCCCTCTCCTGCCCCTTCTGCCCTTTATACAATCAATATATCCCTTACCTTTGTGTCCTGAAATCTTCCTCCTCCTGACCCTTGTGTGGTCAAAGGAGGCCTGGGGAGAAATGGGAAAGAACAGGGCTGCAGACAGTTCGGGCCCCATGTAGGGGAGGCTGGGGGGGACCACGTTATTGGAGGCACAAGGTAGGAGGTGGAGTTCCCTGGCATCATATTCTAGGAGGCGGATCTTAGGAATTTTCTCCTGGATCAGCCTGATTCTTTATGAAGGAAGACACAAAGAGAATGAGAGAAGACGANTTTTTTTTTTTTTTTTTCTTATGTGATGGATGTTCAATTAGGCTGCTGAAAAGTAGGACAGCATTTCTATGTATGGGGGAGAAGATTGGAGTGGGGCAGGACCCAGCATCTCAGTGTCTTGCAGTGTTTTGCTTTTTCTCTTGAGGTGTGCCATCCAAGAGGGCTCATCTGAGGAGCTATCAGCATATGGAATATAATGGAATTCAATGGAGAGGGCCAGGTGCTAGCTCGGCATTTGTCAAGATCAATGGAGGGAAAAAAGCAGGCCATTTGTGTTCTTGGACAGCACTCAGACAGTAACCCAGAAGGGACAAAACCTTTCAAAACACATGACAAGAAAGGACACATTTCTCTGGCTTGTACCCTGCATGCAAGCAAGATCAGGGCAGCTGGACTGAATTAAAATGCACACAATGACCCAAAGTGAAGACAGGTAATGGGACAGGAAGCAGTGCCAGCAAAACCAAGGAAAAAAGGCTGGGACCAAACATTTCTCAAATGCCCACTCCGTGCTAGGCACTGCCTGATAACATCTTATTTATTCTTTGCAGGGTAGAATATTGCCATTTCCTGTTTACAGATGACAGCATGGAGGTACAAAGGCAAAAAACCACTCTAGTTAGTAAGTGGATGAACAGGGGTTATGAACTCCAAGCCAGCCTCCCGTCTCTGTGTCCTCCCACTTCTGGGCTGGAAAGCTCTGACTCAGCTCCCTGGGGGAAGGCCACTGTGGGCAAGCGACCACGCCTGGCTGGGGGAGGGTGGGCGGAGGCAGCAGCTGGAGGGGACGCCTTCACCAGGTGCTCTGGTGCCCATGCGTCCCTTGGTCTGGCTCAGCTTGGAGTGAACTCTTGATTACAGGAGCGATCGCCTTCTCAGGCAGAGACCTCGCAGAGCACTTTGCCATCAGCCGTGGCCGTGGAGAGCTGCAGGTCACCAGTGCCTGTGCCAGGGCCCCCTTGAGTGGGAGGACAGCCTCTAGAGCCTCTGGAAGGAGGCATGAGAGCAGATCTCACAGAGCCTCTTTACCCACCTAGAGAGGCGCACAGGAGAGCTAATGTGATGAAAAGTCCAGCTCCCTGCTTAAAGGACTTCGACAGGCCATGGCTGTCGGACACTGGGGTGAGCCCAGCGTGCCCTACCCCTGCTATATAATCCATCCGAATGAGGCAAGTAGATTCTGAAACCTCAGTCTAAGGGAAGGA
>SJYV01033156.1:0-12754 GCA_006410875.1 Neotragus pygmaeus
GGGGCGGGCGGCGGGCGGACGCGGGGGCCAGCCAACCAGCGCGCCGCCGGGCGGGGCCGCGGGCTCGGCTCCGCCTCCTCCGCCTCCCCTCCTTTTCCTTCCCGCCCCCTCTCTCCTCTCTCCCCGGTTTACACTCCGTTCTCCTCCCTTCCCACTTTAAGGCACGCCCCCTCACCGTCTCTTTGACTCCAGCCGCCTTGGGAATCAGGGCCGAGTGGGTAGCCGGTCTCCGACTGCCCTCTGGACAGGTGCTCATAGTGAGTGACTCCCTCTGACTGCAAAGCTAGTCGCTTGCCCACGTGACCAGATTCCCATAGCGACCCCCTCTGGCTGCAGGCCTGGTCACCTCCCTACAAAGACAGTGCTCCATTAGGACTCTTTTGCTGCCAGTGGATGCTCCATCATCCATCAGCAGGCACCTGGCTGGCATGGGTCCCTACGCTATTTGTGACCCAAGCACCACTTAAGCCTGGGGGGAATCCCCTGGGTCCATCTCTCCCTACTGTGAGGGCCATCCTTATTTAATTTCAGTAGGAGATGGGAAAAGTTCCTTCTACTTCAGGTACCTCCTTCCCCTAAGTTTGTGTACACTCTCGAGAGTGATCGCCTCTTCCCGCTGCACCCAGAGCTGAAATGGCAATTTTATTTCTGTCCTCGGGTAGCCACCCGCTGTTTGCTGGCTTCAGCACTGTTCTGGTCGCCACCCCCCTTGTTAATTGCTACAAGGAGTGTGGGGGGAAAAAGGAGGGATTACAGGCAGCTCTTGATCTGCAGATCCCAATGGGGACTGCCTCTGCGGCTCCCCAGTTCTCTTGGGAGTGGGAACAAGTTTGGGGGAGGGCGGTGATGCTGAAGGTCTTTCAGTGCCTGTTGCTTTTGGAAGCCAGTGTAAAAACCAGACAGAGAATGCAATTATTGTTTCATTTTAAGAGAATTCCAAGCCACTGCTTTCCATCTGTTGAATGTCTGGGGTTTGCTTACTGAGAGAGTGTCTGGGCACATGGTCTCCTTCCTCCCTGCCTGTCTGCCTGGGCTGGGCTGACCATGGCCACAACCGGTGGTCTTTGCTTTTTCTTTCCTGGCCATTTGGCCTTCACCTAGTGGATGGTCACTGGCTTTCCCGACTCCTCCTGGCGGTCTGGGGAGTGGGCCAGACTGGAGCCCTGTGCAGCGTGGGGGTCATCATCTTCAGATTTGGATGGTCCAGCATATGTCACTTCCTGTCCCCTGCCTGCTCTGGGGTGAGGTGGGAGGGCCGATTGGCTCTCAAGGAATGATGATGGTTTTTCTCTTGTCTCCAGTGCAGTGATGGGACCATGTCAGAGCCTGGGCACCACATGGTTTGCTTTAGACGTGGCTGAGGACAAGAGGAGGAACTAGGAAGACTTTAGGTTGGAGGATCAAACCCCCTGGGTGGTCACAGCTGGCCACTTGACTCACAGCTGTGAAATGTATCAGATCCCCTGGAGGATGGTACGGTAACCCTCTCCAGTATTCTGGCCTGGAGAATCCCATGGACAAAGGAGCCTGATGGGCTACAGTCCATGGAATCGCACAGAGTCAGACATGACTGAGTGACTTAGCTCGCACATGCATCCCCAAAGATCGGAGTGAGTGCTATTATTACAGCTCAGTTTTGTTGTCAAACGTTCTGATGTTCTCTGGGTTTATCTGGAGACTGATCTGCAGAGCTATTGTGCTGCCTGGCATGGAAACCTTATCACCCGGCAGATGGCTCATTAGCCCGGTACTTATCTATCCTCCATGTCTTACTGTCATCTGACCTTGCTCACCCAGACCATATTCTTCTAGAGCCCAAAGGCCGGATGCACCTCTGCAGGGTCATAAGCACTGATCAGAGGTTGAGGTCCTGTGACACCACTGGTGTGTGTGGGGTCTTTATACTGCCTGGCTGATTCTATATTCAGAATAGTAATTGTCCCATAAGTATCTGACTGACTAGGCTGCGTCCAGTTACTCTGTCCCTGAGCCCCCTGGGAGCCAAGGTTCCTTCATCTATCAGTGGGGCCCTTGCTGTGTGTGGGAGCTGATTGAGGCCCTGGGCACTCAGTGAAGAATAAACAGAAATCCCAGGCCTGGAGTAGCTGGCGTCTTAGTGGGAAACAGAGGAGACAGTGTAAATAAATGCAACATGTAGCATGTTGGATAATAACTAGTACAAAGGGGAAGGTCACGTGGGGAAGGGGTGTGCTGTGGGGTGTGCAGAGCTGACACTGGGAGGCTGCGCAGGAGGACACAGGCTTAGGGAGGGAGCAGGGGGCCCATTTCCACCAGAGGAAAGAGCCTTCCAGCAAAGGGAGCAGGCCCAGGCAGAGGCCTGTCCCGTAGGAGTGAAGGGTGGGGGTGGTGGAGTGGGGCCTGCAGCGGGTGTGGGGTCAGAGAGCCGGGAAGTGGCAGGCCTCTGGCTGGGCCATACCAGGGGCGTGGTTCCACTCTCTTGGATAGAGCCATGCAGGAGGCTGAGCAGAGGAGGGAGGTGGTCCTCTTGGGTTTAGCCGCTGCTGGGTAGAGATGCCCTGATGGGGAGGACCAAGGAGAGACCATAATGGCAGCGGTTTGGGCCACGGGGATGAGAAGTGGTTGGATTTTTTTTTTTTTTTTTTTTTTTGGTTGTACTGGGTCTTCATTGCTACACACGGGCTTCCTCTAGTTTTCCTCTAGTTACGGCTGGCTGGGGGCCACTCCTTCTGCCATGTGTGGGCTTCTCACTGCGGGGGCTTCTCTTGTGAAGCACAGGCTCGGGGGGTGTATGTAGGCTCAACAGTTGTGGTACACGGGCTTAGTTGCTCCACAGCATGTACAGTCTTTCCGGACCAGGAATTGAACTCATGTCCCCTGCACTGGCAGCTGGATTTTTATCCGCTGAGCCACCAGGGAAGTCCCAAGAAATGGTTGGATTCTGCACTCAGTTTGGAGATCTTTCCACTCTTTCATTAAGGCTCAGTGCTTACAGTGACATTAAATCTGTGTTTTGTCCCCCTTTCCTTCCGTAAAACCGGGATTCTACCTAAATTCATACTCTTTGACCCTGCACAGCCCCTGGTGTAAGGGTCCAGGAGCTAGCCTTCTCCTCTGCATGCACCACTTCTGCCCCGGGGTATTCGTGACCTCTATTCCTGATCCTGGCTTGGCCACCAAAATTGTAGTCAATGAAAGTTCCCAGAATCAAGGTAGAGCTGCTTCTGCCAGGTGGTCCGGGGGCTGGGATGAGGAGCCAGGGTGGAGCTGGAGGCCTGGGGGGGGGGTCTCGTGGGAACTTGGCCACTGAGTTCAGAGTCCTGGGGGAGCCACAGGGAGGGACATTTCCAACTGTCTGCGGTGTCAGATCATGCCTGAATCTCCCAGGGATGGGGCAGAAGTCAAGGAGCTCATGCAGGTGAAAAGCCAGCCTCTTGGGGGGTCCAGCCTCCATCTCTGGCCCCCAAGTGTGCTGAAACATCTCATAGTGTCATCCAGCTTGCACAGGACCCATCCTTGTATGCAGAAAGTATTAGTCACTCAGTCATGTCCAACTCTTTGTGACCCCATGGACTGTGGCCTGCCAGGCTCCTCTGTCTATAGGATTTCCTAGGCAAGAATACTGGAGCGGGATGCCATTGTACACAGAGCTCACCCCTAATTGTCATAAGAACCTCATCAAAAAAAAGAACTTCAAGTTAAGGTATCAGAGACTCACTACAGATTAGAAGGGCCAAGACTGTGGCCTGAGGAGCTGGATGCTGGTCTCAGGGTCCCACACCAGCCCTTCATCCCTGGTGAGAGGGAGCTGAGCCACAGTGAGGAGAAAGTGGAGGGTCTGCCCTGTCCCCCCAGGGAAGGTGACCTTGAAGAAGGATGGAGAGATGGAGAAGGAAGTTCGGAATCCTCAGGAAAAGGTCCAGTGGGAGGAGGCATCTGTCCAGTGTGGCCAGGCCAGATCAAGCAGAGCCCCCGGACTGGGTGGGTCAGCGGGCTGCTGCTGGAACAATCGCCAAGGGCAGCCTCTGCCTGTTCTCTCTTGGCTCCAACTGGTGTTTTTAATGACTATTCTGAAAATAATCCAACCACTTCCTGTGCTGATTCTTCTGATCCGGGCGTGTAGGGACCACAAAGTGAATTTGTCAAACAAGCAACATGCATTAGTAATTACTGCATACAAGGCACCGGGCAGGCCTTGTTCAAGGGATTGGAGCATGTTAAAAGGGGTCTGGAAGCCCTACGGGAGAGGACTAACATCAACCAACAGGTCAGAGGTAAGATGCTTTACTTCCCAGGTGGCGCCATGGTAAAGAATCTGCCTCCCAGTGCAGGAGACTCGGTTTCGATCCCTGGGTTGGGAAGATCCCTTGGAGAAGGAAATGGCAACCCACTCCAGTATTCTTGCCTGGAGAATCCAATGAACAGAGGAGCTTGGCAGGCTACAGTCCAGGGGATCACAAAGAGTCGAACACAACTGAGCGAGCGCGCGCACACACACATACACAGGGTGCTCTTGGAGGAATCAGCCTGCTTTCTGCCTGTATAACAAGTGGACATCCCCCCCCTACCCCGCCCCATAACTGCTCTCACCTTCTGGGAAAGTCATCTGCCATGAGGCACCTAGAGTGAGAGAAAGGATGTACCCTTTAGCCTGTCTGAAGTTTTCGTGCACAGGCAGTGTCAGTTTTAGTGGTATAATATTTGAGTTATGCACATATCAATTTCTTTTTATGGCTTTGTTAATTACAAAATTGTTACTAGTTGTAAATATTTCAAGTGGCACAGGAGAGAAGGTGCAGCCCCACCAGGTCAGAGGTGGAGATCCACTCCTTTGCAATGGCCATCCCAGGCGGTTGTGGAGACACAGGTGCCCTCATTTGCTCTTACCTGTTACCTTGTTGCCTACAAGCTGGGCACTGAGATTTTCCTCATCATTGATTTCCACTGGCTCCTTATATACAAAGGATAGGAACCCTTTGACTATCGTATATTTTACAGATATTTTCTACAAGCTCTTCTCTTCATTTGTAATATCTTCCTAATGTGGCTTTACACGTTTAAGTAATCAAAACTCTTCTGCTTTTCCCGCCAGCTTTCTGGATTTCTTGTCGGCTTAGAAAGGAGGTATGTATTATAATAGAAAGATTAAAAAAAGAAATAAAGATGTGACCTGAATTTCCAAAGATCGGGACAGCTAATTAGATTGTGGCACATTTGCCAGAGGGAATATCCAGGCCAACAGTGATGACGAGTTTGTAGAGGCCGAGGGAAGTTACAGGCCCACCAGTGTCAGAGCAGGATCTGCAGAGGTGGCGGGTCAGGACACACTGGCCCTTCGTTCCAGGCCCGACCTGTTTGTCGGCACGAATCCCATGCCTAGCGCCGCAGGCCTGGCTGTGGACGGAACCGGCTCCTGCTCTGCGGGGTTCACATGTGATGTTAAGCTCTGTAAAACCTAGCAGAGGGTTGAACCGATTCAGGAAGAGAAGGCAAAGTGGTTTGCTCAGGGTGGTAGGGTTCTAAGCACTTTTTAAAAGCATTTTTCAAATGCTGTCATGGTATTTTTGCCATAAAACGGGGAACAGAGGAAGAGTTAAATGGTAAGTCATGTGCAAGGGACAGCAATCCTCCTGCTTTCGCAGAAGTGGCTGGATGGGGAGGAGCGGGTCTTCCCCCTGGGCGTGGTGCCGGGAGCCCTCGGGGCCCAGACAGACACTCAGGTCTGCCTCCTCCGTGGTGCGGAGTCGCCCTGCTCTCCAGGGTCCTCAGCTGGCCTCCCCTGTCCCCTTCTCATGGACACTGACTGCCTTGGTGGGTCAAGCTGTTCCTCTCTCGTCCATTTCAGTGGCCTCCTACTTGGTCCCCTGCCTTCCTTCTCTTCCCGTTCTTTCCTGAGTGTGGGTTTCTGGATCTTTCTATCAGGCCCACCTGCCCCCATGTTCCCTGGCTGGCCTCCTTGGGGACTTCCCGCCACCTCCAGTGTGGCACACCAGGCATCTACCGTCTGTCCTGTCCTTCTCCACCCACATCCCCCAAAGACACCAGACACTCTGCTGTAACGTCTGTGACTTTGCTCCCCGTTTCAGCCAAGAATGTCCCTCCCTCTGTCCTCCCCAGATCAGCTCTTACATACCATCCGTTCAGGTGTCACCTACAACTTCTTCCTGAATCCCTGGGTCTCTGGACCAGAGGTGGGGAGCTCCTCCCCAGAGTCCCGGAACCCCCGGATCCTCTGTGATTCCTGCTGTGCAGACCTGGGAGATTTGCATGTCCTCCTGAGCCTGCCTCCTTGTTGATCAAAAAGAGTGGCAACCCTTGGTCCGAGACATTCTGAAGACTGACGGGAGCATATGAGAGCGCGAGAGCAACGGTTAGCCCAGGCCTGGCGAGTCCTCCGGGGCCTGGCCCATCGTCAGAGCTCGGGGCTGTCTCGTTGTTCCCTGAGGAGGAGCAGCGCCGCTATAGCCCTCGCTCCCCTGTGCCCTGTTGCTGCTGCCGTCTGCCCACTCATCGATGCCCTTTTGGGGGAAAGAGGGGACTGTGGGGATCTTCATCAGGGTGCCCCTCCCCCTGGAGCCCAGTGGACATTCAACAGTCTTCAGGCGGTGAATGCTCTTCTGTGACCTGGCAGCCCTGTTCTCCTTTAAGAAGCTGGTGGCCTGTGTTGAAATTTTGACCTTGGCTTAATTAGCGTGAAAAGAGGTGCTAAGAGTCCTGCCTTCGGGCTGCTGAAAGGGTTTTTCTGAGGAGGAAAGGGCTGCCTTGGGCTGACCCTAGGGGGCCTCTGCCCCATGCAGCCCATGTGGGCAGGGGTGACCCCAGCAGCCCTGGAGACCTGGCTCGGCGCTGGAGGCCAGACCCACCCCAGGAACAGGAGCGGCCTCTGGGGCGGGGGCTCTGAGGCTGGGCCCTTCCTGTCCCCTCTCAAGGGGACAGACCTCTTGCCACCTCTAACCTGTCTCTCCCGCAGGGCCGTGGCTGCTGTCACACTTCTTGCCCTCTAACTGATCTTCCCGGGCTGGCCCCTCGAGGTCACTCACCTGGTAAGGGCTCCCAGTGACTGACACATGCCCTGGGGGACCCAGGCCCTTTTGCTGCACCAGGACCCCGGCTCTCTCTAGACCACACGTTCCTCGTTCTCAGAGCTCGTCCTGGTGCACAGGCCCAATTGAGAGAGGAACGGAGTGACGTCATCAGAGCTGAGGATGCTCTGAGTAGGACAATGTGGGGTGAGGTGGGGGGTTTGTGTGCTTTAGGTCCAGCCACCTTCGATGATGGGGCTTCCCATGTAGCTCGGCTGGGAAAGAATCTGCCTGCAGTGCAGCAGACCCTGGTTTGATTCCTGGGTCAGGAAGATCCCCTAGGGAAGGGAAAGACTACCCACTCCAGTGTTCTGGCCTGGAGAATTCCATAAACTGTATAGTCCATGGGGTTGCAAAAAGTTGGAAAACTGACCGATTTTCACTTTCACTCGTGACGATGCTAAGACCTGCCACTGGGAGAGGCTGCTTACCACCTCACTCCTGTGAGAATCTCATTCTCTCATCTGCCCAGTTCTTTGGTGAATGGGTATGGCCGCCCGCCAGACACCAGCCCAACAAGTTGGTTTCTTTTTGTGTGGGCTTCCGGGTGGGTATCAGAGTCTGTTCTCATCCAGGGGTCTCAAGGTGACTGCCCTGCTAACATCGGGAACCTAAGTCAATACCGAGCTGATTCACACACTCAATGACCTCCTGGCTTGGCTTGACTCAGTAGTAAGTCTGCCTTTGTGAGTGGATTCCCCTGCAAACTGATGATCTCAGTTCCAGAAATAGGACACAACAGCCTAATTCGTATGCAGACCTGTAGCAGCAAACACATGTAGATCCCACTGTTCCGACTTCACTGCAAGCTCTTTGCAAGGAGGACACTGTCCCATTTATTTTGGGTGGCTTCCACAGTGCCTAGGAAAGCTTTAAAATTATTCCAACTGCTAGTTCAGGGGCCAGAGCTGGTGTATCCTGCAGGGGAAGAGACTTTTCTGTAAACTCAGAGTTGGATGGGGGCCATGCCTCTTGTAAATCTGTGACTAATTTCCTAAGCAGCCACCTGTCCAATCAGCAGGAAGTCCCTGTCCTGTGTCCCGAGAGTGTCCTTCTCCCTCCCTAGTGTCCCAAACCTCAAGGGTTTACCAAGGTCAAAGGGNCACGTTCCTCGTTCTCAGAGCTCGTCCTGGTGCACAGGCCCAATTGAGAGAGGAACGGAGTGACGTCATCAGAGCTGAGGATGCTCTGAGTAGGACAATGTGGGGTGAGGTGGGGGGTTTGTGTGCTTTAGGTCCAGCCACCTTCGATGATGGGGCTTCCCATGTAGCTCGGCTGGGAAAGAATCTGCCTGCAGTGCAGCAGACCCTGGTTTGATTCCTGGGTCAGGAAGATCCCCTAGGGAAGGGAAAGACTACCCACTCCAGTGTTCTGGCCTGGAGAATTCCATAAACTGTATAGTCCATGGGGTTGCAAAAAGTTGGAAAACTGACCGATTTTCACTTTCACTCGTGACGATGCTAAGACCTGCCACTGGGAGAGGCTGCTTACCACCTCACTCCTGTGAGAATCTCATTCTCTCATCTGCCCAGTTCTTTGGTGAATGGGTATGGCCGCCCGCCAGACACCAGCCCAACAAGTTGGTTTCTTTTTGTGTGGGCTTCCGGGTGGGTATCAGAGTCTGTTCTCATCCAGGGGTCTCAAGGTGACTGCCCTGCTAACATCGGGAACCTAAGTCAATACCGAGCTGATTCACACACTCAATGACCTCCTGGCTTGGCTTGACTCAGTAGTAAGTCTGCCTTTGTGAGTGGATTCCCCTGCAAACTGATGATCTCAGTTCCAGAAATAGGACACAACAGCCTAATTCGTATGCAGACCTGTAGCAGCAAACACATGTAGATCCCACTGTTCCGACTTCACTGCAAGCTCTTTGCAAGGAGGACACTGTCCCATTTATTTTGGGTGGCTTCCACAGTGCCTAGGAAAGCTTTAAAATTATTCCAACTGCTAGTTCAGGGGCCAGAGCTGGTGTATCCTGCAGGGGAAGAGACTTTTCTGTAAACTCAGAGTTGGATGGGGGCCATGCCTCTTGTAAATCTGTGACTAATTTCCTAAGCAGCCACCTGTCCAATCAGCAGGAAGTCCCTGTCCTGTGTCCCGAGAGTGTCCTTCTCCCTCCCTAGTGTCCCAAACCTCAAGGGTTTACCAAGGTCAAAGGGAAGGGCCTCTGTCTCTCCCTAAGGGAGAGGGCAGGGCGTCATCGGCCCATTTCTTCTGTTGCCTCCTGCTGAAGCCAGCGAACAGACCAAGAGTGCCCCTCCTTTAGCACGTGAGAGAGGTTAGATTTGGAAAGTGACAGAATGGGAGACGGAGAGCTTAACAGTAGAGAATTCCTGTTCTTGTTGTTGGTTTTTCTTTCTTAGCAGTTGAGCTGTGACTGACATTTTCTCATTTAAATATTTTGGGTCTGAGAGCCATGCCACATGGATGGTCCTCTGAGCATCCTCCTGATGGCGGCTTCTGGGAGACCAGCTTCAGCCCTGTCCCCTCCGTAGGGGTCCCCTGTCTATGCATCCTTCAGCCCACAGCTCTAGGCCTCCACCCCTCTTACACTCTGCTCTCTTTTGACTTAGTTCTGTAAACTCCATCTAACCCGGGGCTTCACCTCTTGTGCTCCTGCCCTGCCTCCTGCCCCCGGGAAAGGCTGTGGATTCAGACCCAGAACCTTCGTACCACCGTGACACCCTTATATGAGGGAAAATGCTTTTCTTAATGACAGAAGAGGCTGGAGCTTTGAAAAGAAACTGCCAAGAAAAAATAATTTGCCAGAGACTGGAAACTACAGTGGCCTGTTTCTGATCAGAACTTTGTGAAGGCCAACCTTGAAGCGGGTGGACGGGCAGGACTTGTCAGGTCTCCCTACCTCTGAACCTGACCCAAATTTAGATGGTTGCAAACAAATGCTCACTGAGCATAGATCAGGCTGAAGCACTGGGCCAGGAGCAAGGCTCTGGGAGCCGGGAGCAGGGATCAGGGCAAAGATATGTGTGACTGGGTCCTGCTCTCTGACAAACTCACAGGAAGACAGAGGAGGAAGATTTGTAAGCAAGAGCTAGTACACATCTCCCCTCATTCCTACCCTGGACATACAAACAGTATGATAAATGCCATTTCTAGTAGATGTTTGCAAAAAGCTCTATCAGTGTATAAGACAGGCAAAATTCTATCAATCTGGGACTTTTATTCTAGTGGGAAGACAGACAACAAACACATACCTGGGACTTATATTCTGGTGGGGAGATAAACAATAAATGAATAATAAATATATTATGGACAGAGATAAGACCTATAAAGGAAAAAATAAAACCAAGAAGGAGGATAGAGGATTCCTTAGGCTGATAGTTTAGATGTTGTGAGCAGGGAAGGCACCACGGAGGAGATGACCTTTCAGCAGAGACATAAATCAAATGAAGGAGAAGACTGGTTCGAAGGGAGACTGTACAGGAGGAGGGAGGAAAGGCTGGAGGCAGCTGCGGGGGAGAGTTGGTGGAGCAGGGACAGAAGGACAGACGGAGCTCAGAATAGGATGCCCTTGCAGGGTTTGGGGTTTAATCTAGGTGTAACCAGAGCCACGGGTGAATAGACAGCTGTGAGGCGACCTGAGCTGACTTGGATGCAGGAGACGTGTGTGAGAAGGCTGGGTCAGCTGGACGTGGTCAGCTGGGGTTAGAGTCCGGCTCTTTCTTGCTGGGCAACCTTGGATAGATTACTCACCCTTCCTGAGCCTTGGTTTTCTTCTCTGTGAAATGGGCGTGTCGGGCATTTGCAAGGATCAGCCGTGTAATACGTGAGAAGCCCTCGGCCCCCCGCAGCATGACTTCATCCACGCCTTTTCTTCCTACCTTTCTCTTCTGCTTTCTGTAAAACAAGCATTAGAGCACCGTTGCTATGGCAGTTGTCATTTTTTTTCCCTCTTTGGGAGTGTAGATTTAAGAACTGCTGAAGAAGCCCCTTCAGCGCATTGAATACTCTCAAGAAAATTTCCGCTCCTGTGTTGGGGTGGTTGGCAATGCTTTTCCTCCCTGAGATGGTCACAGCATCCAGGTGTGGGGCTGGGGGTCCGGGCCAGCTTCCATCTCTCATGAGAGTCATCTGCCCCCCACCCCTGCATCTCTCCTTCCTGCCTTCCAGCAAGGAGCCGGTCCTGCTGACCATTAGCCAGAGCACATGCGGGACTCTGTGTGTGCCGAGAGCCACCCGCTCCAAGGCTATCTCCCTGGCGACCAGCCGTCCACATTCACGCGGCATTTGTACAGCAGCAGGTCTGCACTGGGCGATGAAACACGCCCAGGGTGTCACTGCTATTGCTCTTTCAACATAAATTTGCTGCCCCCTCCTTCTTTTAAGCATAAAGGTAGAAGAGTGCCTAACAGCCTGCCAGCAAAATTTCAAATTGTCTTCATCTTAGGCAAGCTGCTGCTCCCCACATCCTAAACAGGTTGAGAGAACACAGGTGCTGAGCCATTGTGTACAGGAACTTTGCTGCTTCAGAAGAAAATAGATTTGAGCTTTTGATTAAAATTAAAAATTTTAATTTTTGATGATATAAGACGTGGTTCTTGACAAATGTCCATATACTCAAAGCTATAGTTTTTCCAGTAGTCATGTATGGATGCGAGAATTCGACCATAAAGAAGGCTGAGCACCAAAGAATTGATGCTTTTGAACTGGTGTTGGAGAAGACTCAAGAGTCCCTTGGATTGCAAGGAGATCCAACCAGTCCATTCTAAAGGAAATCAACCCTGAGTATTCATTGCAAGGACTGATGATGAAGCTGAAGCTCTGATACTTTGGCCACCTGATGCTAAGAGTCAATTCCTTAGAAAAGACCCTGATGCTGGGAAGGATTGAAGGCAGGAGGAGAAGACGATGACAGAGAACAAGATGGTTGGATGGCATCACTGACTTGATGGACATGAGTTTGAGCAAGCTATGGGAGATGATGAAGGACAGGGAAGTCTGGTGTGCCGCAGTCCATGGGGTCGCAAAGAGTTGGAAATGACTGAACGACTGAACAACAGCAAGACATGGTTCCCCAAATTTCTTTTCTTTCTAAAACATAAGACCAGCAAAATATGGGTCCTGTCCAGGGCTCATTAGAGGCTTCATTTGCAAGTGACAGAATCTCAACTCGAATATAAGCAAAAGTGTTGCTTTAATCATAAATAAAACTTCCAGGAGTTGTTATGGCGTTGCAGACACCCATGGATCCAGAGTCTCCATCCCCGTCTGTCTGTCTGTCTCTGCCACTCCCCTTCTCCAGTGGCCTTTTCCCATGTGGCTGGTGTTGTGGTTGCCTGGCAGCCAAGGGCTCACATCCTACCAGTCCTGTCACCCACGCAGAATGAGGTCTTGGTGGGAAACGAGCCGGAGAAAGAACCCCATGGGGCCACCCTGGATCCATCATGAGTCATTTCAGCAGGAGCCGGGTGCTTTGACTGCGGTACCCTGGTCGCTTCACAACAGCTATGAGTCATAGGCTTGATATGCTCATTATATGTTCTTAAATAAAATTTTACTTTAGATCTGTTTTAGATTTACAGAGAGATGACAGGCGTAGTACATAGAGTTCTTATGGACCCAGCACTGATTTCCCCTGTGAGCAACATCCTACATTCGTGGGTTCAATTCAGTTCAGTTCAGTCGCTCAGTCGTGTCCGACTCTTTGCGACCCCATGAACTGCAGCATG
>SJYV01033157.1:7376-19445 GCA_006410875.1 Neotragus pygmaeus
GGGGGGGGGGGGGGGTGCAGGTTCAATCCCTGGTTGGGGAACTAAGATCCATATGCTGTATGGTGCGGTAGAAAAAAGAATCAAGGAAGCGGTATAGGGCAAAGGGCAATGAGTCAGAAGTGGGGGCAGTCTGTGCTCCGAGGCTGTCCTAGCAAGTCAGGTAGCATTTAGAACTTGCTGGACCTCTCTGCCTCAACATCCTCATCTGTAAAATGGGGCTATGCAATGAATTCTAACCTTCTCTTATCTCACAGGATTATGGTGAGGATAAAGTGAGATAAAGCGCTTGCAAACCGCACAACAAAAGTCGGGAAAAGGTGCTACCGAATGATCTGGATCAGCCGGCACTCCCGTCCACCAAACTGTGAGTTCCTTGAGGGAGCAGCCTAGTGTCTTTATCTTTGGATCTGGGGAATCTAATTATTCCTGGCACAGAATCAGTACTTGATAAAGATATGCTGAGTTGAGAACAAGGAGAGCTACCGCCATAGACACACACACACACACACACCCTGAGGCACCCTTGCTTCTCTCTCACCATAAACGCAGACGAACCCGCAGCACCCCGCTTTTGGAAGTTCTGCTCTAGTCCTGGCTCATTCCAAAAACAGGCAGTTACTGGAAGAAAACCAAGCGATTGTCACGCTGCCTGGATGCCTCCACGGGGCACGTTGGCCCAAGTCTGAATTCTTTCCTTTCTCGGGGAAGCTGCGAGGAACTGAACCCCAGACTCACTGCCCGCCCCGGGAGCCCCAGCTGGATCTGCCCCTCCCCCTGTGTGCCAGGCGTGCGACGTGGGTTGTTTTTCTTTTTTTTTTTCCCCCTCTCAGGAGCTCGGCCGCCTCTACTGCTGTTTTCATTGATGCCTTGAGCAGAGCTGGCATGTGCAACCGCCGAGAAGGGGGAGCGTTGGAGCTGCGGGGGAAGCAAGTAAAAATAGCCTGGCGCGCGCACACGCGGCGCTCTGCCTGCTCCGGGCGCCTTGAACCTTGGCGGAGGTGTGGAGCTCACCACAGCAATCTCACTGCGGACGCTGGCCCGGGGTCTGCGCCCGCACTCCGCGGGCAACAACAAGAGTGCGGGGGCCAGAGAGCCGTGAAAACTTTTTTTTTTTTGNGAGCTGGCATGTGCAACCGCCGAGAAGGGGGAGCGTTGGAGCTGCGGGGGAAGCAAGTAAAAATAGCCTGGCGCGCGCACACGCGGCGCTCTGCCTGCTCCGGGCGCCTTGAACCTTGGCGGAGGTGTGGAGCTCACCACAGCAATCTCACTGCGGACGCTGGCCCGGGGTCTGCGCCCGCACTCCGCGGGCAACAACAAGAGTGCGGGGGCCAGAGAGCCGTGAAAACTTTTTTTTTTTTGGCGGTGGGCCGGGAGAAGCTGTTCTTTGCTGCCCGCGCTCCAGCCACATGGCCGCAGGGACCTCTACATACCGCTGGGCCGACGGATTACAGAAGTGTGGCCTTGACTCGGAGCTATTTTTAGAAACCACTTCTGCGGGTGGGCGATCGCAGCGAGGAGGGCGAGGGGTTCCGTACAGACGTGCTCTCTGCCTCGCGCTACACAGCTTCCTAAATGCCCTCTCGCCGGTGGGGGACCGGGAGGGGCCCCGCACGCGCTGGCTTTGCCCTAACTCAAGGAGACTCAGTAGCTCCTGGACGCCCCGCTGCTCTCCCCCAGAGGAATTTGTTTCGAAATCGACAGGATGTGTGCTGCTTCTAGTTCCTCGGAGAACAGGGATTTTAAAAAGCTTTGCTGCCTTCGCTGTGGGGCAGAGGGTTAGCTGCAGTTCAGACCTGGAGGGAAGACGGTTGGGAAGGGTCTCTGCCGCTTTGGGCATCCCACGGACGGAGGGACAATCCCCGCGCGCCACACCTCCGTCCCCGCCCCACGCTGCATATGGGCAACCATCTGTGAAAGGCACGGCAGCCCCACCAGACACCAGGCTATTAATAGAGTCCGGGAGTTTGTTCTCTGTCTTTTTCCTGCCACCGAGTAAGGGATGATCTTCACACACACACACACACACACACACACACACCCCACTCCGCCCCCGCCCCGGCGCACCGTTCCTCCAGGAAGGTAAGGGGGCTGCCCACGCGGATCCCCTGCGTGACTACAGGTGCCCGGAACCTACGGGCTGAGCCGGGGTCATGTCAGCAGAGTCAGAGCGAGGACAGGAAACCCAGCCTCTGGTCGGTCTCGGGACGCTGGGCTCTTGGCGGCTCCGAGCCAACTCGAGAGTCGAGAAAGGGCAGCTGCCGGGCTGCCGGAGGCGGGGGCCCGGAGCGCAATTTGCGGAGCTCCCACTACCTCCTCCTCCAAGCTGCTGCGGCGCGGCGCGCAGCCCCCACAGCGCGCGCGGGCTCGGTTGCTGCAGGCGCGGGCGCTGTCCGCGGTCCTGAAGGTGGCTGCGGCCCGAGCTCCCTCCCTGGGTTAGCACCTCCGAGGCGGCTCGTAGGTCCCGGGTCGCGGACCTCTCCCCTGCCCCGGTCTGGGCGCCAGGGTCTGTCGGCGGTGCCCCTGCCCCACCCCGGCGCGGCTCGGCACCTCCGAGGCCCGAAGCTCTCCGCGGTGCGGCGGGGACCGAGAGCGCGGGCTTGAAGGGTGACGGCCCGGGGGGAACGGTCCAGGCCCTGCAGGGAAACGACGTGGCCCCTGGGTCGCCCATCCAGGCTCGGCATAGTCCGCCACTCTGGAGCCCTAACAGAGCCCAGAGGAGAGAGCAGGGGAGCGCGGCCGCCCAGGGCTNGGGAGGGGGGTGGGGGGCATTCTGTGTCTCCCGTTACAACAGGCCAACTTGGGTCTGACTCCTTCAAAGACAGCTGCACTTTCAAAGCTTTCACTTCACGAGTCAAGGGCAGGGACCCAAAAGGGGTTCCTTGATCCTCCTGGTGCTCTGCACGTCACCCCCATGCTGACCCAGGGAGAGCAGTCCTGCACGCATGCCCTGGTTGTTTTTTAACATCACCTTTGACAGCCGGGAGAGATGAGCCTGGTTGTCCTCAACTAACCCCAGCATCCATTGAAGAAATGGGCCAGAAACCGAAGAGGTTTCCATCACCTGGTCCTGTGGGGAAAGAGGATGCCCTGCAGTAAGTGCAGGACGGAGAGGATGGAGAGTGAGCAAGATGTTTGAGTTCCCAGTGATTGCGTGTGTGTGTGTGTGTGTTTGTGTGTGTGTGTGTGTGTTTACTTGAGGAAGGAGTAAATTTAAACGAATGACCTAAACCTCCTTAACCCTGTCCTTTCTCAGCCCACATACCTGGGTGAGTGACCAGAGTCTTTGGTGACACCTGGTCATTCTCTTCCCTTATCACATCCTGCCAATGTGCCGAAGGTTGGGGGTGGGGTAAATGAGCTGAATTTAAAGAATGACCTTTACCCTCTGGAACCCTGTTTTCTCTAAGCATCTTTCTCAGAGACAAAAGATCTCGAGACATATGATCTTCCGCTGGGAAAGGCTCAGCACTTGTAAGATCAACGGAAACCAGAAAGGATCTTCCCACTTCTTCAGTCTTATCCTGTCATTTTTTTCGGGCAAGGACCCTGTGATCCTTCAGTTGGCTGACGGAGCATCTGAGATGAGCTCCCCAGCCCTTGGCTTCCAGTCCAGCATTCTCCCCTCACCCCACCCCATGCCACCCCACACTGCTGCAGCCTGTGCAGGGCATCCATTCTGTGACTAACCGGGGTGGGGAGGGAGGATCAGACAAGCTCCCACCAAAATAGGCTGCTGCCTGTGCGTGATTATGTTGCTATGAGAACCTCAGTGGGTGTGTTTCCTCCGTTCTCTGTTGAAATCTCTCGCTTGGCTTCTCCCCAGGCACGGCTCCCCTCAGAATGGGGAGCAGAGAGGCTGAGATGGGAGAGCTGTATTCTCATGGCAAAGAGTGTCCTAGTCCAACACATCCAACCCCGAGCCAGCCTGGGGTGGTACCTCAGTTGCCGAGGCCTCCGGGGTGGCTCCAAGTGGTTGGAGGACCACACTGGGCTGTCTGAAAGTGGATGCTCCTGTCGTCTGCGGAGCCACCTTGGAACAGAGAGCAGTGACCCCTTCTATGCTCCCACCTCATTAATCACTACTTTAAAAGGCTAAGTTTGGGGGTAAATTGCTACACAGCAAAAGATGACCTGAATACTCATCTCCTGGAGTTGTGGAAAGTCATAATGTATTTAAAGTGCCCGGCACATATTAGGCATTTTGTGGTACCATTTTGCTCACCATCCCCACTGTTCACAAGGATTTTGGTCTTTCTCCATATCTTTTGCACAAGTATGTTGGCGTACTCCTTTGCAGGATTAACGTAGTCATTCCATCCAGAACTTACTGGGCAGCACTTTTATACCTAGCTCATGAGTAGGCACTGGGCTTTAGCAATAGGCAAAGATGCTGGAATGACCACTGAGGAGGTCTAATCACCTTGGATGTGTGTGCGTGTGTTCAGTCGCTAAGTTGTATCCGGCTCTTCGCAACTCCAACGACTGTAGCCCTAAAGGATCCTCTGTCCTTGGGATTCTCAGGCAAGAATACTGAATGGGTTGCCATTTCCTCTTCCAGAGGATCTTCTCAACCCAGGGATCAAAACTGCATCTCCTGCAGATTCTTTACCACTGAGCCAACTGAGAAGCCCTTAATCACCTTGGATGTTTGGAAATATACAGAACTTTTGTAGAAGAGCTTTCTTTGGAAAGGACTCTGGTGGGAGGCAAGAGGGCCTATGACCAGGGGTACAGGGGAGCTCTCCAGGGTGTGAGTTAAATGTGTGGTCTGTACAGCAAATCCTACCTGGTAAAGAAATCCCGTAGACTAATTTTGCTGTTGTCATTTTTCTTACACCAGGTCTTCAGTGCAACAAAAGGGACTGAGTAGTACAAGTAAAATGCTTAGAACATGCCTGGCTCGTGGTGGTACACGGACACTGGCTGGAGTGCTCTGAGTTCAACTCAGTCAAGCCTTTCTCACGTGCTGGAGACTCTCCCAGACATAATGTGTCCTCGTGAAGCTCTTTCGACAACTCTCTGTGAAGCTGATATCCTGTCGCTGTCTCCACATCATAACAGATGACACAGAAACACAGAGAACTGCCCACACGGTGGAGTGGGCTTGCGAATCCAGGATGCCAGCATGATCTTCCAGAGGTCACCTGGGGTTCCAGGGACAGGGGAGTGGGTCCCAACCTTGCTGACAATCATCCAGAGTTTTAGAAACACCATGCTCTGGTTCTACCCCCAGAAACTAAGACTTAGTGAGAAAGAAACTAGTACCTGGATCTTTTTTTTTAAACTGCCAGATGAGTCTAACAGGTAGTCATGGTTGAGGACAGTTGGCTATTTAGAGATGAAAAGACCCATCTGAGGAAAAATCCGTAAGTCACAGAGAAGACCCATCCAAAACTGTAAGAAGCCTCACATTATCAAAAGGTCCATCCCTAACAGAGGTCCTTGAGAGAGTAAAGCTGTGCTGTGGGTTGGCTGAGTATGCAGAGGTTTTTGTGAGACCCTTGGGAAGGACTATGCTGTAATTGGACAAGTTATCCTGCCTAACCCCTTCATGGATCACTGCTTTGTTGTGGCAAAGGGGCTTGCATATCTCAATGAAGCTATGAGCTAGGCCAAGCAGGGCCACCCCAGATAGACGGGTTGGGGCGGCTATATCTCTGGGAGATAGTGGGGGACAGGGAGGCCTGGCATGCTGCAATCCATGGGGTCATAAAGAGACAGACACGACTTAGCAACTGAACAACCACAATCCTTCTTTATGAGATGCCACAGAAAAACCAAGTCGCCTGTCACTAGAAGGGTTCAGTTGGACTCATATTTGGCACAGATGTAGTAGCAGAGCTGCAAACTCTGGATGGCTGAGCAATGCCTCTGATGTTCCATCCACCCCATCATTGTCTCCTCCAAGCCCCACCCCCGGAAGATGAAAACTGCATATAGTAGATGTTCTTCAGAAGCCAGCCAACCCTTTCTCTGCTGCCTCCCAAAATCCAGCACCTGGGCTCAGGGTGCAGTTTCTCTGGCCTGCACACATACTGTTTAGGGAAACCCATATGCCAGCTTGTTCAAATGTGGTTGCTGCAATAAGAGGGGATGTATAAGACATGTCACGTGGCTACCCCCCCACCGACTCCACCTCCTCGGGGAGCTCACACGTGGCCAGGCCTCACATATGGCTGAGACACGCTGCAGTGAATCCATGGCGCCTCAAGAATCAGGCCACAGTCGTTATCCATCACCACCTCCCAGCAGCAAGCCCAGCAGTGTTCTTAGTGTCTTCTGGGAGGTGGGAGCCCAGCCAAGGCTGCAGCAGCCAGCAACCTGGCTGCGCCCTCAGACAGCCCCTCACCTGGGGAGTTCTCCTGCATGAAGCCTCCACAGTCCTAATTCTCCCCAATCCAAGCCAAATTATTTCTTAAACTATGTTCCCCAAAACAACTTGAAGAATGCCACCAATGTCTGCAAAGTAATTTGAGTTTCTTCCCTTTCTTTTCCCTTGCCATAAAAACCAGAATGTTATTTCTTCTTTGCTCTGATAATGTCTGATTAAATCGATTCATTGTAGTCTTCTGCTGGATTTGATCCTGTTTGACTTGACTATTTATTCTCACTTTATTTGGGATGTTTTCTTGATAGTTCTTCAGAGCTTTTGGTGTTTTAAGCCCCTAAGAAGTTAAACCCCAGGCTATTGTTACCTACCTTTCTCTCAAGGTGAAAAGTGAAAACTGAAAGTCACTCAGCCACATCCGACTTTTTGCAACCCCATGGACTGTAGTCCATGGAATTCTGCAGGCCAGAATACCAGTGTGGATAGCCTTTCCCTTCTTCAGGGGATCTTCCCAACCCAGGGATTGAACCCAGGTCTCCCACACTGCAGGCGGATTCTTTACCAGCTGAGCCACAAGGGAAGCCCAAGAATACTGGAGTGGGTAGCCTATCTCTTCTCCAGTGAATCTTCCTGACCCAGGAACTGAACCAGGGTCTCCTGCATTGCAGGCAGATTCTTTACCAACTGAGCTCTCAGGGGAGCCCTCCCAAGATGAGAAGGACTCAAAAGATATCCATACGTTTTCTTAGTGGCCTACAATGGAACTCAAACTTCTCTGGAGGAGGCAGAAGAGGAATACGGTAGCAGAGCCCTTATACATATTTTAGTCTTTCTAAAATGCTGTCACAACAAAAATCAGCTTCTTTTCCTTGGTGGAAGCTGGACACTCCATTCCTTTCCTCTTAAGTCGTTAAGGTTCACCTTCTTCTGGAAAATCTCTCCTGGGTCCCCCAAAGCCAGCTAGAAGTCAATTCCATTTATCTGGTGTCAGAACTCAGCACATGTTTTCTTCCATTAGCCCTTCTATAGCAGATACCCTAAGCCAAGCACTCTGCTGGGTGTTCTGGACCAGAAGATGAAAAGACATAGCCCTACCCTGATGACCTCTCAGGAGGAGACGGTTGTGGATTCAGAGGTACTATCGGAGGTCATATGGATTGGGTCTTATAGGTTCAATACAGCTATAACCAATGGCTTGTTGTCAGGGAGGCCCTGCAAGAACTAACCACTGATATAGACAGGAGACCCTGGAGGCTTTAGGACCTGGACTAGAAGCATAGTAGCCTCCATTCAGGTAAGGCTGGGGACACATTCTTTATCAAGATACTGAAGTTCCTGTGTGCTTCCAAAACTTTTATGGATGGGAAGTTTTGCAGCCTTGCCTCCCTCCCCAAAACATCAAGTACTGATATCTCCTGAGACATAACACACTGTGACCTGCCCCAGTGAAGAGCTCATCTTGAGTTTTAGGGATGGTCCTGCTTGGGGGTGCACAGTAAGCTGAGGTGGCAAAGAAAGCTGTGCTTGGTTCCACCTCTTTTCTTTCTGGACCAGTTAACTGCCCTGATCTATCTCTTCCCTTCCTAAAGCATTTTTTTTCCTTTAATATAAACACTGCTAGATTTTAAAAACTTAAAATGTTACCCCTCTCTGGTGATACTAGCATATTTCTATATATCCTGCCTTTGTTTCTCATGCAAATGTATGAACAGATCTTCCTTGACTTACAGTAGTGATTGTCTCCTGATGAACCCACCCCAGATGGAAAATATCGTGAGTCAAAAATGCACTTACCCTCCTGAATATCACAGGCAGGATAGCCTTGCCTGCCTTAAACATGCTCAGAACACTTACATCAGCCTACAGCTGAGCAAGATCATCTCACACAAAGTCCATTTGGTAACACCCCACCTCCCCACATGTAATATACTGAAAGCAGAAAAACAGAATGCCTATCTGAGTGCAGAACATCTGAGTTCTAAGTGCATCGGTGGTTTACCACAATTGCAGGGCTGACTAGGAGATATGGTCACTGCTACTGCCCAGCATCACAAGACTCTATTGGACTGCATGTCACTAGGCCAGGAAAAGATCAAAATTCAGCCTTTAGAGTATGGTTCCTGCTGAACGCGCATCATTCATACCATGGTCAAGTTGTAAAATCACAAATCAAAACTCTGCTAAGTCAGGGACCATCAGTGTGTTGTACAGAAGTGGAATAACATACACCACTCAGCAACGTGATCTCTTTAGACAGTAATATTATTACCTTAGAGACTCTTTTCCAGGTTGTTACATGTAAATCCAAGTTATTATTTTTAAAACATGCAAAATGTCTCACTATGTGGGTAAACCATGCTTTTGTCAACCAGCACCCTACTGATGGATTTTCAGGTCATTCTGATTTTTCTTGTCACTCTAAGCGATTTTGCAAAAAATGGTCTTTTACACATACCACTATGAACAGGAATTTCATTTCCACAGGATAGTTTCTCAAAAGTGGCAGCATTTTAACGTATGTTGCCAGATCCTTTCAAAAATTTGATTCCTTGGGGTGTAGCCTGAACCCTTGGAAGGTGAAAATCCAGCCTTCCTTCCCCTCCACTATTCCAATGTTAAGTACAAAAATATTTACTTACGGCATTAAAAGCCCTGGATTGGGTACTTGAGGGGGAGGATCCATGAAATAAAAGACACAGTCCTTGTTTTAAAAACATTCCTACACCAAGAGCTCGACAGCCTGGCAGAGTGTTCACGAGACCAGCTGAGGCATGGGGCACTTTTCCTGAGAGGAAACCAGGCTGATTCCAGGTCTAGGCAGCCAAGCATGGATTGGATGCTACCAAGCTGTTCTATGGTCTGATAAATAATAAAAACCAAAAAATGGCATCAATTACTTGTTACTTGGGTGCAATATGCCCAGGGCACATTCAGGCCTGTGGGTCACGTCTCATTTCCTGCTCCTTCTGCAAAGTCCTGCCAGAGGCCAGATGCCCCTGCTTCTTATCCAGGGGACCTGATAGAAAACCACCACCTGCAAAACCACACCCTTACTTCCCAGTAAGTCTTGCTTAGTCCCTTTGAAACATCTGTTGTGTCCAGACTTGCCGATAAGATGCAGTCCGCCCATGACTCACCTGTAATGCAAGGAAACCTTATACCGCTTAAAACCTCCCATGTTAGGCCATTAGAGCCTGCTCCAGAGTGTGTGAGAGGCTGAGGGAGGAAGAAGCGAAAGGTAGAGACCTTTGGCCAGAGCCTGGGAGAAAGAGTCTGGGCTTTGTGCTCTTACAGACCAGTCAGTTAACCTCTCATCCCTATATCAGTGGCTTCATGGAGACGGCGCTCTGGCAGATGCACTGTGAGGATAAAATGAGCCAATGTAGACCAAGCATCTAAGACAATTCCTAGGAAATCGTGTTCTAATAAAAGTGGGTTTCCTTCCCAGCATCTTCATAGAAGATCATGTCTGTCCACATAAAATGGAGACAGAGTGATGTGGGGCAAGAGCGTCACTGCAGGGGTCAGCAGATCTGGGCTCTGCTCCCAGCTCTGTCAGTCAGGGCTGGGTGGCTTGAAGAAGTCCCTTGCCCTCTTCAAGCCCCTTTCTTTTTCTTTAAAAAGAGGGGTTCACATGAGATAAGCCCCATGTCCCCTTTCTGCTTTGTCCTTTTATGCACGATATGAATTATGAATCCAATCACACCCAAATGACAACGAAGACTGGTCACATCTCAGACCAAAATTCAACTCTGATGGCTAAAACAAAGGCTGAAAAGGGAGACGTGTCAGAGGGATCAAATGGAAAATCCAGTCCTGGCCAGTCAGACATTTACAGAGAAAGTCTGCAGCTATTGCTCATTGCAATGGTCCCTCCAGCACTGGGCTAGGAGGTCGCACTCCATTTTTGTTTAAACAGTCCTCTTTGGCTTTAGCAGCCTCAAAGTCAATAAGCAGACAATCATTATAAATAGTCATCACTTCATTTCTGAGATGCTTACCAGGGGCAGAGTTCCGTGGAGGAGCCAGCGAGCTTCCCAACAGCCCAGGCTGCATGGTTGTGGCCAGTTACACCCCCGCGAGGTCTCAGTGATCTTTTTTCACACATGAATCATTCAAAGCAGCAGATGATCCCCAGCCTGCTTCTCTGACTCATGTATGTATCCAGGTACATGCAGATAGAACTTCTACATGTCTCACGACTCTTGGCTTCAAAATATATTCACATTAATGTCTTGTCCCAAATAACTCAATGTCCGCCCTGGGTGATAATCCGGGCAGCAGCCTGCTGGGGTGCTGGCAAGGCCAGTCAGAGTCTTCATCTCATCAGAAGTGGTCCCCCTGGAGCTGATTCTCCTGCAGGAAAACAAAAATCAGTTGTCATCATTACACACCTCCCAGGGTTATTCTATGGGAAGAACTGCGTTAAGCTTGGGTGATGTTTAAAAATCATACAAGAAGAAGAGAGTGGCTTCAGTTTCATGGACCATCCAGGTATCTGTCTAATTCAAATGCAGCTGTGGCTTCCAGAGGGCAGGGCTGCCCTCTCTTGGGCTGGACCAGCCCTGGCAGGGTTCAGGGCCTCTCCCAAGCTTGTGCAGCCTCTCTCCAGGGCCTGGAGGGAAGGGAGGGAGCACGATGACCCCAGAGCAGTGACTGCAGGCCAAGTGCCTGCTCCAGGCCAGGCGCTGAATCTACACTGACCCCAGAGGTGAGCTGCGTTATACCCCTGTTTTGTACATCAGGGAGGGATGGCTCAGGAAGGCTTCAGAGCTTTCTCAGGTCACGCTCCTAGTGGGGGACTGAACACAGCCCCTGTCTCCCCAACTCCACCAGCAGAAGGCGCACAGACCCGGTTTTAAATCCAGATTCTGATACTTTCCGTTATGGCTCTGGACACGTCACTCTATTTCTCTGAGCCCCGAGAACCCCATTTGCAAAAACAGGTGGGCTAAATGGGCACATAAAAAGATGCTCAACATCACTAGTTACTAGAGAAATGCAAACAAAACTACTTAATACAGTGAGATATCACCTCCTACCAGTTAGAATGGGCACCATTAAAATGTCTACAAATAAATGCTGGAGAAGGTGTGGAGAAAAGGGAACACTTCTGCACTGCTGGTGGGAATGTGAGTTGGTGCAGCCACTACGGAGAGCAGATGGAGGTTCCTCACAGAACTATACAGAGTTTCCATGTGATCCGGCAATCCCACTCCTCCTGGGCGTATACCTAGACAAACCTGTGACTCAAAGAGATACAGGCACCCCTAGTTCATGACACTGTTCACAGTACCCAAGACGTGGACATAACAAAGTGTCCACTGACAGAGGAATGGGTAAAGAAGACGCAGTACATATACACAGTGGAATACTACTCAGCTGTAAAAAGGAATGAAAGATGCCACCTGCAGCATGGACCTAGAGACTGTCATACTTTGTGAAGTTACATGTGGAATCTAAACTATGACACAATGAACATACCTATGAAACCGAAACAGAATCACAGACAGAGAGAAAGCAGACCTGTGGTTGCCAACGGAGACAAGTGGGGGAGGGATGGAGCTGGAGGTTGGGGTTAGCAGATGCAAGCTATTATATAGAGGGTGGATAAGCAACAAGGTCCTACTGTATAGCACAGGGGACTATATTCAATAAGATAAACCATAACGGAAAAGAATAAAATATAATGTAAAGAATAGAATATATATATATATATATATATATATGTGAATCACTTT